>CAMGYJ010000004.1:40169098-40650591 GCA_946122785.1 Linum tenue
CTTCTTCTTCACGGCCCAACCAGAATTGGGAAATCACTGCTCGCCAGAGCATTAGCAATGGAGTTACTCGGGTCGACAGATTGGCTGAAAAAGGTGGGATGAATAAAAACGCTAGATCTGATTTTTTTCGCATTGGTAGTGATTTTTTCGTAGTGGTAGTGTTTTTTTGCATTGGTATTGTTTTTGTCGCATTGGTATTGATTATCATGTAATGGTATTAATTTGCATGTATTGGTATGGATTCAATCTGCAATGGTATTGATTTTTTGTGAAATGGTATAGATTTATATTGGTAGATTGTTTATATTGGTAGTTTTCGTGTAATGGTATAGATTTATTTCTGCAATGGTATTGATATTTTTCAAAGTGGTAGTGATTGTCTAATGGATTGGTAGTGATTTCGTGTTTTTTTTCTTTTGCAGAAAGATTGAGAAAAATAAGAAAAAAGGATATGGCTGAAGATTATGGAAGTGAGAGAAAGAGAGAATTGTAATTAATAGATTCTTGTAACTACCTAAAATGTAATTTATTAAAAAAATTAATTAATACAATTTATTTTTCATACCCAATTTACCCTTAGTAACCACGGTGAATGAATACATATATTATATATATATATATATTAACATATACGTATGCTGTCACTATATATGTATGATACAAGTATATTATATTATATATTTTCCTCTTTTTTCAGATCCACAACAAAACAATATATAAAAGGGGATTTATAGATGTATATACACGAGATTTTTCCAGAAATAGCACTGTTTAAAAAATAAATTCCAAAAATAGCACCCAACTCCGAAAAATTCCAAAAATAGCACCATTTTTGTAAAACCGCAACCCGGAGGTGCGTTTTTCGATGAAAACGCCACCCGAGGGCGCGTTTTTCGATGGAAACCGCACTGGTAGGGAGCGGTTTTGCAGACCGCACCCCCAGGGTGCGTTCTGCCTTTTTTTTTTTCAAACAGCACCCCCAGGGTGCGTTCTGTTTTTTTTTTTTTTTTTTTTTAAATCATAACTTAGGTGGAAACTTCAAACGAACGTATCTTTATGTTCGGGTATCCGATCGTCGCGATTTTTTTTTATTCCGCATAACTTTTTGAGATCTTGCTAGCCGAAGACTGCCAAAGGTGGTTTGGTCTCGCCTTCGTCCCAAAAAATGTCGTTTGCTACCCTGAACGAACTTTTTTTCGATTTCGTCAAACTTTGGACGACCATAACTTTGTGCTCCAAAATCCAAACGTCATGAAATTTTTTTTTATTTCGCATAAATTTTTAAGGAATACAACTTTTATCATAGACATAATTTCAAAATGTACGTGGATTGATGAGAAGGGAAGATAAGCTATTCTCAAAATCCTGTATATCCAAAAATAATTCTTGTTTTGAAAATACATTCCTAGTAAAAATTGTAGTCCTTAAAAAGTTATGCGAAAAAAAAAAAAAAGTCATGCCGTTTGGATTTGGAGCACAAAGTTACGGTTGTCCAAAGTTTGACGAAATCGGAAAAAAGCTCGTTCGGGATAGCAAACGACATTTTTTGGTATGAAGGCGAGACCAAACCACCTCTGGCAGTCTTCGGCTTGTAAGATCTCAAAATGTTATGTGGATTCAAAAAAAAAAAATCGCGACGATCGGATACCCGAACATAAAGATACGTTCGTTTGAAGTTTCCACCTAAGTTAGGATTTTTCAAAAAAAAAAAAAAAAAAAAAAAAAAAACAGAACGCACCCTGGGGGTGCGGTTTGCAAAAAAAAAAAAAAAAGGCAGAACGCACCTTGGGGGTGCGGTCTGCAAAACCGCTCCCTACCAGTGCGGTTTTCATCAAAAAACGCACCCTCGGGTGGCGTTTTCATCGATAAACGCACCTCCGGGTGGCGGTTTTACAAAAATGGTGCTATTTTTGGAATTTTTCGGAGTTGGGTGCTATTTTTGGAATTTATTTTTTAAACAGTGCTATTTCTGGAAAAATCTCTATATACACCGCATTTAGTACAAATACAACCACATCTAACTTAAATGTGGTCCCACAATATTATTTCAGACACCAAATGAATGCATTGCAAACTAGTTATGAACCGTTTTGTTAAGCTATTTATTAGAAGTAGGATATGTGTACCTGATGATGAAGATTTCATGCTTCAATTTATGTGATTGATAGGGTATGATTTACTCTGCTTCAATATTTTTCATGATTGATAGGATATGCTCCTATTGAGCATACAAACTTTCGTGTTATTGGTATCTACTTCTGGAGTTACCTTTGATCGACTAGATTTTGAGTAGGAAGAAAAATTGATAATAATGGTAAAACCTTCATTTTCAAATTTGTCTCAGATCGACAGGATCTTGAGTAGAAAGAATAATAGAGACAATAGTAAATCATTTACGGCGTTGGCTCAGATCAGCAGGATCTTGGGCGGACATCACCTCAACGATAAGTTCTACTTCCACAGGTGGCCTTAGATCAACGAGATCTTGAATAAGAATAACAATCGCGATAATGATAAATATTTATACTTTTCATTCTCTATTGCTTCTTCCGTGGCGACTTCCGGAACCACCTTCACACTCCTCACTTGAAGTGCATTCACCCCGATTTGATCCTTGGGGTTCGTCATGGTTTGGGAAGGTAAAGCTCCCTTGGGTCTCTCGTTGAGGATGCCGGCAAGATTGCCGATTTGCACCTCCAAGCTTTGGAGGCTCGCTTGATGGCTTCAAGACCCGCCTCAACCAAGGTAAACTTGGTATTCGCCACATCCATGAATTGCTCTATCTTCTCGAACTTTTGGCTACTCGTACTCACGAAGGTGTTCACTAGGTCTTCAAGCTTGGATAACTTGTCGGGTCGATGTTGCTGATGAAACCCTAGGTCACCTTGTGATTGGTACGGTTCTTGGAAGCTTGAGCCTTGGAGTTGGGGTCTTTGTTGGATGAAGGTGGGCCGAGGTTGGAAGTTCCCCGTGGGGCCTTGGACACCCGGGGGCCTCGGATTATTCGGTGATGACCAAGCAAAGTTGGGGTGGTTCCTCCATTCGGAGTTATAAGTATTGCTATACGGGTTGTTCACCCTAGCATTTGCCACAAAGTTAACTTGTTCCTCCTGAGTGGTTTCCTCCTTCATTGCTTGGCACTCCGCCATCTCGTGGCTAGTGCTCGAACACCAGTCGCACGACATTACCGCCCATTTTCCTTGCCTTTTATCTTCAAGCATAACCTAAAGCAACTTATCCAACTTCGCCTCAAGCGGAGCACTCGCTCCCATGCTTCTCACTCCTCTATCACTGCTCCTTCTTCTACTTCTAGTCAACCCCCAATCATACCCCCTAAGGGCCATATCTTCATGTATCTCGGTTATTTGGGGCGGAGCCATATTCATTAACTTCCCTTGACACAAGGAGTCAATGAGGATCTTATCTTCTTGCATTAGACCTCCATAGAAGGTTTCGATCTGAAACTGTTCTTCAAACCCGTGGTGAGGGCATTGAAGAAAGTAATCGGAGTACCTCTCCCAAGCATCCCTCAAGGATTCGTCCTCTTCTTGCTCGAAATGTGTAATCTTCTTTCTCCACTCCACCGTCTTCGAAGGCGGGCAATAACGAGCCATAAACTTGTTGAGGAGGTCGTCCAATGAGGTGATAGACTAAGGTGGGCGGTTGTTTAGCCACCTTAGTGCTTTCCCCGAGAGTGAATATGGGAAAAGCCTTAGTTGAAAAGCTTCGGCCGGTACACCATTAATTTTCAAGCTCCCCGCGAGCTCCAAGAATCTCTTCACGTGCTCTCTTTGTGACTCGCTCTCAAGGCCGTGGAATAGAGCATTATTTTGTATCATAGTCACTAGAGCCGGCTTGATCTTGAAATTGTTTGCCGCCACTGGAGGATGTATGATTGGCGATTGAATGTCCGCCGGCCTTGGGGCCATATAGTACCCCATTATCCTTGGGGCATCCTCTTCCTCCGCTGCATCGTTCAACTGGCGGGCTTGAGCCACATCTTGCCTTTGGTTCCCCGCCATTTCCACTTCTATGACAAGTTCAACTTCCACTTCTTCAACTACTTATCTACTAACACCGAGACCCAAACGTTGTCCCCCTCTTTCACTCCTTCTCCTTGCCTCCGCTATCTCTCTCTCACGTACTAGGAGTCGGAGAGTCCGATTTATGTCCTTGTCAAGTGGTAGCAAAGGTGTCGGGTTGCTCTGGGTCATGCACCACCTACACACAATCGGAAAACACACCAAGTCTAGCACAAGCAATGCACACACACTTGCAAAACTGGAAATTAAAAGCTAGATTAACAATCAACAACTTTTTCAAGATAACCGACCGTTCCCCCGGCAACGGCGCCAAAAACTTGACTCGCACGAAACTACACCATAATAAAACCCCAACTAGAGCCCAAGTTTTTAAACTCTAGTCGGGTGCAGTATAGGACAAGTATTTAGATATCGACCCGGGCCGGTCCTCTACCCTACTTCACTTGTTGAAATCATTATCTAGCAAAAAAGTTTTGCTTTAAAGTTTTGCTAATTGAAATGAAAGAAAGCAAAGGTAAATGGTTCTGATAATTCTTTGGTGGAAAGATCACTCAGGTGTCACTTCCCCCTAACTGCTACCATGCTACGTGGATTGGAACGATTGCTTTGGGCACGATGATTGTGAATCGCAGAGGGATGCATATGTGGTCGGGGACCACAATCTCAATTGATAAACTAAGGTAAACATGAGAGGTCGTGTCACTCGACCCTCTTAGTTTAGACAATCGGTAACATGAAAGGCAGATTTTCGGACGGCTTAATCGCGATTAACCAACTTGCTTAACTCAATATCGAGGGTTTCCCTAACTTAACCTAGTTTAGGTGGCTTAGACAACGGAAGGAAAACCAACTCGATTGAGTCTCCCTTGAAAAGGAGTATTTTCCTCTCTAAGCTAGGCTAAGGTGGCTAATTAGACTAATAGCACCTACATGCACAAACCTAAGGGTGCTAAGCACAAAACATGCACAACCCCTAAGTTTCTAAGCACAAGCATGCACAATCATGATAAATACTGCCTCAATCATTGAATTGAACAATACCCAATGACAATCATCCAATACACATAAAAGAAAACTACATGGTAGAGTTAGGGTTTCACAACATCCAAGTGAAATGAGGTCTACTCCATGCTAGAAGTTGGAAAAACAAAAGGGAAAGAGATGGAAACCATCTTGGAGGATGATCACGGTCTTCTCGGCCCTTGAGTTGAGCTTTTCTTGGAGGAAATCTTCCCAAAATCTGCCTTGAAGCTAAACCCTAACCTTCTTCTCCCTTTGGTTCGTGTATCTCTCACTAGAATGTTGAAGAAGGCTTCTCACACACAAATGGGCTCTCCCCTCTCTCCTCCTTTCAGCTCATCATTTAAACCCGAGACGAGCTGAGTTCACAGCCGTGAACCATGAAACGCGTCCGAGAACTTCAGGCGTGCACCAAAACGCCCCGCATCATTCACTTCTGCTCACGGTCAACTGCCCTTGTTCAAGGTCTTAGTGACCATGAACTCGCCTTGCGTCAGTAACCTCCACTTTGGCTCTGGACGCCTCATGATTCAAGGTCCATGGCTCTTCTTCACAGTCATGCAAGACCGTGAACTTCCTCAATTAGCCGTGAACTGGACCTTTTTCACCTCTTCTCCCGGTTTTGATCCTTTCGCCAATCTTTCGACTCTGAGGCTGGTTTCACCTGTTAAATCCCGAAATACACTAAAACACGAGAAACCTAGCGTAAAACCAACCTTTTAGGAGTGAATTTGGCACACATATCTAAGTAAAACGGGGCAAAACATGTACAATTAGGCTCGAATCAGTATTCAACCTTCTTACCATATTGGTATGTTCATACCATTATGGTACACTTTCTTACCATATGGTATTAAATAGGAGCATACCATATGGTATTGACTGGTAAAAATGACTCAATTTTTTTTTTGTTCTAAAAATATATCAAAGTGGATATTTGTTTAAAGAGCACAATTAATCTGATTTATTTGTGCAAAAAATTTAAATTTCGACTTAAAACAAGAGAGAAATCGTTCGTCGGCATATCTTTAGCACGAGCAGCTCCAGGTCCGGAACTAGTAGACCCAGAAGATGTTGAGTCAGTTGGGTTCAATCGATTCTATTGATTCTGCAGACGGTTACCCCTGCTGCGGTAGGACATACCGAAGTAATAGGAACAACCTAAACAAGAGGGGCTTATCGACTCGACTCCCCGTTAAATATTAAAGTGGAAAAGATAAAAGATCTTCCATAAGAGAGAGTAATGGTGATGTCATGTTTATGTGGACGGATTACTTATGATTACTCACAATAAGATTACTAACCTGATCCGCTCCCGTTCAATACCCCGCATCACCACTTGTGGCTTAGGATATGGTTACTGACCTATGAGTAACTAAATCTGAACCTTTAGATCTAAGTGGGCCCAGAAAATCCAGATCTAAGGGTTTCCAATCAAAGGCATTTTATTTTTCCTAGTTTCATAATTGACTCTTATCATCTTCGTTCTAACTCGGATTTCAATTTTTTTTGCACAGATGCAACGAGTTGTTGTGCTCTACAAAATGATATCAATTTACAATATATTTCGAGAAACGTTTTTTTACCAACTACATACCATATGGTAACTTCTTCATTTTTAAGTCTTTTTTGAAAACGTTTGCTCAGAAGGAACTAGTTTATCATGATCTATTGGATCTACAAATTTCTGGGTGAAAAAAATACTGGACCAAAAATTACCATACTTTACCACTGGTATCTGGGTGGTAACTTGTAGTAAACAATGGTGAAAGTCGTAAATGACACTTAGTACACTCCTACTATGATGTATTCAACCTTCTTACCGTATTGATATGTTCATACCATCATGGTACACTTTCTTACCATATGGTATAGGTATTAAGTAGGAGCATACCATACGGTAATGATTGGTAAAAAATTATTCAACTTTTTTTGTACTAAAAATATATCAAAGTGGATATCATTTTAAAGAGCACATTTAATCTGATTTATCTGTGAAAAAAAATTAAATTTCGACTTAAAACGAGAGAGAAATCGTCCATTAAAGATTAAAGATGAAAAGATAAAAGACTTTCCTCTAAGAGAGCGAGGAATACTAATGTCATGCTGATGTGGACGGGTTACTCATTATTACTTATTGACCTGATCGGTTCCCACCACTTGTGATTTGTTAGATTTTTTTTCACGTTTTTTACCTGGTCGTTTTAACGGTCAAAGAGCGAGGAATACTAATGTCATGCTGATGTGGACGGGTTACTCATTATTACTTATTGACCTGATCGGTTCCCACCACTTGTGATTTGTTAGATTTTTTTTCACGTTTTTTACCTGGTCGTTTTAACGGCGACGTTGACCGTTGCGTCCAATCCTTCGATTTTAACGGCGAGGTTGACGTTTGAGGCCGGCCAACATATTTATTCCGCTCTGCCTGTTCGTTGCTTGCATTTCGATTTCCCCCAAAAAGCCAAAAACTGAAAAATCTACAGCAATGGCGGCAGCAGCTGCAACTGTCGCCTCCTCGCTTCCTTCAATTCCCGCTACTCGTTCCCGCAACTCGTCCTTCTTCTCGCCGACTTCCGTCGCAACCACCAGTAGCACCTCCTCTGCTTGCCGGAAAGTCAGGCTACGAATGCCGTGCAGGGCAATGGTACAGCAGGCCGCTCAGGGAGCTCCCGCTGCTTACGCCAAGGAGATGGAACGGCTTTCTGCTAAGGAATCGCTGCTTCTCGCTGTAAGTAGTTTCCCGTCTTGAGTCAAAGGAACGTGTACTATATTTTGAGCAATTGATGACGATAAGAGATGGATGCTTAGTTCTCATGAAAAAGGAAACATTCGAATTTCGTTTCAACTGAAGATCACTTTTGATGCTGACAAACGTCGCTGTAATGAATGATTGCTCGGTCTGATTGTGATGCTTGCTCGTTGAGAAATGGAGAGCCAGATTTGGTTGCTGTTTGTTGAATTGATTGGTTCATGACTCTTTTCTTAGATTCAAGCACTGCTCAAAAACTACAGTCCTTCAAGTCGAAATTTGTACATGCATATCTAATCAAAGTCAGACTGTTGATTGATTCAGTTCAAAGATGCCGGGGGTTTTGAAGCTCTGGTCAGTGGGAAGTTAACGGAAGTTCAGCAGATTGATGTGAATGAAAGGATTACCGGTCTTGAGCGTCTCAATCCAACCCCTCGGCCAACTACGTAGGTGGTTAGTGTAAAATTTCACTCCCCATTTACCCCCCAGAATGTGTGTTCTGTAGCTCACATGTTCCTTCAGGTTTACAGGTCTCCTTACTTGGAAGGTCGGTGGAATTTCGAGTGGTTTGGAGCTGGAAGCCCTGGATTGTTTGCTGCCAGACTATTGTTTCAGTGAGCACTCTTTGCTGTTGCATCCTTTACTGCTGTTATGTATGCTTCATCTGGGAATTTCATTTGAATAGGGTGGTCGATGTCAGTACTGGGAAATGATTTTCGGCCCTTCTATATATTGTCTATTTTATTGGTTTAAACTCTTTGTTGTTACAGGAGATTTCCTTCAAATTTGGCTAACTTATCAAACATGGATGTGGTGATTAAGGAGGGGAAGGCAAGGGTCACAGCGAATATGAAGCTGTTGTATTCGGTATTCTTCTATACTCAATGTTTCACTTCTGTAGCTTGTCCATTTAGAAAATGTTGATGAAAACCCGAAACAACTCTCCGTGTCCACTATATTTCAAAACTTACATTTCCTGTTAGGTCAGGATGAATGAGAAACGAGACATGAAAAGCTTGCTAAAATGAATTCAGTGCGTAGGAGAGCAAATTCGCCCGCTTCTCATAGTTTGCTTCCTGATGACCCCCCTTCTACTCCAGCCTTTATGAAAAAATGTTAATATACTGGGTGGAACCTGTAGCTACTTTAAACTTCTTTTCTCGTAGGTGTGTCTTTGAATCTGTGTGGTTTCAGCGAGCTTAATTAGGGCGGTGTTCTGCCTTGTGTAATGCAGATAGAAAGCACAGTCACTCTCTCGTCGCAGTTAACTGTAGAAGGTCCCCTTAGAATGAAAGAGGAATATGTTGAAGGGATTTTCGAGACACCAAAAGTCATCGAGGAAACAGTACCAGAACAGCTAAAAGGAGTGCTTGGCCAGGCTATCAGCACAGTGCAACAACTCCCTGTTCCCATTAGGGATGTTATCGCCGGTGGCCTGAGAGTTCCACTATGTAAGAACTTGAGTCTTCTTTTGGCCCATTTAGCCTTAACTTAGCTCTTTTAAATGATGTCATACTTCATTCTCGTTTTCTATGTTGTCTGCTGCATAAAATTATTAAAATCTATGAGCTGAAAGTTGTTGTGTTGCAACTTGCAAGTCTGAGTTTGGAAACTATTATGTGTACTGATGTTCGGGTGTTCAGTGCTGAGGTTATTATAAAGAACTAATGGTCGTTGTTTTTAATTTCTTGCAGCTGGTACCTTTCAGAGGCTCTTCTTGATATCATATCTGGATGAGGAGATACTGGTACGAATTCTCGTCATCGCACTATACCTACTCAATTTTGTGCTGCTGCTTATCTTCATTATGACTAAATTTGTGATGCAGATAATGAGGGATGCAGCTGGAGTACCTGAAGTTCTTACCAGGTTGGAAGCACCTGCACTAGCTATTCCAGAAGTCGTCTCAGAATACGAGAGCTAGTCTGATTGATTAAGTGGAACTCACTTCCCCATATGCTTGAAACTACTCTCTTTTCTAGTCTGCAACGAGTCGAATTACGTGTTGAAGACCTCATTCTTTCCAGATCTCAATACCATTAGAGTTCTTTTCACTTTCTTCTCATCTCGTTTCATCTTCTCAGTTGCTTTTTATGTTGGTTCCACTTCATAGCCCTTAGTAAACTTATATTAATTCCCAGGAATGTATAAAAACAGCAGCGCAGCAAGCAAGAAGACAATACAAGCACACACGCTCAGTGCATCAACGGCAGCCTACTGGTTCACTCTCGGTATCATGGATGCGCTACAGTACAGAAGGAGCTTGATTCTGTGATGTGCAGGGTCCGCAGGGATCAAATTAAATCCCTAGCTGGTAGCCGCTTCAACATGCATTAGCAGTTTAGAACCAGTACCTGGAATTTAGGGCTGTTAAGCGGTGCGGTTTTGGTTAAACTGAACCGCAAAAATGCGGTGAACCGCCACCGATTGTAGCCCCAAACCGCCCACCGTCACTGTGAATCTTGCGGTTAACCGCCTCCGTAACCGGAAAATAACGGTGTAATTTCTTGATAACAACGTTATGGATCAAGCAAACCCTAAAGCCCTGCCTTTCTCATTCCATTTAACAACTTATATAGCTCGTGAGTCAGTACAGAAACCTTACAAAACAAGGTAAGAAGACAAGGCTTGGGAGAAAAGCAAGTACAGTCGAAAAAGGAAAAGAGTAGTTTTAACAAGTTTGAGGACTAAGTGGCATTTTGCCAGAAATGACGTCACTCCACGTGCGTTGTGTCTTCGTTTGAGTTGGTATTGGAACGGCGTCGCATTGCTTTTGTTTTCCGGATGATGATGAAGCGATGTCGCTTTGATTCCTGGCTTCAGCTGATGGTGAAACAATGTCGGGTGGACTCTCCTTCTTCCCTGTGAGAACGTCTCTGTTCAGAGTCGTTGGAGGTTTGAATGGGGCAGAGCGCGAAAATCCTTCGCATTCCCCTGATACTCCCCGCAAGCTAGCCGGCAAAGATTGAGGACGCCGAGCTTGGAGAGCAGGAAGGAGAAAGGTGCTGGGGAGAGAGCTTTGGTGAAGAGGTCAGCCAATTGATGAGTAGAAGAGACATGGAGTACTTTGATGGTGCGATTGAGTAGCTTTTCGCGGACAAAGTGACAATCGAGCTCGATGTGCTTTGTCCGCTCATGGAAGGTTGGATTTTCGGCGATGTAGATCGCGGACTGGTTGTCACAGTAGAGGGTTGCAGGCTGTGGATGAGAAATCTGGAAATCTTGAAGCAAGTAAAGCAGCCATTGGAGCTCACAGGTGGTGTAAGCCAGAGCACGATATTCAGCCTCGCAAGAAGATCTAGAGATTGTGGTTTGCTTCTTGCTCTTCCACGAGACAAGAGAATCACCAAGATAGACACAGTATCCAGTGACAGAGCGCCTTGTATCAACACAGGCAACCCATTTGGAATCGTTGAAGGCTTTCAAATGAAGAGGAGAATTAGCAGAGAAGAACAGGCCACTGGAAGACGCAGTCTTCAGGTAACGAAGGATTCGAACAACTGCTTTGAAGTGATCATTGCTTGGATTAGCCATGTATTGACTGACTTGTTGAGTAGCATAGCTGATGTCAGGGCGAGTGGTGGTGAGGTAGATCAATTTTCCAACCAATTTCCTGTACTCTTCTGGATCATGATAGGGATCATTGTGTTCAGCTGATAGATGAACCTTGTAGTCCATAGGTGTAGTAGCAGGTCTGGAATGAATGAGATCAGCTTCATCAAGGATTTCAAGTGTATATTTTCTCTGTGAAATGTGAATGCCTTTGCTGCTTCTTGCAACTTCAATACCCAGAAAGACTTTGAGTTTGCCTAAGTCTTTAATACTGAATGTCTGATGAAGGAAAGACTTGAGCTGTTGAATGTCTGCTAAATTGTTGCCTCCAATGACCAAATCATCGACATAAATTAAGATACAGGTATAGGAGGAACCTGATGATTTGTAGAAAAGTGAATGATCAACCTTGCTAGGCATATAGCCCTGAGACTGTAGCTTATCATCAAGCTTAGTGAACCACTTGCGTGATGCCTGTTTGAGGCCATAGATAGACTTTTAGGCGGCACACAGGGTTTTTGAAGCCAGGTGGAGGATTGTAACCAGGGGGAAGCTTCATGTATACTTCCTGATCTAGATCACCATGAAGGAAGGCATTATTCACATATAGTTGGTGTACATGCCAATCCTGAGCAGCAGCAATGGCTAGAAAGAGTCGAATGGTTGTCATTTTAACCATTGGAGAAAATGTATCTTGATAATCAACCCCTTCCTGTTGACTGTAACCCTTAGCAACCAGCCTAGCTTTTTGTCTTTCTAAACTTCCATCAGAAAGATGCTTGTTTTTGTAAACCCACTTGTTACCTACTGGTCTCTTACCAGGAGGGAGTTCAACAACATCCCAAGTCTGATTGGCATCAAGGGCAGTAGTTTCAACTGCCATTGCTTAATTCCATTCAGGATACTGACATGCCTCTTTGTAAGTCTGCGGTTCTTTGTGAGAAGAAATGCTCAACGCAAAATTCTGATGGTTGTGTGAGAGATTAGAATAATCCAAGACAGAAAATAGGGGGTAGGTGATACCTAGAGTCTGCTGCTGACTTGGATGACTGGTGGAAGAAAGCTGCTGAAGCAGGTTGCAATGGTATTGTTGAAGGTGAGTAAGAGGTCTTTTAGTTCTGTTGGATTTTCTGGTAGGGAAAGGTGGTGGAGATTCTGTGGGAGAATCAGGCGGGGAGTTATCATCCCCTGAATCAAAGTGAAGATCATTGAGGAAGGGTTCTGGATTGGTTGAAGTAGGAGGTTGATAGGTGGGACTAAAATCATCAAAGATGGTAGGATCAATTGGATTGGCATAGGGAGAGGTCTGGTTCTGGTTTTGGTCTTTGAATGGGAATACATTTTCATAGAACTGCACATCTCTAGAGACAAAAATATCATGAGTGATAAGGTCATATATCTTATAACCCTTCATCCCAGGTTGAAAACTAAGGAATACACCCTTTCTAGCTCTAGAGTCAAACTTGCCTCTGTGATTAGCTAATGTGCTAGCAAAGCATAAGCATCCAAAGACCTTAAGGTCTGATAAGTTTAGTGGTTTGTTATAAAGCTTTTGAAAGGGGGTTTGGTTCCCCAGAACAATTGTAGGAACCCTGTTGATGAGAAAAACTGAATGCTTAACACGATCACTCCAGAAAGAAGGGGATAGGTTAGCTTGAAATTTGAGTGCCCTGGCAGCAACAAGGATATGCTGATGTTTTCTTTCTACTCTGCTATTCTGTTGAGGTGTCTCAACACAAGACAGCTCATGTAGAATGCCAGTTCTATTGAAAAACTCAGTCATTTCAAATTCTCTACCTTGATCACTTCTGATTTTTTTAACAGTTGTTTGAAACTGTCTTTCAACATAAGAACAGAAAGCTTGAAGCTTTGGTCTGGCATCAGACTTGGCTGGAAGTAAAATCAACCAAGTCATTCGAGTAAAATCATCAACAATTGTTAAAAAGTACTTGAATCCATCATAACTGGGTATAGGGTTTGGACCCCAGATGTCAACATGAATCAGTTCAAAAGATTGTTGAGCAACAGAAGTGCTTAAAGAAAATGGTAATCTCTTCTGCCTAGCAAAATGACAAGTATCATAGGGTATAAAACTGTTGGTATCTATATCTGGACAAAGGTTTTTCAAAAGTGGCACTTTAGAATGTGAAACATGACCTAATCTAAAGTGCCAAACATCAAAATCTTGAGAAGTGGCAGCAGAGAAATGCTTAGGTTGACTGGTATCTACAGGTTGCTCTAAGTGGTAAAGACCATGGGACAGCTTAGCAGAACCAGTCATCCTCCTCAGCTGCATATCCTGGATCAAGCAGACATCAGAGAAAAAATTCAAGCAAAGGGATTTGTTCCTGGTTAGCTTGCTAACAGAGACCAAATTGAAGCTGAACTATGGAACAAACAAGACTCCTTGTAGGGTCAAGTCAGCAATACAGGTAACTATTCCCATATGAGTTGCCTGAATTTGATCTCCTGTAGGCAAGGTGATGAAGGTATTGTGTATCCTTCTGTGATCAGTCAGGAGGTCCAACGTAGTGTCAAGGATCCAGGTCTGATCATGAGGTGATTTATGGCTCACATTGAGCAGAATTTTACCTGAGGGTCCAGCTGGTGTGGTAATGAAACTTGCAGCTGAAAAAGATGGATTGTTGCTGGTGGAAGCCTTCTGAGATCCCTTGTCACTCATTAGGGACATAAGCTTGATGTAGTCTTCCTTGGTCAGTTTGATCTCTTGAGTTAAATCCTCTGAGTTCGTGTTTGCAGCAGCATGTGCTTGAGGTCTGGCCCTTTGAGGTCCTCTCTGGTTTGGATAACCATGCTTACTGAAACACTTGTCTTCAGTGTGCCCTTGTTTCTTGCAGAATGTGCACTCCATGTTCCTCCCAGCAGGATTTGATGTCTTGTTGTTCATTCCAGGTGGCCAACCATGCTTGTGATAGCAGGTTTCTTCTGTGTGTCCCAAGAACTTGCAATAGGTACAGTAAGGTCGAGGCCTCCTGATTTTGTGAATTGTTGTTGTTCTGTGCTGCTAAAGTCATACTTTCAATAGCAAGGACTTTGCTTTGTTGTGTGCCAACCAGCTGTATTTCATGCTGGAGCATCCTCTGAAAGACTCTATCAATGGGTGGTAACTCATCACCAAACAGAACTTGGGATCTCACACTTGAAAAGTTCTCATTAAGACATCTTAGAAACTGGATAACATAATTAGTTTCCTTGTAAGCAAACACAACCCTCATGGCCACACATGTTTCTCGACTATTGGGTGTGCAGGTACAGTGTTGCAGTGGCTGATAATTGTCTAATTCATCCCTAATAGCAATTAGGTTTCCATAGTACTCTATAACAGACTGACTACCTTGCTTCAAACAGCTTAAAGCTTCAGTGAGTTCAGCAATTCTTACCACATCTCCTTGACATAGGATCAACATTGGCTTGAACATTCTCGGCTGCAGCTTGAACGTTGTCTGCCATGTTTTGAGGCGGCTAGGGTTCTCTAGGAACCAGGCTCTGATACCATAACAACGTTATGGATCAAGCAAACCCTAAAGCCCTGACTTTCTCATTCCATTTCACAGCTTATATAGATGGTGAGTCAGTACAGAAACCTTACAAAACAAGGTAAGAAGACAAGGCTTGGAAGAAAAGCAAGTACAGTCGAAAAAGGAAAAGAGTAGTTTTAACAAGTTTGAGGACTAAGTGGCATTTTGCCAGAAACGACGTCACTCCACGTGTGTTGTGTCTTCGTTTGAGTTGGCATTGGAACGGCGTCGCATTGCTTCTGTTTTCCGGATGATGATGAAGCAATGTCGCTTTGATTCCTGTCTTCAGCTGATGGTGAAACGATGTCGGGTGGACTCTCCTTCTTCTTCCCTGTGAGAACAACGTCTCTGTTCAGAGCCGTTGGAGGTTTGAATGGGGCAGAGCGCGAAAATCCTTCGCATTCCCCTGATACTTGATTGGTCGACAACTGGCATTTTGTACGACAGAGCGGAGTTCGAATGAGGACCACGGTGGGGAGAGGGAGAGCTATCGGCGGCGTCCGATGGGTGACAAGACGAGATGGTGGGAGGGAGGGAGATCTGGCGGCGACGCCCGTTGGGTGACAAGGAGAGACGGTGGGAGGGAGGGAGATCCGGCGGCCGTGCCCGGCGGAATAAGTTCAGGAGGCATCTCCTTTTTTTTTTTTTTACATGGAGAAGTCGAAGTCGAATGGGAGAGGAGCACTGGAGGCCGCACCCGCGATTCGTCAGAAAGGGGAAGGGAATGAAGAAGGAATGACGTCGTTCCCCCCTGGTGGTCAGTTGCTGTTATTACTACGGTCATCGACAACAGGGTTGGGTATTCACCCACTATTGAGCGGTTGACCGTCGTGTTCAATCCTGCCAACCACCACCACCAACCATACACTATCATCTATTTTCGGTTGACCGTGTAACCAATTTTATCGGTGCGATTACGCGATTAACCGCATAATCGATTTCCAATTTACAGCCCTAACTTGGAGGGTGGAGCTGATGAGGAGCCACCCTTGATGTCACTCCTCGACCATAAACTATAATTAATTCTAAGAAAGCTTATAATAATTAATTTTAATTAATGAGATTCTTGGATAGCAAGATTTTTATGAATATGTTGTTAACTCACATAAGACAAAACTCACTAAATTTTATTGAAAGTCGAAAAAACAATATTAGTACCATTCAAAAGAGAGTAGAGCTTCTGTTACGAGACTAGCTACCAGGGGCGGAGGAGAGTAGAATGGGGTGGGTCCGCGTATCTTACGAGACAGGCTGTCAGGGGCGGAGGGAGAGTAGAATGGGGTGGGTCCGCTTTTGTTACGAGACTAGCTACCATAGGCAAATGGAGTATAATTGGACCCACCCTGGTTTGAGATATTTGAGTAAAAATAGGCGGGTAATTAACATAAATTGTCACAGAACTTTGTATTTTGTACAGAATGGTAACAAAACTTTTATCTTACACGATTCAGTAACACAACTTTGAACTTGTACAAAATAGTCATATCCGTCCATATCCATCCGCAAACTTAACAGAAAATTGATGTGGCTTCCAACTAAGCATCTTAGTCAGCAAATAATTAATATGTTATTTAATTATATTAAACTAATTGACAATCGAGTTATAAGAAATCATGGAAAATCTCAAATAGCTTCCCTTTCTCTATTGAGGGTGGATCCATGACTAATGGGGAGTCCTTAGCCACTTGACTAAGTCCCTCATAGCCTTTAGATCTGGACACCCAATCTAATGGTTAAAAAGTGGGAAGAGATTTTTAATTGGTTACAGGGGTAGTTTGGGTATTATGAAAAATTACGAAGTATACAAACCGGACTTACAAACAGTACAAACTATACAAACAATACAAATTAGAGCGACAAAACATATAAACAAATTTATAAACAATACAAAACATTCAAACTATACAAACAATACAAAATAGACTGACAACAATACAAACCATAAAAAATGGAAAAATAACCAGGTTGACTTTTGAAGCTCCATCCCTATATAGAGGGGTACCGTCCCAAAGTCAACCCGGTTGTTTTATAGACATACAATCATTACAAACACGGTGGACAAAAATTACAAACTAGACTGACAAACCATACAAGATAAAAATAGCGGGGTTGACTTTGGAGGCTCCATCTCCATATAGAAGACTTTCGTCCGAAAGTCAACCAAGTTATCTTTTATACATGAAAACATTACAAACATGGTGGACAAAAATAACAAAGCTTAGAAAAGCAACCGACAAACATTACAAAATAACAAAGCTTACAAACATTACAAAAGATATCGATAAACAGTACAAAGCATACTAACCGTACAAAATATCGCTACTTACAATACAAATCGATAAACTTGTATTATAAACCAATGAATACAAAGTATACAAATCATAACATAAAAGTATACAAAGTAGACAAACAAACATTACAAATTACAAAATAGCCATATAAACATTACAAATATAATAGATAAAATCGAAAACAAGAATAATAAACACTACAATCCGAATTTATATAAATATTACAAACCGGACTTACAAACATTACAAAGTAGACCAACAAACATCATAGATTCAGTACAGTGCTATGATTATTATTTTATTTTACTGTAATAGTTAAATATATAAATTATGTAATTACGATCTTATCGTTTATTAAACTAGATCAATATGAATCATTAGATTTTAATGAGATTTAATGGCTAAGATTAGATTAGTCATGTGACTAAGGCACCACTAGTCACTTGATCTTAACCCTTTCTCTATTCTCTCTCCCCACTGACCTATTACAACGCCGACGATTCCTCCCCCAAGCGGCGCGCCACTTCACTTCCCCTCCTCATTTTGTAGCCCTCAATTTGGGAATTAATGATGGCGACCAGGACGCGTTGGGGGTGATGATGGGTCGTCGTAGAAAGCCCACACCAGACAATTCATCACGGCGGCGAGGTATTAGAACGGCTAAAACTCATTCATGTCCTTTTTCTTCCAAATCGGCCTAGGCATCAATACATCCATCGATTTTCAATTTGTAATTAGCCGATGGTAATAGAAACTTCTTGGCACCATACAAGCTGGGGAGATAAGTCTTCCTCAAGAACTATCGAGTCAACGAGTTCCACGACTCGAAACGCACCGCCAACAGCGTGACCCCTCGTGATCTTCACTAGTGACCTCAACTGAAAGCAAAGCCGCTCCCTCTCCGCCGTTGATTCGAACAAAAATTGGTTCTTCAGCTTGAGGACATCATCAGGTTCCATTAGTAGGTAGAGTTCTTGATCTCTGCGAGAAACTTCCAGATTTGCTCCATGAAGTAGAAGTCGTTCGCCGCTGCTTCGAATTCCTTCACTTTGATTTGCTCGCAGAGTCGGCTAATCATCTGTTTAGCTTGCTAACAAAACGGTTTGTTCGAGGATTGTCGGCGGTGAGTCTAGAGAAGAAGCGTAGAAAGGAGAGCGGTCGTGACTCGTGAGATAGGGTAGAGGCGAAACAGAGTAGAGGGAGAGGAAAGCTTTTTCCATTATTTCTAAAAATTTAATTGTATTAAAAATTAACAAATGATTAAATGATAATATATTAAGTTTTTGCTAACTAGAATGCTTAGTTGGAAGCCACATAAGCCATTTGTTAAGTTTTTGGATGGAGATTAACTGAAATGACCGTTTCGTGCAAGTTCAAAGTTGCGTTACCAAATTGTTCAAAATAAAAGTTATGTGACCTTTTTGTACAAAGTGCAAAGTTCTGTGACCGTATATATTAATTACCTAAAAATAGGCCCACTTATGCTTCGACATTGATTCGGACTACAAAGTACTACATCCATTCTTTTTCATCAAACTAAACCTAATTTGTTAAAGGAAATAAACTCAATTATATGAAATACATCGTAATTAATACGTAGACAATATTATTTATCGTTTTATTTTACTAAAACACTTTGTAATTTTTGAGATAAAGTTATGTTCGGCTCTAGATAAAAAATTATAAATTTTAATTTTGTTTCTTTTTTCACAAATTCTTCTCCTTCAAACTTGTTAACTAGCTTTATCCTAATAAGCTGTCTAATAATGAGACTTTTTTCTACACTAAATTATGTGAACAACACTCTAGAAATTGAATGAGTATACGAATCATAAATGATTCTTTGTAAGACGAATTGAGAGTGATATCCTAAATAGTTTGAACGATAATTATATTTTATAAAATGTCTCCTAATACAAGTAATGATAGAATAATACGAAATTTCTCCTAATACAAGTAATAAAACTGATACAAAAAATTATTTTATCATACCTTTTCTAAAAATTTTGGACCCACGTACCGTACTTATAAATCTGGTTATGCCCCTACTAGCTACAAGACGACAGCAACCACGCCGGTCCAACCGGGCCCTAAAGTCCAACCCACGATTTCTTTAATTATTGTTATTTATGATTCCTTTTACGTTTTGAACTGTCTTTGCATTTCCTTGTTTGTTTTGGATATGTTCGTACTTTGCTTATAAATTGTTGAGCAGAAACATCATCATGTTTTAGAGCTTATGCGTACAATTCACTTTCAGTTTGGGTCCCTCTGAGTTTTTGGGTTGAGGTCGTTGATATGGTAGTTTATTTGATTAATCGTTAGTCGACTTATTCTCTTGATTAAAAAAAATCCTTATCGGGTTCTTTATTTGTGGCTCCCATAGTATGATTGGTTGCATGTGTTTGGGTGTGTCTGTTATCGTATGTCCTCGTCGTGAACATCATAAACTTGTACCTAAAGCTATCAAGGGTTCTTTCATTAGTTATAGTGGCAAACATAAGGGTTATGTTTGTTACGATGTGATTAATCGTTGTTTTTATATCTCGTGTGATGTGTTATGAAACATCTCCCATATTATACTACCTCACTCAAGAGCAACGTCCAGATGCCGACCTGTTTCAGCACATGATTGTTTTTCCTGCTGCTTTCATTACTAAAATATTTTATATGGACCTGTCCTCCCCATCGAATGGTTATTCTCTGTCGACTTCCATTGGCTCCTTGTTGTTTGTGTCTGGGTCTTCTCCTTCCAGCCACTAGCATTTGTCGATTTCCTCCATCAGCTTGAATTCGAGGTATGTTTAGCATCTTCTCCTCCAGGTTTCTGCTCCTCTCATTCCTTGTTGATCTTCATGGGTCAACAAATGGCAACACCCACTCATCACAATGATATTGTTGCCTTTTCTTCTCACAATGTTCATGAACCAGCAACATACAAGCAAGCCAAAAGTGGTGAATGTTGGGAGGCGACCATGGGGGTTAGCTTGCAGCATTGAAAGCATCCTATATATGAGGTGTTATTCCTCGTCGACTTGAGTACTCGGTGATTGTCTTGAATTTGAGGGTCAATTGGAACTTTTGTATATCATATTCGTAAAGCAGACTGCAAATTTGCTGACTAAGGCCGTTGCACTACCCATCATTGGTTTCTGGTTTACACACAACATCAATTTGAGAGATTTAGTTAGAAGTTCGCGTATTTGATTGTAATTAACCATCCATTTTGTTCAGGTTAATTACAATTAGACCATCCTTACGGTAGTGTCCCTAACTAAACTAAATCTGTGCGACCTTAGCACTCAAGTCACATTAGAGAGCTAAGTCAGCCATCACTCAAACTTACTCAAGCTCACAGGATTGGAGGAACTCTCTCTAGAGATGTATTGCTCTCAATATTTCTGGATGTGTACAAATGAGGGGGAGGTGATCTTTATATAGGCCTCCCCTCCAAAATGGACATCTAAGATTAATCTAATCCTAAGGCTAGGATCAACCATATACAATTCCCTACATAAATATCTACATTCTAGAATTCTCTAAGAAAATATCTACAAGGCTCCATATCCTTCGATGCTCTTCCATACTCTTCCATAAGCTTCCCATGTCTCTAGAATGCTCCACACTCTTCATAGTGGTTTAGGGTTGAATATCACCGACATGTGCATCTCGTGTGTGATATTCTCCCCCACCTAATTCAAGACGTCCTCATCATCGCGCCCTCTTTGCACTAACATCATAGTTGGTATGGTGGTGATGTGCTTGAGCCAAGGCTGGCCCCGGTTAGGGTATAAATATCATGTCCCCAAGATTTAGTGCACTCTTCGTCTTGGTCTTCTTCTGCTGAGACTTCGAGTGTCTCACCCACTCCATCTTGGTCCTCACTTTTGTTGTTGCGGCTTCCATTGTCGAACAAGCCTTTAGAGATATGGGTGCCTCTCTCAAGAGTGGCACCATGCACCGCTTCCCTCCTTTGAAGATGAACATTAAATTTTTAAAGAGAATCAGACAAGCCTTATTCTTGTCCATAAAGTCTATGATGTTGATGACCGGATAATCGTCCATCGCCACTTTATAAAAGTATGCCTCTCCCACCCAACCGCCAAAGTTTATCTGTACCTTGCGAGCGACTCCATGTGTTGGTGCGACTTTCAAATTTAAAGACTTCAACCACCCTCTACTTTGTCCAAGTCAAGGAAGGTTTTATTGGCCTGGGTGTCCACCAAAGCCTTTATCTTTCCCTTCTTGAGCTTGTCTCCACAAAGCATCACACTTTCTTCTCGGCAGGAGGAGGGCCTTCCTTCCCTTTCTTTGCTCCTAGAAACCTTAAGCCGCACAACTTAAAAGTTCGGCACCCCAGCCTCCTCTGCCTCCTCTTCCGAGCTCTCTTCAACGAGTATCGTCGCTAACTTACTCCTCTTCGGGCAATCTGTTACACGATGTGGCCCTTCACAAAGAGAGTAAGGAATCGGTTTATCTTTCATTCTAACCTTACCTTCCTTGCTTGAGTCACCACACTGTTGTGTCCTCATTGGAGTTATTCCTCATCATTATCGTTGAAGTCTCTTGCTCCTCGGGCCTCTGATACCTGACAAGGGACTCAAAAATTGCCATTATCGAGGCAAGGTGTTGCATACCTCGTCCTTTTAGCTCCAACCTTGCCCATTGTTGCAAGCCATCTTTGTCTAAAAAATCGGGAATCTCAAGAAGCAATTTGAAAAACTCTTTCACATACCCACGAATTTCACCGTTGTGATCAAGGCACCTCTACATCGACCTTGTCTGAAGCTTCGCATTCTCGAGTAAAATTGCTTCGTAATTTCCCTCTTGAATTCTGTCCAAGACTTCATGATGCACAACCCTCTACTGGCATCACCTTGCCTTCTTCCCCATCATAGCATAACATTTTCCACCAAATAGAGGGGTCTGGTACGTACATTCGTAGCCTTATCTTGAATGTTGACTGTCTCAAAGTACTACTACTCCAAGCTCCATAGGAAGTTCGCCGACCTCCTTGCGTTCCTCAATCCTCCAAAGCTCCTTAGTTTTGGAACATCCGCACTTGCGACATGCTATGTCATGACAGGCCCGTTAGCCATGACTCTCTTTATGAGATTCACCTATCCCTTGAGCTCTCCAACCTCTTCTTGCAAGCTAGTAAGCTCGGCCCAGATCATCTCTCTCAAAGACTCGACGGTGTTGTCAAGGATTCCTAGTAGCTCATTGCGAAGTGCCTCTAAGTCCATTTTCAACCCCTTCATGCGTTGCCCCGTGCCTTGCATGTTGCCCACAAGTTGTTGTACGCTTGTCTCCCACTACAAAAAATTGTGGCTCTAACGAGGGTAATGGGGGTGAGGGGAGAGATTCCAGCCGGTGAAAGTATATTAATACCGAGGGAATTTGTACCCGGTCGGTATTCTAAGTTGGACAGGATTCTTTAACGAGGGGTAAATATTTGTCCTCGTTAATGTCATTTAATTCCCCTCGTCATTGCTTGAAAAATAATAACGACTAAACAACCCCTCGTTATTGTCGAAAAAACTTGAGCAGAGAGGCGGCTAAGTTTCGCGGGTTCTTTTGGAAATTTTTAACGAAAAAATTGAGTGATAGAGCGGCAAATTTCGCGGGGTCGTCTTTGCGGAAAATTTATTAAATATACTTGTGGTGTACTTTGCCTTTTCTTTCATTTCGTCAGAAACTGAAAGGGTTGAGTTCTCTCTCAATAGTCAATCCCTAACATTGACGCCGACGACGTGTTTCTCATCGACAGAGGGAGGAGGAACAGAGTGTTCTCCGTTCGCTTGACAGCTTCATCAGTAAGCTTAATCGCAGAAAGTTCTGACATTCGGTGCTGCTCTACACAGAACGGAAAGGTATCAAAATCTGAGCTGTAAAAGATAATCGATGGGTTGATTTGTTCTAGCTATTGGGTTCAATGACTAATAGAGTTGGAATTTCATGTTTTAAATCACATGCATTTCACTATTGAATCTCTAGTCGGCTTAATTCAATTATTGAAATTATGGTATCGCAACCCTAGAACTTGAATCCCATGGTTGTGTTTATGAAACTCCTTTTGGGTTTATCAGTGGGCTGTTTCCTTAATCTACTTTAGGGATAGCCTTTCAAAAAGAGTAATTTTTTACTCATTGTGTTGAGACCAATCACTAGTTTTCATTAATCTAGGGTTAGTTGCAAAGCCAGTTGTTGCTTTGCTTTGCTTTGCATCCTCTTCCCTGTGCTGGGGCCATCTGGGTTTGGATTGCATGATTCTCTGGTTAGCTGTGAGTGTGTGATTGGTTGTAATATGTGTGATTGAAAGTACTTCAATCTTATTGTGGGGGACTAACTTGAGAAAAAACATGCAGAAGATTGTAATTGTTGATGATGGATCTTGCAAAATGATTGACTTATGGTGTGATCTAATTGCGTTTTAGTGGTGGTTGGGTGCTTGGTTTGGCAGTGATGGGTGCTTATAAATAAACCAAATGAAAAGAAAATGAGAATTGGTTCTCCGCTTCTTTCTTTAAATTTTTTACAAAGTTATGCTATTTATACAACAAAAACCAATATGCTAATATTCAAATGAAAGAAAAATGATGGTCTTCAGTGGGAGGAAATAAATAAAGGAGATAAGAATAATAAGTCTTATTGGCGAGAGTGATAATGTTGATTGTCATGTAGTAATGTATATGTTTCAATGACTATTAATTATGAGTTCTGCTGCAATCCAGGTGCTCTACTGATGCAAATTTGCTACTGTTAGTTTCTTATGTATATTTTTGGTATTTTGTTGTAGATAGATATTAAACTCTTTCAAAAGCTCTTATCATGTTTGGTTTGTTTAGCTTTGGAGCTTTTAGTTTCTAATTGGTTGCTTTTGTTGTTATAATTTCTTACTGTTTCCTTTTCAAAACGTTTCAATCAATCCAAAGAGTACTTGTACGTATGTATACATGTTCAAGTTTGTGAAATTTGTTAATGCAGGTTCCTTAGGGCATTATGAAGTTGACAGAAGCAAATGCTTCTAAGAAGAACAATAGAAAATTTGTTCGTCCTGACACGTTAAGGAAACTTGCAATGAAACGACCAAGTACAAATTTTCATATTTTCGCATCTTCTAGCAGCTCTTCTCATGATGTTAATTGTAGCAGAATTTCACGTCAAATTCCTTCGAGATTGGATATTCCTCCTAATTTATACCAAGGTAAAACCAATTAGAATCTTTTTCTTCCATTCCATATAATATCTACCTCTTCTAGATCTTTGAGTGATTTTGCTTGCCGATGACAGGTAGAAGCACATTCTCAGGCGATCCTCCATCACAAACAGAGCAACATAATGTTGCTTTCTTAGATCAAGTTGCCGAGGTAGAAGAATTAGAACCTAATCATGATCAAGTAATGGATGGAGATTCTCAAGGTTGAAGCCTTCCTTAATTTCCATTGTTATTTTCTCGTTACTTGGGCAATTCTCAATAGTTTAGTTACCTTTCTCTATAATTTGTTCTACTGAATTTCATAGGTCCCATTATTATAGAGAAGAGAAAAGTAAGAAGTAAGAACAAGTGCAAAGTAGTTGCCCGGTTGAAGCCTGGAGAGAAGTTACCTATAGATTTCTTCCTCAATAAACCAGTTGGTGTTAACAAAAAGTATTTCTCAAGGCATGTGGGCAAACTGATTCGTGATAATACAATTTGTCCTATTCGAGTACATGGCTGGAAAGAAATGGGAGACGAAGTGGAAAACCATTTGTGGGCTGCTATAGTGGTAAGAAAATTACACCTATCGTATCTAAAATTTTACTTACTGCCTTTAACCAAACTTTTACATGCCCCATTTATTATCAGGAGAAGTTTACTCACCCTAACATTGACGGCTACAGGAAGCATCTCTTTAAAAAGATCAGGAAAAATTGGACAAGTTATAGGTGTGATTTGAATATTGATCACATAAAGCCGTGCGACTCTATTGAAAGTGCTATTGAAAATAAGCCATATTGGATGGGGCAAGATGATTGGGAGTGGTTGGTAAGAGAGCATTATTGGACTGATGGGTTCAAGGTAATCTATAAACACCATCACTAATATTTGTAAGTCTTGGTTTATATAGTAATTTACCCTTTTTTGGTTTTCTCTTGCAGGAAACAAGTTCAAGAAATTCAAACAACAGGGCACAAGCATCAATGCCATGTCACCTTGGAAGCATGTCACTTGCTGAGATGATTTATGAAATGGTAATCTATTTTTACTTCTTTCACATATATGAATGTTACAAGCTGTAAAACTATAAAGTTCCTCTTTCCATCAACTTCTATTTTTCTTTCCTTAAGAGTTGCTGAACATTTGATTAGGAGCTGCTTTTGGTTTTGTCTCTATCAGTGTTCTTGCTTGTGGACTATTGCTATGTTGTATACACATCTCGAATATACCCAAGCTTTTTGGTTAAAGAATGATGCACTATAATAGTATCACAACTTAATTATGAAGTTTTAGCCCGCAAAAATTAAGTTGTTGTTTCCTTTTCTCTAGATTAACATTGATGAGTGTTTTGTATATATATAGGGAGGTAAAGACGGAAAAGAGCCATCTCTATCAAAAGTTTTCTCTCAATCGCGTAAGAAGGGTGGAATTCTAGATCCAGAGTCCACCGTGAAACTTGTATGTTATACTTCATTATTATTCAATATACCATCTCGTGTTTTAGATTCTATGATTGATCTAAGCTTTTGTTCTTGTTATTAGGATCAAATAGTTCAAATTGAGCAAGCAAATCCATCGATGGAAAAGATAGATGTTGTGGAGAAGGTGTTTGGACCACAGAAGCATGGTCATATAGTTGGGTATGGATGTGGGATAACAACAAAGCAATTAAAGGGGCGTAAATCTAGAAGGGATCCGGAAATTGAAGAAAGGCTGCAGCATCGTGAGGAGGAAATAATAGCTCTTCAAGGTGAAAAAGAAGCTCTACAAGCTGAAAAGGAAGCAATTGCAGTTGAAAAGGAAACAATTGCAGCTGAGAAAGTTGCTTTACAACGTCGTATGGATACGATGGAGGCTAATTTTAGCTTCGAGCTAAGTCTTTTGAGAGAAATGGTCATGGCTCAACAAGCAACAACATCTTTCCCAAATATGTCGCACAACATCCAGAATTCCATCTAGTAAGGTATTTGCATGTTTGCCTTAGTTAATTAAATCTTGCATTGTTGATTGTGAACTAGTTTTTGCGAGCAGTTTGTTTGTGAAATATATAACCATGTCCTGACTCCTGTACATGCTTCTTCTCATCTTTCCAGTGTGCTTCAAGTTTACATGTGGCATGTTCCTACTTTGTTTTTCTTTTGTGTCTCTTCTCCTAAGCTTACTTCTGATTATGGTGTTGCTGGTTTAAAATGAATATCTTTTTTTTTAAATCCTACATTTTAGTTTTTCCATGCATGTTTAGTGGAAGTTCTCATATTTTGTGACACTCATGTTATGAACAGAATCATTGGCATACCAGAGGAGCTCAATGGACAAAGAGGTCATCAACATTCTTAATGAATTTTGATGTTTTGTTAATATTTTGCTTCGAACAATACTCTTGAAGCTAAGTAATGCCTTGTGCATATTTTGTAAAGTTCATTGTCCGTTTTGTGTATCGACTATATATATATACTTATCATATGTGGTTGAATTATTATTGATCTTGTCTTACTATTATATGCACGTTGTAGAGTGTTGAATTATAAGAGGTAAAAAAGTTTCAAATTGTGACTTTATTTAATAAAGACAGACCGACCAGATTTCTGGTCTCCACTAATCACAGTACAGATTCATGACCCCAATAAGCCCATTATGCCGGCCAAATTAAGACATTTTGTATTTACCTCCAACGACGGGAAGCCCCTCGGGAATGATAAAAATATTGATAGTAAATAATAGCTTTTACCGGCAGGAAAGGCCCCTCTCACTACTGACATTACCGACCGGTTGACATAAACCCGTCGTTATTACTTATATTGGCGAAGCCGATAACGGAGGGATTTATCCCGCCGGTAATAACTTATGTCGGCCGTTTTATGGGTTGTACCGACCGTTTTAACCCCTCAGCAAAGCCACTTTTTTTTGTAGTGTCCACTTCTGCATAGCCTTGGCTCAAATCCTCAATTGTTTCGATGTGATTGTCTATCTTTAGATCCGCCCTCACAAGACTCTATTCCACCGCTGCCATATCACGAGCTCTTAATTGCGACATATTCCTCTTGTCCTTACTTGGATTTAGATTCTTCACTTGATCCTTTCCCAATTCATCGTTGTGGACTTTGGATCCAGACGACATCTGGTCATAGCTCTTTCCTCTATGTGAGCACGAACCAGGGCACCACTAAACCAAAGTAGAACCTTTCTGATGTGGAGGTTCAGCCTAAACTGCAACCACATAACATACTCAGCTTAACCAAACTCTGATACCAGTTGTTACTGATTAAACTCTATATGTGCGGCCTTAGCGCTCAAGTTGCTTTAGAGAGCTAAGTAAGCCTTCATTCAAACTTACAAGATTGGAGGAACTCTCTCTAGAGATGTATTACTCTCAATATTTTTGGATGTGTACAAATGAGGAGGAGGTGCTCCTTATGTAGGCCTCTCCTCCAAAATGGACGACTAAGATTATATTAATCTAATCCTACGACCATGATCTACCATCTAAAGTTCTCTACATAAATATCTACATTCTAGAATTCTCTTGAAAATATCTACAAGGCTTCATATCCTTTCATGCTCTTCAATAAGCTTCTCGGGTCTTCTAGGACTAGAATGCTCCACACTCTTCATAGTGGTTGAGGGTTGAACCTCACCGGCTTGTGCAGCTCGTGTGTGACAGTAGTCTGTGGTTTGTAGTAGTATATATGTATTGCTTAAGCCGTATTGTAAACCTAAGAATTGAGTGTTACGTAATACAATCGACTTCGAGAGATTTCCCCTTTTCCGTGAATTAGTCTCAACAATAATCATTGAATATACCACCTAAATCTCGTGTTATTTCATGTTTAGCTTATTGTCCAAAGACAGGATTGCTGCAATATAATAATATGATAGTAATAAAGGAGGGTAAGGGGCAAAGGTTGACTTGCGATTCTCCGGTTGGTGGAGTACTTAAACGTGGAGGATTAGTGTCGCCCGTCTCTCCCCGCCCCTTATGGGCTTATTTAATCCATATTAATAGTCAACTTCTCATAAGAGTCATTTCTTATGCATCATCATCATCCTAATCCTGCCCTGTGCGAGCACCCAAAGAAGAAAGGAAATGTAAACTCAGGGGTGTCTGCAGGGAGAGACTAGCTAGATGTAAATGATCAGAAGATATAAAGATAAAATAATTTGATGAATGGGACAATTAATTTACTAGCCCTCCCTCCCAATAAATTAAATAATGGTAGAATAAGTAGCAATCTATTGTATACTTGCAAGTTAAGTAAATTCATCTTATAGGTAATCAAATATTAACATATGCAAAGATTGATGCAGAGAGAGAGGGTTAATTCATTCTCATGTGTCGTGCTGTTTGGTCGGCCAAACACTGGCAATTATGCAGAGAGAGCAAGACATGCATATCATCAAACAGAGACGGCCTTTTTTGATTTTTCTCACCAAACTAACAATCTAGCTCTACACACAAGACAACAAATTAATGAAATTAATGGGCACGTAGTAGCTAACATAAAACAACAAATGAATGAAATTACCTATATGATCTATATCCATAATCCATCCATCGCAGTTCATCAGCTAGCTAGTTAGCTATATAGCTATCATCTACGTACCGTCAGTATCGCGTACGGCCACCTATATCCAGATGGAGAGAGCTCAGAGATTCATTCAGCTTTATATTAATTTAGAAGAATGTCCAATGGTTTTTGGAAAAAAAGATAAACAGAGGCAAGGGGAAAAGAGAAAAAAACAACAATGAATTAAACTGTCGTTAATAGATCAAACTATATATATTGAACCAGTCATGAGATTTCCCTGAAATGCTTGCTGCTAATAATGATGGTGAAGATGACGATTCAGGCGAAGAGGTTCTGAGGCGAACCCATGGAGATGATGATGATTAAGATATTGATGGCGGCTGTAATTTTGTTGTTGTTGATGATGATGATTTTGGTCCAGCACTGGGACTGGGACTGGGAAATCTGCGAGCTCCTGAATGAAGCCATCGTCCAGCTCCCCAAAATACGTCCCACCTCCATTCTTGGCGCTGCTAATGCTGTAATTGCGGTCATGGCTGTTAATCCAGAGCATTTCATTTTCCTCCTTCACTATTCTCCCAGACCCAGACCCAGACCCAGTACTACTCTCCTTGCCCAGAAACTCGAACCCAAACCCTCCGGCGCCACCAAACAACAAGGAGGAGGAGGAGGAGTTGTCGTCGTTGTTGTTGCCGTCGCTGTAACCACTCGAATACTGACTCCCCGCCCTTGCCTCCTCCCCGTCGTCGCACTCTATCGTCAGCGGCGGTAGAAGGGGCGGCTGCGTTGGCAGCGGGAGCTTCTTCTTGCTGCTGCTTTTTGGGGTGGGCGGGCGTGGGTGGTTGGGTTTGCCGGTGAGGCGCTGGACGAGCTCCCTGAAGTTGGCTGCGTCGGTCTTGATGATCTCCGGCGCAAATATGTGGATGATCCGGATCTTGGGCGGCTTCGGCTTACTGTTGTTGTTGTTGTTGTTGTTGGAAATCAGCCGCGAATCTGGGTTGATTCCTAGTCGTCGTCCCCGGGTTGGCGAGGGAATAACAGACGTGGGAGAAGGAAAAGGCGAGGAGGAGGAAGATGGACTAGTACTGTTGCAATTGGGGCTCTTCATCGTAAATTGTCAATGGCTTCTTCACAGACGAGGAGAAGGGATTTGGTGCAGAATTTGGTTCAGAGGGATGGTGAAGTACTACTGGGATCCATCATCTGCTTTCTCAATACATTTTATTATTGCTTATATATAACCCAAAATGAAGACTGCAGGGAACACACGACAACTAATTATTATATAATAATTAAATAAGAGAGATAGGGAAGAAATGATTTGGAGGACAGAGGGCGAGATTTCAGAGCCAAAAAACAACCAACCAAGCTGGTTCTACTTTGAGGAGGCCAAAAGCGCCAGGAAACCCAAAACAGAGGAGAGGAGGGAGGGGGAAATCGCAAATAAAAATCTGACAATTTGAGAATTGATACAAGAGAGAGAGAGAGTGAGGGGCCCACATTCATTTGTTAAGTACAAAAATGTACATTCCTTAATTACGTTATAGCTGCTCTCACATTTTGATCTAATTGTTTGTTATTGTTTCATCCTGCTAATCTGGTGTAGCACTGATTTGAGTCGGTTCAGCTGTTTTGTATGTTATTGCATGTCTGAGGACCGTTTAAGTATCTTAGTTGTGAGTTGGTGGATCAAATTTTCTTCTATTCAATATTTAAAAAACAAACCCCTTCATTATTATAATACTTAAAAGCCCAAAAAAAATAGAGCTGCAAACATATAGAACTCTCCTTCCTGTAGCCAGTCATGCCCTCCCACAAACGCCAGAGTCGCGGGGTGGCGTACCACCTTAATCAAATCCGCGTTTTCTAACCCATCCCTCACTCCCTGTCTATCTTCGTAATGAAGAACCATTTTTTCCATTTATGGAGATCAAGCTAGGCCAGCTAAAAGAAAGGGAAACACAAAAACTCACCTATCTGTAATGAATTCTCACATGCGTTAATCGTAATCTTCCCATAATAAATAGGATTTCATGTGTCACTCACCCCACTCTAATGATTCCATCTTTTGATCATAATGGTCTTTGCAATTGCCAACATTCAAAGTTAACCCAGAAGTTGGAAATTAAGGATTACAGGAGCTTGATCGAAACCCGTATTTTCTGCCGTTTGATTATTCGAATTGTTTTGTAAGTTTATTGTTCTTATGACTTATTGGAAATTATTGTGGGTCATTTGGGGGTATTTAATAATTTGGAGTAACATTAGTGAACTATCCAATATATATTCTTGTACGTGGGATTTAACCAGAAGATTAAACCCTAAATAGTTTTTCCCTAATCTCTCTTCTTCCTCTCTGTCTCTCTTCGCACTGAAGAACCATTTTTTTCCATTTATGAATACCAGGCTAACCAGCTAAAAGAAAGAAAACCAGAAAAATCTCACCTATCTGTAATGAATTCTCACATGGGATAATACGTAAAATTCCCATTAAGATTATTTCATGTGTCACTCTAATGATCCAATCTTTTAATCATGGTCTTTTCAATCGCCACTATCAGATGAAAATCCCCAAATTTCATTTTCAACTGCAACGGCTACTTGCAGTGCTAGTTGGTCCGACGACATCGTTTCAGGAAAGGCGACAAGTGTGCTAAGACGAACGACACCTTCTCAAGACAAAGGAATGGCCAAGGTCAATATGTTGTCATTGTGACTCAGAGATAGAATGTCACTTTCATTCCCCTGTACTTTGTTCTTCAGAACTCTGTTTTTCCCTTTTCTTTTGCTGTAATCGACAGCTCACTGAAACTTGTTTTCTAGCTATGATCCTTGTATAAAAGACATGAGATGATAAATGAGAAACTAAGTTAGGGTTTGATATTCTACACTTGGCCGGTGTTATGGTATCAAAGCAACTCTAGCCGTCGCCGCATAAATGCCAGCTACATAACCACCTCCAAATATGCATCCAATGGCGGATCCCTTCTATCTTCATGACTCAGATCAACTAGAGTTGCTGATGGTAGGTGAGAAGCTGACCACCACCAACTACAACGACTGGAGTAAGGCTATGCTCAACGCGTTAGCCGCCAAGAACAAACTTGGCTTCATCAATGGCACTATCGTCGCCCCTGCTGCAACAGAGGCTACTTTTTCTTCTTCGACACGCAATAATGTTATGGTCCTCAGCTGGATTCAACAAGTTGTCGACCCACTCATTAAGAAAACCATCATGTCCTGCAAACTCGCCTCTGAAGCCTGGCTTAGTCTCAAATCCCACTATGTTCAAGGCGACATGATTCGAGTTGCAGAGCTTATTGAGTCCATTGGCACAATCAAGCAAGGTAATTAGACCGTGACTGAATACTATGGGAATCTTATTTCCTTACAAGATGAACTAGATAATTATCAACATATAGATCATTGTCGTTGTACAAATACCAGTCAAACTACTTGTGCTTCCATGGTGCTGTTCTTGGCTACAAAGAAATCAATTCTATTATCCATTTCTTTCGTGACTTGAATGACAATTTGGCCACTGTGAGATCCCAAGTCCTCTTTGGAGATACATTGCCCCCCCCAAATGATAGGGTTTTCCAGCGAGGTCTCCAACATGAGAGGCAGCTCTTTGGCACCTAACAGGGCAAAATAATTACTACTGAATCCTCGGCCTTTGCTACTCAGGGCTTCAAATGCCAATTTCCACCTGGAAAACGTCCTTATTGCACCTTCTGCAATGCTCCTGGCCACAATGAGGACACATGCTATCACAAGCATGGCTGGTCACCAGGTTTCACTCCTAGGGGATCAACTACACCCCCCAATCCTTCCTTCAAACCTCCTGAATGCAAAATTTGCAAACGCTTAGGCCATTCTGAGGACAAATGCTTCAAGAAGCATGGTTACCCACCCAGTTCCCAACCAAGAGCTCTTGTTTCTGCTCGCACAAGATCATCCATCAATGCAGCTGACAGCAGTACTTCCACTGAACCTGTCCAGGAGTTCAAACTTACCAAGACAGATTATGACAAACTCATGTCCCTCATGACAGAGACCATGAAGGGCAAGTCTTCTCACTCAGCAGCTCTCACCACTCACTGCACTTCTGGTCCCTCAGGTAATCCCACTTGCAATATCATTCACCATTCTGGTACAATCATTCCATTGATTCTTGACACTGGTGCAACTAATCACATTTTCAATTCCATTCATTTCCTTTCCAATTCACAACAAGTACATCATATCTTTATCAACCTTCCACTGGTGATAGAGTTCAAGCTACACATAAAGGCTAGATCTATTGCCTTGATGGACTAACCCTCCAGGATGTTCTATTTGTTCCTAAATTCACCTTCAACTTACTCTTAGTGAGCAAACTCACCACTACCAGCCCTCTTAGCTTAACTTTCTCTTCTTATTCTTGCAAAATACAAGACTTGAAGCTGAAGAGAGTGACTGGTTCTGCTAAGCTCCTCCATGGCCTTTACCACATCAACCTCCCATTAGATAGTACACCTAAACACATGACAGCAGCTGTTAGTTCCCCATCTTTTGACATTTGGCATTTCAGACTTGGCCATGTTTTACATAGTATACCACAGTTGAAACAACTCTGTGAATCCATTGAAACCAACAACAACTTACCTTGTGATGTTTGCCATTTTGCCAAGCAAAAACGGCTTCCTTTTCCTTCTAGCACTACTGTAACTACTCACTATTTCCAACTCATTCTTGTAGACATCTGGGGTCCAAACTCTTCTCCCACTTATGATGGATTTAAGTACTTCCTTACCATTATTGATGACTATTCCAAAATGACTTGGCTTATTCTTCTCCATTCCAAAGCTGTGGCCAGACCTAAACTGCAAAACATTTGCACCATGGTCACTACCCAATTTTCTAGGTCTGTTAAAAAAATCAGGAGTGACTAATGCAAAGAATTTCAAATGACAGATTTTTTTATCAAACTAACATATTACATGAAATGTCATGCATTGAAACACCCCAGCAAAACAGCAAAGTGGAACGTAAACATCAACACATTCTAGCCATAGCCAGAGCATTAAAGTTTCAAGCTCACCTTCCCATTGATTTCTAGGGAGATTGCGTAAAACATGTTGTTTTTCTCATCAATAGGGCCCCTACCCCAGTTCTTAACAACCTGACCCCCTATGAGAAACTTCACAACAAACCTCCTGATTTACAAGACTTAAAAGTCTTTGGCTGCCTTTGCTTTGCTTCCACTATAACCAGCCATACAACTAAATTCCAAGAACGAGCTAGGGAAGGGTTTTTTCTGGGTTATACTCTAGGAATCAAAGGGTACAGAATCTATGACCTCCATACTAATGACATCTTTAATTCTAGGGATGTTCATTTTTATGAAATAGAATTCCCATTCCATCCATCCAACAACTCCCCTTCCTCATCGGTACCCTCTCCTCCCACATATACATATACATATACATATCCACTTTCATTCCCTTCGGACCCAAGTGACCCTATTCCTTCTCCCATACAAACCATACCACCACCCTCCTCATCCTCAACCACACCAGAAACAGCAACATCTCCTCCATCCAACCCCTTCCCACCATCTTCCTCAGACCTTCACATTGTCATCAGAAAACCAACCAGAACCATCAAACAACCATCCAAACTCCAAAAATACTATTGCAACCTACTTCAGCAGGTTTCTTCCTCTAGTCATTCCCTTCAGCAACATGTTCCAGGTATCACCTACCCTCTTTCTGATGTTCTTTATTACAATGCTTTGTCTACTTCTTACCTCAAATTTATCCTCAATTTTTCTTGTTACAAAGAACCTGAGACTTACGAAGAAGCTGCTCAGAGGCCAGAGTGGAACCGAGCCATCAATCATGAGATTGATGCCCTTGAACAACATCAAACCTGGGATCTTGTTAGTCTCCCTGCCAACAGGAAACCCCTTGGCAATAAATGGATCTTCAAATACAAGTTCTTCTCTGATGGCAGTCTTGAGAGGGAGAAAGCCAGACTTGTTGCAAAAGGCTATAATCAATAGGAGGGCATTGATTATCAGGATACCTTTGCCCCAGTAGTCAAAATGACCACAGTCAGACTCTTTCTAGCTATTGCAGCAGCAAAATCATGGCATGTTCACCAACTAGACGTGAACAATGCCTTCCAACATGGAGATCTTACAGAGGAGGTGTACATGAAACTTCCCAAGGGCTACATACCTCCACCTCACATCAAGAATCCAGTCTGCAGACTCAAGAAATCCCTTAATGGCCTTAAGCAGGATTCTAGGCAATGGTTTTCCAAACTTGCAGACAACCTCACAGTCATGGTTACACTCCCATTCAAGTTGATCACTCTCTCTTCTACAAATCCAAAGGCTCTCATTTTACATGTGTCTTGGTCTATGTTGATGACCTGGTTGTTGGTGGCACTGATTTGGACGAAATAACTCAGCTCAAGCAATTCGTTCACACCACATTCAGCATAAAAGACCTTGGTCCTCTCAAATTCTTCATTGGAATTGAGGTTGCCAGGAATTTCACATGCATACATTTATCACAAAGGAAGTACACTCTACAAATACTTGAAGGAGAAGTGTTACTTTCCAAACCAGTTTCCACTCCTATGGACTACAAGCTCCATCTGACTGCCAATCACTCGGATCCCTATCCAGATCCTTCCTACTACAGAAGAATTGTTGGCAAGCTCATATTCCTAACCACCACCAGACCTGATAATAGTTTAGCCACTCAACAGGCTAGTCAATACATGTCCAACCCAAGCACCCCAACACTATCAGGCTGTGAACATGATCCTAAGATACTTAAAGTAAGCTCCTTCAACTGGCCTTTTCTTCCCCTCATCCTCTGATCTTCATCTCAAGTCCTTCAGTGACTCAGACTGGGCTGCTTGTATAGACACCTGTCGCTCTGTGACTGGCAATTGCATTTACCTGGGTCCTTCCCTTGTCTCCTGGTGCAGCAAAAAGCAAAAGACCATCTCCAGATCATCTTGTGAGGCTGAGTACAGAACATGGCCGATACAACTTGTGAGCTTCAATGGCTCCTTTACCTTCTCAAAGACTTCCAAGTTCCACTCTCTCAACTTGAAATACTCTACTGCGACAACCAATCAGCCATCCATATTGCAGAAAATCCTACCTTCCATGAACAAACAAAGCACATCGAAATCGATTGCCACCTTGTACGCGAGAAATTGCAGAATGCCACAATCAAGCTGCTCCATGTTTCTTCCCTCCATCAGCTAGCCGATCTTTTCACCAAGGCTCTTCCACCAACAACCTTCTCCAGTCTCCTCTCTAAGCTTGGTGTGCACAATCTCTGCCCGCCAGCTTGGGGGGGGGTATTAGATGAAAATCCCCAAATTTCATTTTCAACTGCAACGGCTACTTGCAGGGCTAGTGGTCCGACATCGTTTCAGGAAAGGCGACAAGTGTGCCAAGACAAACGACGTCGTCTCAAGACAAAGGGAAGGCCAAGGTCGATACGTCGTCGTTGTGACTCAGAGACAGAATGACACTTTCGTTCCCCTGTACTCTGTTTTTTCCTTTTCATTTGCTGTAATCGATAACTCACTGAAGCTTGTCTTCTAGCTCTGATCCTTGTATAAAAGGCATGATATGATGAATGAGAAACTAAGTTAGGGTTTGATATTCCACACTTGGTGTTAGCCGCCATTCAAAGTTAACCCAGAAGTTGGAAATTAAGGACAAGAGCTTTATTAATAGACCAATCCATTTGAGAGATGGCTTTTCCGTAGGAATTTATCCATCTAATTATTGCTCTCCTTCCATATGAATCATAGGGAAATTAGCACTTAACAAAACTTCTCTTATATAGTTTTCTCTAGTAATTCGCATAACCACACTTCGCAACTTCTTTCGTCTCAAAATCTGAAAAAAACACATTATCGGGTTTGGCCTTCACACTCATCCTGCCCAATTACAATCTCTCGAGATATGTTCATGGGTCTCAGTTAAATAAAAAAAAAAAAGGCATTTATGTTTTTTTCTTAGGTTAGCCCTGGTTACTATGCCAGTTCGTGCTTCATTCAATGTAGCAAGGTCTTACCGTGTATTGTCCTTCCCCAACCATCTTATATCATTTTTTGGTTAAGCCGACACTGAAATTTGATAGATTTGGTCCCTATCTATTAGGTGGAAATATGTTTACACTAGATTGCGTCTTCAAAACCTATGGTGATCCCTATGGAGAGCTCCACGATTACCAACTTCTCCCCTCTCTCTCTTAGCTCGGACGGTTTTATCTAAACCACTTTCGTAGTTTTCACGAAACATCCTTCGTGAAATCGCATCACATCCTTTTTCCGCCTTCACTAGTTTTCGCTGGAGAGTTTTCATGCTTCAACAGCAATGACCCGACTCTTCACATGCAAGTTCACATGAAAACTTGCTACTTAATTAAAATGGGAACAATGTCGTTCTCTCACAAAGACAGGTGCTAAAACACATTTGTGGCCAATCCATCAACGTGGTAGCCAAGTAATCTTGCGATTTTGCCTACATTGCTTTGCTGTTTCTGACATAATACCGTTGCTACTTGACCCGCGATGACGGTAGACTCACGACCTCGTTTGAGTCGCCATGTCGTTGGACTTGCGAATTTTTTAACCACTGTAGCTTGAACTCGCAATGTTGATGAACTCGCGACGCTGCCAATCTCGTGCCATCGTCAAACTTGCGATACACAGCTGAACTCGTGGTATCATTCATTTCGCAACTGTTTACACCTAAAAATTAATCACATACCGCATCATTTAATTATCAGCGATTCAATGGCTTTATTAGGCCAACCCAGCATTAAACATTAAATGAGCTAGCTGGGCCTTATTAGGTTGGGTTTTTGGGCCTACGTGGCTAGGCCCCTATCCATGACCTAGTGGTTGGCTGCCCCATAGACTGGACGATGCCTCCACCCCCTTGGTATGAAATTCGGCTCCCAAAAACTAAGTATGGAAACAAGGCGGCAAAACAGGGTACCAAATGACAAGTTACCAAGCCGACGAAAAAGGCTGGTAGGCTGAGGGTAAAATAGTCCCAAAAACTAAGTCCAAAAATAAGGAGGGAAAATAGGGTGCCAAATGAGAGGCTACCAAGCCTGGTAGCTAGCCAACAGGGTACCAAAGGGGCAAGACGTGCTTGGTAGCAAGGCAATAGGGTGCCAAACCAACAAACCAAGCTTGGTAGCCAAGCAAGAGGGTACCAAGCCGACAAGTCAGGCTTGGCGTCCCTAGATTATGAAAACCAAGTATGGAACCTCGAGGGTGGAGACTTGTCAGCCAAGGTACCAAGCTAACAGGGTATCAACTTGATGGGGAATTGATGTAGAGCCCCTTATGGGGCCATATGGAGACTAAGTCCGAATATGGGCTTGGTGTTCCGAGGGTACCAAGCCGACGGGGCGACAAGGTACCAACTTAATGAGATTCTAAAACCTAAGTATACATACCAAGCCAGCAAGGCTAGCTTGGTAGTATGTAGAGGTCGACATGACTGGCTTGGTGGCAGGGGGTATCAAGCCAGAGAGACAACAAAAGCAAGAGCCAGACGATAGCAACAAAACTAAGTGTTGAGTCTGGGAGCTGCCAAGGGTGTGGTCGAGACTTCATCATGGTGGCAAGGTTAAGGGCTTCAACCCCATCCAGTCAAGACAAGGCCACAAGACCAACACCAACCCGGTCGGGCGTCGAGGGTATTAAGTATGAACCAGTCAACATGGGCAAGAAGCCCCAAGGCAATGGGGATGAAGACCAAGTCAACGGTTACCAATTGGCCATCAATGCGATGACAAGGGGTCCCTATGGTGGTTAGAGTAGAAGACTCATTGCCGGTTACAAAGATGGGGTAACGAGCCCCGGGGTGGTTGGAGCAACAGGCCAACTAGCTGTTACCAAGGCGGTTACCTACGTAGTGACACACGATGACTATAAATAGGAGAAACGAAAACGGAAAAGGGTTCTACAACCAAACATTTTGCAACAAATGTCAAACTTTATCTTTTTCTCTGCAATGTAGCCATAATCAAAGCCTTTAGTTTCTGGAGCTCTCACTGAACCTCCATAGGCGTAGAGTAACTTAACTTAGTTTTCTTAACTATAAAAAAACATCAAACACTCTCGTACGAACATTGTTTGAAGAGGTGTGAACCGTATTATTATCGTTGTTCAAGAAGTCAAGGTGCAAAGCATTAATATCAAACACCAGAGATTTTCCTCACTGGAAAACAACGACACCGTTGAACACCACAATATTGTCGAGCTTACGGCCTTACCGGCCGTCGTGATGTCGTTGAGCTCGCGACGTCGTTGAACAAAATTATTATTTCAAAACAATTATTTGTGGGCGTAAACATTAACTATCTACTATGAGTGCACCATTTGTAAGAAGCACAGGGTCATATAGCTAGCAGGTGCTTTGGCAGAATCGGAAATAATAATGGATTGATCAAACCCTGTCTGGGAGCAGTCCATGGGATTATTGTCCGATACCCAGAACGATATCTATCACTCTTCTATATTTCCTTCATGATTATCTATAATTCCACAAATTAAGAAGATAGACCAAGTAACGAAACAGTTGAACAAGTCAAGAACCTTTTGCCGTGTGTACGTAGCAAAAAAAAAAAAAAAAAAAACAAACAAGCACTTCGATGAAATGATGAAATAAAATATATAGATAGGAACATATTGCATATTTTGATTTTCGATTTTCGTTTCTTAGGAACATGCATATATGTGTTGTTTGTTATGGGTACCAATTAGTACAGTTAACAGAAGACGCGTAAACACACAAACAGAACAGAACAGATCACCCCCGATTCGAAAAGGATATAGCTAGAGAGAGACTAGAGAGTAGTAGAAGTAGTTTAATCATTGATCGGGCCACGTTCATCTGTTTGACCCCTTCCCATTCCAATACTACATATCACAATCACACACAGTAAGTAATTAAGTTCCCCCGGCAATGGCATAAGCAAGTTAAGAGGCCTTCTTCTATACTATTTCTAAGCATCGATATCTAATGCCTTCACTTTCAGAGTAGCTGTGATTCTTAATTATCAATGATCCTTATTACAAAGGTTCAAACTAATAATTAATAGGGTGCCGGACAAATCTGATACCATGCCTAGTCATAAATGCATCACCAATTCACCATCATGATGTGTCGAGCTCTCTATGCTGTGAGTTGGAACTAGGTGTGTTCTTATTGCACTCTTAATTAAGTCTCTTTCGGTGTATCTCATTAACCAAACATTAGTGATATGTAGGGATGACAACAAAATAGGGTGGCCGGGCTGGTTTCATATATATCATCTCCCAACCACGTACGTTTATACAATCGTAACCATTCTCGTAACAAAAAATGTATGGAGATGTAATGCGTCATACCAAAATCAACCAGTATGCGGTTCGAGAAAAATCCACCTGCAACATCCCCGAACAATCATGTATAGAGTTTTCTTTATATACTTTGAATTTTTTATTTTAGGGCTAATACCAGTGGGAAACCCGAACTATCAAGAAAGTGCCACTTGTTTCGCGATCTATTCGATATGACATTTATGTCCCAACGTATGATAGTTGTGTGTCATTTATGTCCTGACGATTTCGTTAATCGTTATAGATAACAGTTGACCAGACGGTGGTCAACTTGATGTTGACTTAAGAGTGGAATCGACGGGGTGATTAAGACGATTTGGGGGTTTTGGTACATTTTAATTTTTCTTATTTTAAATAAAAAATATTTTAAATTCCATATCATATGCCACGTCGACACGGATCGAATTACTCGGACGAAGCTAACAAGAAAAATAGTCCAGGACATAAATGTCATATTGAATAGTTCGGGAAAACAAGTGACACTTTATTGATGGTTCGGTTTCCCAGTGGTATTAGCTCTTTATTTTAATGTCAATTTAAAATGAAGTTTTCTAGTCACATTGTTTGTAAAATTGAAAGAAAATGAACAAGATTTGAGGCAGGTAATTGTAATGTTTTAAGGATATGCATAAATAAAGGGTTAAAGTGAAAAAGTTTAGAACATAGTTATAACACATATTTGGGTAAGTTCGGTACGGATCTATAAAATATATGAAGCATATTCATGACTCCAAATTGTAGAGATTCAAAAATGCTGCATCCTGAGAGCTTCACGGAAGGGTATAAATGTCAATTTACCCCCTTTTAAATGAAGCTGTGCGTTTTACATAGTTCCTGGAATTTGGAATGGCCGAATGGGCCAGTCTTGGATAACAAGCACTGGGCCCAAACTCCAACGTCCGATGCAGCTGGAACTTAGAATGGCTGACTGGGCCAGTCTTGCTGGCCAGTGCTGGGCCCAAACTCCATTTATATGTTTACTGTGGCCCCATCTCCACATATGTATTATTTCATTTATATTGTTTTCGTATTGTTGTTTTTCTATCATGTGAGTAAGAGTTTGCATGTCATACATATTATTTGTAAAAATATATTAATGAAATGAAAAAAACCCAACCCAATTTACTCTATGGTAACCCGTTGGTCTTCCTCAGGTTGCATTTGATTTAGGTACATTGACAAATTGCACGATAAATAAATGAAATATACCATGCACCTCGAAGTAGAGAATTGTAGGCTTCAAAATTGTTAATAATGAATTTCGTATTTTTTTCAAGGTTTAATTGTTAATACCTGGCCTCCCCATGCTCATTTGTTAGTGTTCCTAGCATCGGAAGATAAACTAACTCGATCGAAGGATATTGATTCTCTAATATCGACAGAAATTTCAAACCATGACCTCAATCCATAAGGTTATCGAGCTGTAACGGTATTTATGTTGCATGGTCCATGTGGTATTTTAGGTCGTAATGCTCCTTGCACAGAAGGTGGTGTCTGTACTTTGTTCCTTCCGTATGACCAAAAAAAAAAAGAAGGTGGTGTTTGTACTAAACATTTTCCAAAGCAGTTTTGTGAGCAAACAACTATTGATGATGATGGGTTTGTCCAATATTTGACGTTGTGACAGTGGAATATCTTTCGAAGTTAATTCTGTGTCATTAGACAATCGTTTTATCGTTCTACACAATTGCTTTTTATTATTGCGGTTCGATGCACAAATTACACTATATTGAATAATCGTTTTGTCTTTCGAAGTTAATCCGGCTTCCGGATACTCCAAAATCCTAATTCATTCGATCAAGAATTTTAGAGATTGTTGGCCCAAAACTTAGTTATAAGCTAGAAAATCGATGAACTAAGCTATATAACAAGGTTACCTACCTTTTACGAGAAGTTTGATCGCTAAAATGCTGCATCCTGAGAGCTTCACAGAAGGGTATAAATGTCTTTCCGACCCCTGCCTCTTTAATGAGGTGTTGCATTTTGGTCATGGATTAAGAAACCGTGCCGGCCAGTCCTACCGGGAAAACCGAAAATCAGAGCAAATCCGGAACGGCACACTGAAAATGGGAAAATTAACATGCCGGCCGGTATTTTCCGTCAAACCGGCGTACCGCGAAATACCACCCGGTTTCTTATCCCACCGTCGACTTCTAAAATTAAAATAAAAAACTAGGATTCTGTATAAAGTATTAACGACGATGGTTTGTTCAGGACTGAGAGATGGCTAGTAGATTTAGCAACATATCTGGGCCACCTATATCGAAGCCAGAAATTCGGGCAGGACCATTCCGGCGACAACGCTTCTCCTTGCATGTTCCTCGCCGACCACCGCTCTGCCGTTCTCATACTCGATCGCTGTAGAGCCTGTCGACCGCCGTACTCAGTTCCTCTCTTTGCATCGTTCGCCGGAAGAAGGAGGAGGTGGTCGCGTTGCTGTCGTAGAGCATGCTGCCATGAGATTTAGAATCGTTTCTGTAGTTATTTGGATTTGGATTAGGATTATTGTGTAGATAATTGCTTGGTGTAGGGCTGTAGGCTTCGTTTTGGATGGATCTAGAATTCTTTCTAGAGATGGAGACAGAGAGCAAGAGAGAGAGGAAGTGGAAAACTCACCTGGTTTGATGAGAGAGACGAGAGATGGCATGTGATATGAGCAATAAAAATATGTCTTTTTTTTATTAGAATTTATCTTTTAGATTGGTTTATCATTTATGATAAAAAAAATTCAAATAATATGACGGTATATTCCAGTATTATTACTAAACGGTACACTAATTTTTTCGGCACGGTTTTTTGACAAAAAAGTATTTTACTATTTCAAAAATGATTTTTTATCGGTACAAAACGGTTGAACCACGGTCGTACCACGAAATACCCTACCATCAACAAATTCGGTATGACGTTCGGTACGGTTTCGTAAACCTTGGTTTTGGTTCTTAAAAAAAAAGCCTCCTTCCATTGGAGACCGCGCCTAGCGGGGAGACAGCTTGCGGCGCGGCCCTTTGCCACAACTTGCTGTTTAATTAGGTTTTAATTATACATTTAGCTTGATTAATTAAAAAACCAACCCCTGTAAAGCTTGATTAATTATCCCACTTAGCAGACAACTTGCTGAGCATGTTGGAATGGTTGAATAATAGATCATCTTCATTATAAAGGTTGAACAGGAAGAGAATGTCAAAATTCATGGTAAATATCAAAGCTCAATACCCATATGACGAAAACCCACCAGTTGCATTCAAAAAAGAAAATCCTTCTATTACTTCCGTTATCATTCATCAATGAACTCACCAAAAGTACAGAACAATTCCATAGTGGAATTCAAAAGAATTGAAACAGGACAATCCATAGCGGAACCCAAAAGAGGAATTGACGAACAATAGATGTGAGAAATGAGCAGAAAGAAACTAAGATGATGTTACGAATTTTATCGCGGGCTGCACCTGATATGTGTCTGCTATCCAATTCCCTTTCGTCGCTATCGCAGGAGGAAAATGAAGATAAAATTTGAGTTTGTGGAGCAAAAATGGGTTGGGGCAGGGGGAGACACCAGATAGTAGAAGAAGGTTGGTGGACATTTCAGTTTCTTGGTTCCATCGAAAGGGAAAGATTATTATTTAAACAAAAATTAAAAAACTATTAGAAAGGAAAGAGAAATGGCTCATTTCTCAACGCAGAAAGGAAACATAAAAAAGGGATTTTAAGTTTTAGTTTTAAATATTTTTTTTGTGCGGGACAGGTGGCGGGATTGGATTGGGAGGGTTCACCACATCACCCTGCCAAGGTGGTACTCCCGTCCCAGCCAAGATTTTCTCGGATGAAGCAACTAAATTGGGCCTTACGTGGGCTAACACGATAGCATGCCGATGCCGACTTCCCGGGATGGCAACATCTCTCCGTACCCTATATGGATTTGGAAGGGGTAGAAATCCGAAGTTGGCGTTGGAGTCGGCCGTCTGTGGTCCTTCTATTAGTTTCAATTCCTCATCGAAGTCTTAAGGGGCGGTAGAAATCAGAAGTTGCAGCAGGTCAGGTGGAATTTGGATTGTTTAATTGTGTTTTAGGTGGAGATCGGTGGCCAATGAAGTTTTATGTAGCTCAACTGAAACCATTCATCATTTATTTAGTTATTCCAGCCTAACAATATTTTCTTTGATTTCTCTAATAGTGTAGGCCAATCTTGCAATTTGTAATATTAACAATTGATGTAAATGTGTAATATGATCGAGCTACTCAACTTTCAACGACATCACGTGTATTTAGCTTAGGAGAGAGATATTGAGGTTCGGTTTTTCTGGTTAAATGATAATTTGAACCGTTTCATCGTTTATGATATGGGATTTAAAATCAATTGTTCTTACCACTTTTGGTTTTTTTGTTTAACTGGGAAACCAATAATAAACCAAAAAATTTCACATTGCTTGAAGATTTGCCCTCTGTTTATTTTTCAATTTCGAGCTACCTGCCAATTTAACCGAAATGATATTCCACCTCTACATTTGGGCCTTTTAGGCACTTTTGAAATGGATGGTAGTGTGCCCTTCGGTTGGGATTGGGAAAGGGAGGGAGGGGGGACATTATCATACAAATTAGTGAAAATGTGAAATGGCGTGACGAATTATATTCATCTACGAATGAATTAAAATATTATTATAACTAGCACTGGGCTTGGCCTGTTGGCCGGGAGAGTTTAGCCGGAATAGTTCAGAAACACCAAGACAAGTTGCCAAACTATGCATAATGTGCGACAATATAATAGAAAGAGTAGAAAATTTATATAGTCTTAAATAGAATGCAACTAATGGTCTTTGTCTATTTATAATTGAGGTGCGCTACTAAAGTAAACCATATAGTTGATTATTGGAGTTGTTTCCCATGATACATATGTAATTAACCTTTAGAATGTGGCTGTAGTGTTTTCCCCTATAAAAATCATTATTGTTGATTAGAACACGGGTGATGGATTTGAAGTTTGCAGGCTTTGAAGTATATAGAGCACGATTCAAAGTTTTCACTAACCCTCATATCATAATGTGAAAATTGCCTTACCACAATGTATAATTTTTCTTAGAATGTATATCAATAATGAGGATGTCTAAAAAAGACTACATAGAAGATAGGGCGATGCAAAGAATGAAGAGTTAAAAATTTCTTACCATATTGGAAGAAGATAATCAAAATTAGTTTATTTCTCGAATTGAACAAATTATGTCACGTTGTTTGACAACTTTATAATGTTTCACTTTAATCTTTGTTTCATTGCCCTTAGTATGGGAAAAGAGATGAATATTCCAAAGGTTATTGTTTGTGACTACCATTATATTTATATCGATCAAAACATTTACTTACAACTTTAACAAAGAGTGCAGTCAGGGGCGGATCTTGGAATTACACCAAGGGTATTCAATAATGAAACAAAAGTATCAAGGTCTGCCTCCACTAATTACACCAACACAGGTCTGCCCTGGATGCAATAGAAGATAATTCAAGTTAAACAATAAAAAACAAAAGTGGTAAGAACAATTGGTTTTAAATCCCATATCATAAATGATGAAACGGTTCAAATTATCATTTAACCAGAAAAACCGAACCTCGATATCTCTCTCCTAAGCTAAATACATGTGATGTCGTTGAAAGTTGAGTAGCTCGATCATATTACACGTTTACATCAATTGTTAATATTACAAATTGCAAGATTGGCCTACACTATTAGTGAAATCAAAGAAAACATTGTTAGGATGGAATAACTAAATAAGTGATGAATTGTTTCAGTTGAGCTACATACAACTTCATTGGCCACCGATCTCCACCTAAAACACAATTCCATCAGTTATTCGTTGTTCATTGTCATTGACTTCTAACTTTTTGTTGACCGCTTCATCTCCTTCAATGAGTTCTATTCTATAACGTATTATAAACTGTTACAACACATACATAATAATCAAACTCTCCTGGCCAACAGGCCAGGCCCTGTGCTAGTACTTTAAATACCAAAACTGCATTGAACCCATTACCTCTTTGTCGGGTCAGGAAAAACCCCACCAAAAAATAATGTTTATTGGATTTTTCTCGAAAAAATGAATTCGTACTCGGTTGGGTACCATCTCTAGTGATATGTTGTCGAAGAGTGATAATGAGGATTGAAGTATTAGCGCTTTGGTGCAGGAGGCCTAGGGAGAGACGTGAAGCTTAGTTGTGCTATTGCTGACTGGGTTTCGTTGTTGCTAGGAGAATACGATTAATTGAGAAGAAGAGAGACCGATTAAGAATTTGATGGAGTTGGTGATTTAGTTTATCATGCTATAAATAAATTTAATGGGATTAAAAGTACAATGAATGAGTTGGACTACAATGACAAAATGCTCTTGTGTTAATTAAGAAGTGCAAAGTTCAATCATCCTATACTACATATATATATATATATATATATATATATATATATATATATATATATATATATATATATATATATATATATATATATATATATATATATATATATATATGTATGCATAAAGTAAGCATTCCCTCTTTAAGCATTAACCTGTAATGTTGTATGCAGGTTAATCAGTAGTTCAGTAGAGTAGAGTAATTGAGGTAAAAATACAACTCGGTAAAATGAGAGAAAGAATAACAACCGTTCGATTAGATGTGCAGGTTAAGTGAAGGGCGGAGATTGGCGGGAGGTTGGGGGAGGGGGAATCAGAAGGATCAGTAGCAGCGGCCAGCGTGTAGTGAATGACAGAATGACGTCATCAAACAGAGGATAGGAGAGGAGACGAGATCACACTCCTCTCGTGCCCTCCCCTCCCACCCACCCAATCATCACTGCTCGCTGTCCTGTACGTGTTTGCCCACGAATGCCACGTGGCCACCACAACTGAGCTGCCGTTGTGATTTCAAGGAGGGTAGTCGCGTGAGGCCCAGTAGTTGACGTGGTTACGACTTCCTCCCTCCCCCTCACTGGTGGCCGGTGGGGCCTACGGCCAGACGGTTGAGTTGAGGAGGATGATCAGAGACGAGAGGGAGAAAGGGCAGTCGGGTACTTTCCCACCGTTGTGTGTGCAGTGTGCCCGTGCGATGCGCGCCCGTTTTGCCCAGTTTGTTTGTTTGTTTCATTGTTTGTTTCCTACTGTTGTACTCCTCCCCTGCTGCCCACCGGCCCTTGCTCCTTAGGCCTTAGCTGTCACAGATTCTCTAACATGCGCGGTGCGCCCCATCATCCATCCATGCATGGTCTGGGACTCTGGGTTACGTACTTTTACTATTTTACCTTCCCTCCAAGTTAATTTTAGTGTTCCAAAAGAAAAATAAAAGTTGCTTTCAGTAATTAAGTACTGCCAGATCAGATCAGATACCTTCAACTTCGAGCAATTATTTCTAGATACCTAGGCATTCCTTTAGTTAGGGTAGTCATTTGCTCAAATATATATATATATATATGGTGGCGTATTCGACGCACCCACTTTTTTGGTGCACTCAGCGCACCCGCCTCATAATCATCATTCCGAGCATGCGATTCATGTCAAAATGGTATCAATTGTTGCTTATGATATTATGAACAATAAGCCCATGAATTTGAAAAAAAAATCATTTAAGATTTACTTTAATTTGAAGGATTTAGTATTTAGGGGTTTAGGATTAGGGTTTAGGTTTACAGTTTGGGATTTTGCATTGGGATTCAAAATTGAAGGTTAAGGGGTTAGGGTAATAGATTGATTTGTTATGATTCTATGTCATATTATCATGTTAGATTGAGAGTACTAATTAAAGTTCAAAATTTGATGTATTATGGACACATTTAGAAATAGGTGCATTAAATGCACCCAAAAAAGTGAGTGCACCGAAGTAGCCACCATATATATATATATATATATATTTGAGAAATGTAGATATTTGCAAATTCATTATTTTTTTAATAGTTTTTAGATGAATCATTCATAAATGAATTATTTGTATAATGTTACAATTTTACCCTTACATTTAAAATTTCATTATCTTGTTTTATATCCTCATTAAACTAACCACATAACAAAATCATGTTGCAACCAACAAAACATATGATTACGAGTAATGTATAGTACTTTCTAATATTAAATAATATTTTATGTTAAATTAATGTATAGATATTTGCATCTCTTTCTTTCCATTTTATTTGTCATGAATTCTTCTTCCACTCACTTCAAAGATTAAATCGGTGTATTGTTATCAATGCATGCATAATAATATACATGTATATAAGAAAATTGGTGTATTGTAATTTACATTGTTTGGTTTCTGTGATAGTTATTGTAGTGTTTAAATTAATTATATTACTTTATGGGTGAAATGTCATTTGTACCCTTTGTTTTTAGTATAAAAAACAGCATATATAAAAAGGTAGGGACATAGTTGTAAGAAGAAAACAACACAACAATCTTAATAAAAACTTGAGATTTAACTATCACTCATTTTGAGTGATAGTTTGTGTCACATCAAGCAAATAATGCATGTATTGTTTCTCTCCAAAAAAAAATGCATGTATTGTTTATGCAGAAATTAAAAAAAAGATACATCGTGAATAGAGGTGGCAATTAGGATCCAAATCTATGAATCCAATACAATCCATCCACCAAATTATCCACCTAATCCAATCCATTTAAATCCAATCCATTTGATCCAAATCCAATTGGATTGGTGGATTCATGGATCAATCCATGGATCCAAATGACAAATTACGATTTAGTACCTATATTTTTTATATTTTACATTTTGGTACCTTAAATTTATATTTTTATAGGAAAAATTAATTGGAAAATTACATTTTGGCACCTAAAACTTTTCATTAAGACATTTTAGTACCTAAACTTTTCAAAAATTTATATTTTGGTCCAACCTTGGATGTCATTTGGATTCATGGATCAATCCACCAATCCATTGGATCCAATCAATGAATCCACCAATCCATTGGATCCATGGATCCACCAATCCAATCCACGAATCCGATCCAATTGCCACCTCTAATTATGAATATTGCATGCATTGTAACTATTCCAACCAAACTATCCCAAAACCAAATGACACCTAAGAGAATTGTTAAGATTTATGCTTTTGAGGGATAATGGAAGCGGGCCTTCAAGCTAAACCTGAAGAAAAAGGACATGTCATTTTTCTGTTGAGGAAGCAATGACAAATGGCAATGTACATTGTTGGTAAATAATATGTTCTCTTTACCCCTTTTTTTATCTCTTACCCCCTAAATAATATGTTCCTTTCTTATTCGTGTTCGCGAAACCCTTACCAAAGTTATCATCCCACCCATACATGCACACATCGTCAATTAGCTCCATAAATTAGCAATAAACACTTCTCTATGTCCATCCATTTAAGAAAATTTGATTAGTTTGGCAAATTGCACCAAATTTGGCTGAAGGTACATGCAACTCTCCTTTAGAGGTTTGTCACATCAAATTTATCTGTATCCGCTAATTATATCAGTTACGCAGAGAATTCATGTAAAGGGAATAGCTCTTGACGCAAGAGATCGAACAACAATTGGCTTTCATAAGGGGAACTTTATCCATTTCGTAATAGTGAATGGTAATTGCATGAATTTTTTTGTTTGTTTTATGATGCATGTGTTGTGCAAAATAACTTGCTTTTGCCAATTTATTCAAATGGTATGATATTGGATTGAGGATAGCACTATCTCAGCCAATTACATGGGAAGTGTGACAAATCTATCCATTTCTGTCTGAAACTATAACGGCTTGTCAGACGACGTTTAATTCACTAACGGAATGCTGACTCGATGCCATCTCACCTGCCACATAAGCCAAAAAGCAACAAAACTTTACATGTGGATGCCAAATAGGATAGTTGAATAAAAACAAAAAATGAAAAACCCACTTCCCTTATTTAACCCCGTCGTGCTCTTCCCCCCTTTCCCCAATCTAAAAAATTAAGGTTCATCATCCTCGTCAGCTGTGTGCGTTCATCATCCTCGTCGCTGGCGGAGAGGATGTCGTTGCGTGCGTTCATCATCCTCGTCAGCTCGTCACCGGCGGCAGTCAACCACATCGTCAACAGACAACTTCGCGACACGCATCACTTCAATTTCCTGCGACACCCAATACCCACATGTATAGGTCCTACTATGGAGGTCCACTATATACCCTCTAATCCCCATCCTAACCTCGCACTTGTCATACATGGTTTGCCTAAACATGCACAATCTAGCAAGAGCCTTCTCCTTATCGATTCTCTTCCTAATTCTTGGGCATAACTGATCAAGGTTGTCAAACAACATTTTATATTTTAGAACCACCCTATCCATCAAATATCCCCTAATACCCGCAAGCATATCAATCAACCTCATTCCCCTATACTTGATAATTGAACCATTCCATGTTTCGCATATATTACTTTCCACAGAGTCACATTTAGGAACAGGGGATAGGAATGCTCGACAGAAGTACCTAGGCTCTAGATCCATGAAATCCTTATAGGGTGTTGAATTCAGGTCTGCTTGTTCAATTGCCTCCATTTCTGCACATGCAGCCTTCCAATCCACTTCATTACATGAGTACACAGCCTTCCAGAAGCATTTGCACACAACATCCATCTTATTTTTTGCTTTCCAATTTGCATAGACATGCCTCACACACTTTCTATGCTCAGCTTCAGCTAGTAGATCAGGTAGAGCATTAACTAATCCTTGCCATTGAAATCCCATTCAATATTAAACTGCTAATAATGTGTCAAAGGATAAATGTGTGTAAGTAAAGGTAAATGACACATGTAGGAATGCAACTAACCTTCTGCTGGTCAGAGATCACACTCCAGCCTCTTCCATCTAACATTCCTAATTCTTGCGACAATGTGTTCAAAAACCACCTCCAAGAGTCTGCATATTCACCCTCCACCACTGCCCAAGCGATTGGGAACACCTGGTTATTCCCATCTTGGCCAACAGCAGTTAGAAGCATTGCTTTGACTTCCCCCTTCAAAAAACACCCATCTAAACCAAACATTGGCCTGCAACCCATGGGAAAACCGTCTCGGATATTTGATGAGAACCCTACATACAGCCTTTTGAAGAACACTTTCTCTTGATTAGAATGCGGTTCCACCTCCAAAATGAATCTCCCACATCGGTTCTGTTTGAGCATTTAAGCTATGTAGCTCTTCACAACCTCATACTCAGCCACCAAACTCCCACTCAACAGTTTTATAGCTTCTACCTTTGCCCTGTAGCATGTTCTCCTCTTAACATCAATGTTGTGCTTCAATTTTACCTCATCCATTATCTGACCTGGAGCCCACTCTGAATTTATCCTAAATCAGTCTAACATGTATGCTACAATCCAAGCGGCAGTAGCTTGATTCACACGCAGATTACGTGCACAAGAGTGATTGAGTCCTACCTTCCTGACCATGAAGCTTTGGTTCTTCCTAAACCAGCTAGCATAGACCCTCCATTTGCATTGACTATCCTTACATCTAACCTCCCTTCTAGATGGTTCACTCCTCACCCATCTCAAGCAAGCTCCGACTTTTACAAAATGGAACACCACTACATTCTTGAACTGTTCTGCACTTGCAAACTTCAGACGAGGAACAAATTGAAACTGAGAATGATCACATGTAGGATCATAGTGGGGAGCATTAGCAAATGGTTCACCACCATCCTCATTCGACAAATTACCCCTTTCATGATCCGAATCTTCAGAAAGACGATAGCTAGAATGTTGGGAAGTCTCTCCCCTGACTTCATGTGCGGGAGGCTCTTCATTGTTAATGCCTGCTTGCTCAGTTCTCCTACTAACATGGTATGCCTCAACATCACCATATTCGGCAGCACCAGCTTCATCATCACCTTCATTATGACTATCCTCTTCTTCAAACTCATCTAGCTGCTCAACCTCCTCCACATGATAATCAGACATGGCCTTCACCTTCCTTTTTTTCATCTCCCCGTATGCCCTTAGATTGGCCCTTGCTGCATGATACTCATCATCTGAAGTGTCTGCATCGTCACAGTCATAGACGTGGAAGACTTCTCTAGCAACAGATTGAGCCCCATCCTCTGCTACAAAGCTATCAGGTGAATCTTCCGGTTGTCCTGGATCGTTCTCCCCCACCAGTTCTTCCCACGAGTAAGCCATCTGAACATAAACATGACTAACAATATCATGGACAAATCACCACTAATTGCGTATTAACCTATTGTTTTTATACTTTATTACTCACTACCATCCAAATAAACAACATCCATAGAAACCATTATTCTATGATGGGGATTTCACAATCCAAGAATGTAAATACGATTATACCCAGGAGAAGGAGATTCTCACCGCCAGATTAAGGGGCAAAATTGCAACAACCAGACTTCCCCAGAAAGCAGTGGTCCCTTCTCGATATTGCTATGTCGCTTTCCCGCCTTTAAACCAAATACTGAATCACAAAAAGGAGATAATCCACTATATTAACCTTATGATCCAAAATCAAAAGCCACAACAAGATTCTTTGAAGAGTATGCGAAACTCACTAGAGGCGACAAACGAAGAGACTTCCTTCACAAAAAGGAGCTCCTTCCTTCACTGCGATTAGGGTTTTTTGAAAGAAAACTTATCGGGTGTCCAACCTCGCCTTAACCCTCCTCACAGAGCTCAGAAATCGTCTGGAGTACGGTCGTCCTGGGTATCACCATGGCGCCGGTTGCATGGAAGCCACCTGAGTAAAAAGGAGGCAATGGTTGGGGACAACTTCAGAAATCAAAATCTGGAGTTGGGGTTGGGTTATGTGTGGGTCGAGGCGTCGATCGGAGGAGGATCGATGGTTTTCGGTCGAGGAAAATGGTGGGCTTTTTTAGCCTCGTCGTCCGTCGTGGTCGGAAACGGAGGGACGAATGCAATGCGAGAGGACGGTTTGAAGATGACGAAAGGAAGGGCAGTACTCGTTCTGTGTTTTTTTAGGGTTTTTTTTTTCTGTTTTAATCCACGTTAGTCAGTGGGATCAGAAACAAGCCAAATAAGCATCCACCGTCATTCTAGTCATCCCGTTAACTGACGGTGTTAACAGAGTGGACAGATATGGGTATTTCGTGTAATTCGATAGTTGTGGATATGGAAGTGTATTTTCCCTATATAGAATGTTGATGTTGGTTTGAACTTTAAAATTTTTTAAAAATTGGATCTTAATTTGTGAAGTTCGTAGTCCCTTTTTGGTTCTATTCATGAGAGGTCTAGAGAGAACTAAGGGGACGATGAGGGGTTTAAATTTTTTTAAAACTCATTGTGTATAGTAGGGTGGATTGGAGAAGGTTTATGCTGAAGTTTAGCTAGTGTATTCTTTTCCTTTATTCATAATAGATCTGCCTAATTTATGCTAAAATTAGACTCAGTTGTTCTATATTTGGTATAAAAAACCCAGAAGAATTAAAGTTATTTGACATCAGATTTTTAACTTCATAAATATTTCATTCAAGAATGCAAATGATTTGCAAACACCACTTGAAACCATGGACTTCCAAAGCAATTTTCTACTAGCAATACTTTCACGTCTACCGCAGCGAAGTGCGATTTCCATTCTAGTTTCTTTGTAAAAGCTAACGACTCTAGGAGTCTCACATTCGGGCTAATTACAACTTATTCTTGAAGGAGGAAACTCCAATGACACGAAGATGTAGAGTCACGAGAAAATAATATAGACGATAAGATGGATGAACCCCATCACCGCTTGTGAAATTTGGCGGAAAGAAAAAAAAAATTGGTAATAGACAAAAGAATGGTAGGGGAAATAAGCAATAGAAACACAAGGGTAAAAGTGAGTTTATGAAAAAGTGACAAGAATATAATTGAATAGTTTTGTTAAAATAATGAGTCATTTAACAATGACTCATAGATAGGAGGCATTTGTAAATGACTCAATAGAGTAATTTGAGTCTTTCATATGAGCCAAATGACTCATGCAGCTTTTTGTCAGCAAATGAGTCAATTAAGTCATTTGAGACCAAATGACTCATTCAAATAACTATAGCAAACGGCCCCTTAAAGTTTAAAGATTGTCAAGACCGACAACCTATCTATTTACCGTCCGTTTTTTCCATCCTCTTTTTTAAACTGTAGTAAAAATTAAGTCAAAGGTAATTCTGAAAACAAAAAATTAACCACATATTGCTGCCCCTTCACCTATAAGTATAACTTTCCATCTTCCTCTCCCTCGCCCCCAATTTTGGTATTGTCCTCCAAAGGGCGAGATTAACAACAGATAGTGAATTGAGGGGAACCATTTTAGTCATCCAACAGTTCATATTATAGGCCCACTTATTTAATATTCCAAGTTTGGTTAGAGAAATAGATAGTTGATTGAGAGGTTCATAATTTATTAATTGGACTAACAAGTGGGGTCTTTTGAGTGTAGCAAAGTGTAACTACTTCGTTTTACTTATATGTTGTATGTGTATATTCGAATTGAACAAAAATCATATTTCATATATGTGATATGTGTATCTGTCATTTCAATAACTCGTGTTCATAATGATCAGAACACATTAGGAAAAAAATTCGTATTGAACAAAAAATAAATTCGAATTGAAAATAAAAACATATTTCATATGTGTGATATATGTATTCATCATTTCCACAACTTGTATTCAAATTTTTTACATGTGCCCAAGTTCCACTATCTTCTGTCAACTAGTTTTCTGAACATGGATCCCAAGTTTCACCAACTATCCCCTATCCCAATCCGAGCTATTAATTAAGTGGGTGTTTAATATGCTCTGTTGGATGTCACGGAGGACCATCCTCTTAACAACAGACAGAGCACCATAACTATATGACTATATTTTTTTATTTATGAATAAGGTGTTTTATTCATCAAGAAAGGGGAGAAGTGAACCCCCCCTAACTGGCAACCAGGGACAAAACAATTACATCAGCAACACAAAAATGGTACAACATCGAAAAAACCAACAACAGAAACTAAAACGAACAACAACTATACTAAACTATTAACATAGCCTTCTGTAATAGCTACTTCTATAGAGGGGAAGCCACTCCTTAGCAGCTGCAGCATTCTCTGCAACCTGTGAACCAACTGGCCTACTGTCAACATCTCACCAGCCAGAACCCTTCTGCACCTTTCCCTCCACAACTCAGCCACCACCATTACCCATAGGAGTCTCCCACCATCAGAGGCAATGCTTTTAGCTTGAAACATGGACACAGCAATAGCCAATGATTCCTCCCAATTAGCCCCTACAAGAGCTCTGCCTGGGAACACTACCTGAAGGAGTTGCTGTGAATAGGAACACACAAAAAAGAGATGCTCCCTTGATTCAGGCATGGAAGAACACAAAGGGCAAATATTCCTGATTGAGCTATCCTATCCGCCTTTCTCTCCTCATCTTTCTCCATCTCACAAACCTTTCTCTCCTCCTCTCAATCCACTGGGAGAGCCTCCTCCTCCTCCTCCACCATATTCTCTGATATGACTCGGTCGACCAAGTCATTCCTCTCCTCCTCCTCTCAATCCACCGCTAGAGCCTTCCTCTTCCGATCCACATTCTTCGACTTCGCCTCCGCCACATCACACCTTTTTTAGAGCTCTGAATATGCCTTTCCTATTCATCGTCCCTATTGGGGTGTGGTTACTACTTCGGGTTTCCATTAACATGAGGTTGGGTGGCCTCTAGGGTTTTGGATTCGCAACAAAAAAATGAAACTACAAAACGTAATAGGAAGGCTCATCGCTCTTTCCTCCCCCTTTAGTTATGTTTCTGGTATTGGTGCACCCTCTCTGGTATTGGTTTTTGAAAATGTAATTAACATGAATTTTGAACTTTCCAAAATATAATTTTAAAAAAAAAGCTATATTTACTTTTCTTACAAAATTTATCCTTAGTTTGACTTTACAATCACTATAGGATATGCACCGTATCTTATCTGAGAAGACTCACAGAGTCGATTTATCCACTTGCAGTTGCGGGAGGAGATAGATAAAATTTGATGAAGTGTATGTAGCGTAGAGTAGGATTAAATTATAATGAAATCATTATTATTGTATAATTAAAAAAAACCAAAAGTCAATCCAGGCAGGGTGATGTATAATGCGTGTACTTTGCTTCTATCTAGTAGCAACATCACAAAGAGTGATAACTTAGACAACCCTCCAAAATTTCCAAAACGCACTGGAAAATGTCATTAATTAACCTCCTCTTTGGTATTCTTCATTTATTTATTGGCTAGTTTAAATCAGACAAGACGGCGGATTATGTTCGTTGCAGCAGCACTCTACTAGTGTATAATAAGATGTAGAGGTGGCAATTAGGATCCAAATCCACGATTTCAATCCAATCCATCCATCAAATTATCCACCAAATCCAATCTATTTAAATCCAATCCATTTGATCCAAATCCAATTGGATTGGTGGATTCATGGATCAATCCATGGATCCAAATGGCAAATTACGATTTGGTACCTATATTTTTTATATTTTACATTTTGGTACCTAAAATTTATATTTTTATACGAAAAATATCATTGGAAAATTACATTTTGGTACCTAAAATTTTTGATTATGACATTTTAGTACCAAAACTTTTCAAATTTTACATTTTGGTCCAAGCCTTGGATGTCATTTGGATTCATGGATCAATCCACCAATCCATTTGATCCATGGATCCACCAATCCAATCCACGAATCCACGAATCCGATCCAATTGCCACCTCTAATAAAATGGGCATGTGAGCGGATGATCCGTGGATTTCATTCGATCCACCCGCAAAATGAGCCAAATCGTAGTAAGCGGGTGGACTAGTGGGTGAGTCATGGATTCACTCCACAGTCCACACACCCGCAGGAGGCGGATGGTTGACGAGTGGGTGGCGGGTTGCCCGCAAACCCGATCACCATCAAAGTTGAATCCCAATTCTAGAATTCCTCTCATCTTTCCTTTCTTTCTTCAATATATTGTCCATGCAGCAGCAGAGTCCAATTTTCCAAATAAAAACTCCATGGTTCTCAATGGAATTCCAAAAAGCCAGGGTCACTAAGTTTGATGTATTTTCTATCGATTTTGTTTCTTCTCTAGGTGTTAGTGTACTTTATGACAGTAGGGTGATAAATTCATTGACTTTTGCTGCTTGTTTTTTCACTATATGCATCTTCAATCAAAAGATTGGGCAAGAAATGCAGAAGTTATGTTAGCAAGTCAGTAGCTCATTTTACATGTGTTGATTTCTGGGTGAACCTGATGATACAACCGAATCATCCGTCATCCGCCCTATCCAATCCGATGGTAAGTGTGGGTGGGTGACAGGTGAAAAATTGTTAATCCGTTGATGAATGGGTGAGTTCATTTTACAGTCAAAACCCACTTGATCCACCCGTTTCCCACCCCTTAGTGTATAGTTTATACAACTCATGAAATTCGGTTTCGAGGTCTGGATCAGGTCAGTAACTGATGGGTCAATAACTTGGCAGTAACCCCTTCATCTATCCCCACGTGTTAGTCTTTTTTTATATTTAAACTAATTACAGAAAAGCAATAAGGTAAATTACCCCACCCACATTTAATGCTAACAGACGCGGATCTCACTCCCCCGCCCCACGCGTGCTCCCCTCTCTCTCACTCTTTCTTTTATTATTAAAACAAAATTACATTATTCCTTCTCTCTCCAATCCATAGGTGTCAAAATAGAACCCGACCCGATTAACCCGCCCGATTAACCTGATCCGCAACCCGCACGCAACCCGAATTGACTAAAAGTCAACAACCTGTAACCCGCTCGACCCCTACCCGATTGACCCGCAACCCGACTGACCCGCAACCCAATTAACTCGAACCCGATTGACCCGCAACCCGATTAAACCTGAATCCGATTAACCCGAACCCGATTGATCGGAACCCGTCTAACCCGTAACTCGACCGACTCAACCCGAACTTCACCTAATTCACTTGAATAATTATTATATTATACAATACATAGTTTTCAAAATAAAGTTTTTCATTCTAAACTTAGGTAAAATTATTTTTTCATTTCGTATACGGAATTTAAAAAATATGAAACTCACGTGATATTATGTATTTTAAGAAAATTAAAAAAATTGAAACATGAACGTCACTTGAACAATAAGTTCTTTAAAAAAATTAAAAAATTAAATATGAAATATAAAATCAACACAATGTATATATTAATAATGAAAGAATTAACGATTGAGATCATGGAAAATATTAATATAATATATAAATTAAAATTTTGCTTAATTTAACTATTCAATAAAATTATCAATTATATATAAATAAAGTAAAGTAATGTATTTGCTAATTTGATACTTTTAAAAGAAGAAGAAAATGTTGGTGTATTCAACTTTTTGGGAAGAGAAAGAAGAGAGAAATTTGGTTCTTTGAATTTTTTAGAAAAGAAAAAAGGGGGAATTATGGTGATTTTGATTTGTGGGGGGAGAAAGTAGGGAAATTTGGTTCTTTCAATTTTATAGAAGAGAAAGAAGAGGGAAAGTTGAGTGTTTCTAATTTATGGAAGGAGAAAGTAGGGAAATTTTAGTATTTTTTTTTTTTTTGTGAAAAGAAAGAAGGAAACCAATGTGGTGTTTTCAATTTTTTGGTTTTTAAAAATTTTAGCCTTTGAAATATGAATCTTTAATTTTTATATGGAGGGCATGACTAGTTAAATTTATTCTTATATGCTTTGAAGGCTAATATATATATATATATATATGGTTCAGGCTAGCGTACGTCAGTCGTACATTGTACGCCCGTCGAGTTTTACTATTTAGAGAAGGAATTAACCGAAATTTGGGGCATGATACTATACCCTAACCTCTAATGGATAAACCCCAGTCTCTAATTCTCTAACCCAAGCCACGAGTTTTATTTAATCTAAAAAATAATAACCGACGGTTCTGATTCAACGAAATATATTGAAGTGCAAAAACCAAGTGTGAACACAGGCGTACAGCATACGACTGACGTACGCTATATATATATATGTAAATTTTTATGGGCTAATAACTAAATTAATCATTAGTTACAATAATCATTAGTTTTAGATATCACTTAATTTGTCTACTTGTTCTCTATACTTCTACATTTATTGCAACTTCAACACTACATGATCGTTATTTTACAACACTTAGTAACTTGGCACATTTAAGTTGTGTTCGAGTTGAACTTTTATTTCAAAATGGGAGTTAAAATTGGCATGTTAAGTCATACGATTGCAACAACTCAGTCAGGTTGCGGGTTTGAAATTTTTCATTTATCGGGTTGCGGCTTTGCGGGTCACTTTGGAATGGGAAATGAGAGGAGGTTTGGGTGGGATCTTTAGAATGGTAAATTTATTGGTGGGTGAGTATGAGCCAACAATTATACTAAACTTGATAAGTAATCGTTGACGGTTCGTTGTTTAGGGTATAAAGTATATGGTTAGGGTATATGGTATGTGGTTAGGGTACACTAAGTCATTTGAAGTCTTTAATGGCAGGAGATCCCTTTTTAATTTATGTTTATGGTACGTGGTTAGGGTACATTGTATATGGTGTAGAGTATATAATATATGGTTAGAGTATAGCAATTAGCAAATATCACTTTTTCATCTATGTTTTCAAAATCAAAGTATGAATTTCACATTTAAATTTACTATACTAGCAAAATCACAACTCATAAGGATATATGGTTAGGGTATAAGGTATGTGGTTAGTGTATAATGTATTGATAGTTTAGAGTATATGATGAACAACATACACTAACTTAATATAGTCGATTGAGGGTAAGTCTAGTGTATATGATATATATTATTGAGTAAGTTATGATCGAAGTCACAACAATTTTACTAAATTTGATAGTTAATCTTTAATGGGTTAATTTTTAGGATAATTCAAACAATTTTACAAATAACTTGTTTGGCAACAGTTTACTAAAGTTATTTGGGCAATGAGTTATTTCGAAATAACTCCTTTTATTTGGGCATGGTTATACTAAACGAGATACTTTAATCCAATTACTACTGAAATAATACTAAAATATCAAATAAACAATTAATGGTGTCTTTTGGTTGCGAATGTTGATATAACCATTACTATTAGCTAGTATACTTTACCAATTACGATTAATTAAATAACAAGTTCGCAAGTCATACAAATTGATTCAACATTTTGACTAGTTTTTTTAATTAAGTATATATATACGAGGTAGAAAGAAATTGGTTAAAAAGTTGAGAAAAATATTTTAAGTTAGTGTAATAAAATGTGTAAGTTGGTAACGAGTAACGAGTAAGTTACTTGATGCGCTGCTCAAACAACTCGTAACCCGATCCGCCCGCAACCCGCCTGACCCACAACCCGATGAACCCGCAACCTGATTTGCCCGCAACCCGATTGAACCCGAACTCGATGAGCCCGAACCCGATAAACTCGCAATTCGACTAACCCGCAACCCGTTTGAACCCGAACCCGCTCGATTGACACCTATATTCCCATCTACAACAAAAATGAATCTAATCATTTCAGCTATCTCTGCTCTAATTCCAACTCAAATTAAATGGTGGTTTTTTTGTTAAATAATTTAGTGCTAAAGACAGTAATTACAAATATGAATATGATTATCACTTTCTACTACCGTGGTAAAACCATCATAAAGTGGTAGGAATATGATAGGGTTATTAGCCCCCTCCTTCAAGATCTAGGTTCAATCGTGGGGTAATTGTTTTCATTCTTATTTTTAGCCCCTCCTCGCTAACTCTCTCCCTCCCTTAAAGTCTTGCCTTTCATTCCTCGGTTTAAATGGTGGTTCTGTCTTTATAATAATGCATTTATACAATTTGTGTTGATGTGGTACGCATTTTAGTGTGTTTTATCGTCCGAATATATCCGTAATGTAGTATGATTGCATATGAAAAGGTTGAATATGCAGATATGTGAAACGGATGCGAAGTGAAGCAATCCAAGTAAGAAGTATGAACTGCTATAAAAAAGATAAGGAGTATGAACAATACATACATGAAAAAAAAGTGCAAATCCATCCCCGATGACCTATATAAATAAAGTCTTTCATTAGTTTCTCATGACTCAGACAAGAAATTAAACATTCGTAGCGGCTAAGTATCCGAATGACATGTTTATGAGCTTCACCCATGTAATTAAGGATTGAATATACATTCATTATGTCTCCTTTTAACATGGTTTCTTGTAGAAATCCATTGGTAATTTAATTAGAGCCACTTAATTAGCAACAATAAGAAATTCTTTAGGTCCTGTGCAATTTTCCACACAATTAACTGGTAAAGTGGATCATATTCAAAGGAATATAACCTGCTGATTTGACAAGATATACAGCAGCGACTTGGGCGGTTAAATGTTCATAGTGTACTGTTGAATTGAGAATTTGGTAGGGTATCTACTATCTACATTGCATTGACATCGGGCAGACGGGGGACATGGATCACCATCTTAATTTGTCCTTAATAAACTATTCTTTGGACATATGAAGTGGGACTCTAGTTCTATCTTTAACAATTGAGAGCTAAGGGATCATCTTCGAGGACAAGAGAAAAGAGAAAAGAGAAAAGGACAGCATGGTTTTCATAATATTGGAGGTGTTGGTGGGAATTAATTAACAAGGCAAGGAGTAGTTGAACTTGAAGGGTACATATACAGATGCAGGGGACGACCTTGACTTTTACAAGTCAAGATCAACACTTTTTAACCACTACACTGACCCCGTTGTTGAGAAAATGCCCAATGCACAAGGACTTTTATATAGACAGATAGCAGTTGGTCAATTGATATTCTATAGGATCTTCCTCTATTAGGCAAATTCAATTCAGCTTCATTGGCCAAAAGGGGAGATGGAAGAGGGAAAGTCTGCAGGTTCCCACGATGACACCATCATATACAATACTCGGCGGTACTATATGTTAATTGCACCCATCAAGTTGCTCTGCTCTGCTCACTTGCGCCCGCCGACTGTTGTGCTTTGTCAACTATGTGTGCAACTGAAAGGTTTATCTTTGTCAAGTTTAGGTTTTGAGTCCTTCTCGGCAACAGGAGATTGACTCCTACTACTTGTATGTACTATAGTGCTCATCGTGGGAGAGGGTCCACTTTCAAGTTTCCAACAAAAACCCTTTTTAAGTACTATCGAGGCAAATGATCACATCTGAATTCACTACAGCTAACAGCCCTGCATTCTGTTTGGGCTATAAACTAAGTTCTAGGGTTTGAGGTTTTATGGTTTCGAATCATAAGCCCACATGAAAGCCCAAACTATTATAAACCAGTTGGTTCCAATAACTCGAGTTGTTGAGAGAGGTTCAATCGTGGATCATATGTAATTGAAGAGACAACTCTAGGGATTGGAAATTCGGGGAGAATGGAGAGGGAGAAGAAAGGAGACGGACGAAATGAAGGAGAAGTCCTTTTTTGTCTTTCTTTTATTATCTCCCCCTCAGTCTGGGCCTGTAGCTTCACAAAGCTCACTCGAAGACTAAGACCCGAAACAAAAAGAAGATGGGCTTAGGACTGTTAAGCCCAGCCGATAAGCCAAATTAGAAGAACACTTCAGTCCGTCTTCTTCCTTGAACCAATGTCATTGGAAAACCGAATTTTGGTGTAGAAGATAGAGCAAGAAAAGAATGTCCTATGTCTCCGTTACCGCCACTTCCGGCAGTCCACGCGGTCGCAGAGTCACCAATCTCCATTTACATTCGTTACCTCAATGACTCCACCCCTAATTTAGATCCTAACAACAAGTAGCTTTCTGAAGAGCATTTCTACTATGCTATATAGTATTGGTGCTTTAATGTACAACTTAAAGTTGTACCATAACATGAAATGTATAAGTTTAGATTGTACCATAAAAGAATTTGTACCATTATGTTATGGTACAACTTTACAACTTGAAGTTGTACCATCACATAAAGATACAAGTTCAAGTTGTACCATAAAAGAATTTGTACAAACAGTATAAGTACTAGCTTTTTACCCGCCCGTTGGGCGGCGTATTCGTATTGGTGTTTTATTTTTCGTTCTATTGTTTTTTATTATTTATGTATGTTAAAAAATTATACATTGAATTGTTAAACTCACTTACTTGATTTTATGGATTATTACACACTTTTATATCTTTTGTTTATTTATGAAAATTTGATTTTATTAAATGAGCTCTCGGTAGACCTTTATTTATTTATAAGTTGATATCGAACCCACAATTTAGAATATAGATATAAGAGATTATTAATTTTTTAGCACACAATAGTGACAAAGAGTTTTAAAAAAATTAAATAAACAAATATGTTTCAATTAATAAAAAAATCAAAGAGCTTTTCATTTCTTCTCCCTTTTCGTATGTTGGTATATGATAATACATAATATCGCGCTCTAAATCCTACGAACATCGTGTACTATCAGTTACTTGTACAATTTTGAAAGAATGAGGAAACACATTAGCATCTACATCATCAGTCTTCTGCTTATTCATTTAATTTATCTTTAAAATGTTCTACCAAACAAACCAAAATAAGAACTATCAGCTGTCACTAATTTATAAAAATGATATTTTTTAGCAAACTAAACTGCATATAAACACAAACTATATTTGTAGAGAGCTACATACCCCCTTCAAAATAACAATGGTGTATTGTTTTCACCTAATAACAACATAGACGAATTGTAAAAGTTGCATACTTAATAAAACCCAACTCATTGTATCTTGTAAAATTTCCATTCATGAAGACGATTGATGCATCAATCCAAATCGTTGTTGTCAAGAAAACGATCAAGCCAAAATCAAGTTTTAGTTAGGAATTCAATAAGGCAAAAATTCACGCCAAGGTTACGAACAAATGTCATTGCAAACATGTAGAAATTAAAAGAACGTCGACATAGACAACTTAGGGACTACCACCACTATTTTATTTCTTCTTCGCACCTTTATAGAACCTCACATGTGTTCCTTTCTATTTATAACCCCCTGCTATGTTTTAGTTACTGACCAGATCATAATCATATAGCTAGTAGCATGTCACTCATAAACATAATAAATAATCCTAACAACTCTGCTTTTCATTTTATCATCCACGAAATTGGGAATGCAATAGGCAAGTAAAATGATCAATTATTCAACCAAAGGAGTGATACTCTAAGTCCAAGCAATAAACCATTCCAATTGTCTATTACATGTTTACATAAAAGTATACAACATAGAGAACCATAAAACAACTACCTGAAAAACGAAGAGAAATACAATCATTGATTTGCGCAGGGAAATTTACCATCCAGCCGTTGTAATTTGGAATAAATTAAGAAACAAATGGAAAGAAGAGTTTAATATGGCCAGTCAACCGCAAACAACCACATATCTCTAGGAAAAAGAGACCAGTTGTCAGCTACAGGTCAGGGATGAAGAGGGAGCAATGAGCAATCATCGACTTCATTCAATTCATTTTCGCAATGATAGGATGAACTTTTTTAGTCAATAGTCAAACATATGTTACACTTGGTCAATTGTTTCCGATCTAATCATTGTCTTATGTAACTTCACCCTCATATTCTCTTAAAAAGAATAAAAACTCAATATGCCTTACTATTTCCTTCCCTGTATCTGTATGAAAAAAATAGAGAAAAGAAATGCTAGAAATCTCATGATTTTGAAAAAATAAGAAGAGAGGTTTGTTTTTATGGGGTTTGATCCAATTTTTTTGTTTTGTTATTTTCAATGTTGCGCTTTATTTTTATATAGAGAATTTGTATGAGAAAAGTGATAGGAACAAACTAAAATGTTGCATGCATTTCCGTGTTATTAACTTAATTTACATTTTATTTATAATGATGAAAATTTAAAGAGTAAACAAAAAATTATATGAGCAAGAATTATAGCTTCTCCATTGTGAAAGGGTGAGAGCTAGCCATCCGTTGATGTGGAACTAATTTAGTTTTAAATTCCTACAATATTAAGTAATAATGATTTGAAATTTTTTGAAATTTTTTATAAACTTTAAGAATTCATACAAATATTGTGACATTTAACTTACATTTGAATTCTTGGATGCAATGTAGTCAAAAGCGAGTTTCTACGTAGAAACGTTTTGGTGTTCTAGAAGAGTAAAATCGTAAGTTTTTAAGTTTTAAAGCGGAGTTTTTAACTACGTAAGTTATAAAAACTGACATTTTGTGTAGAAGCGTTTTAGTGAGCTAGAAACATAAAATCGTAAGTTCTGAAGTTTTAAAGCGTGATTTTGACTACATAGCTTGGATGTATTGTAGACAAATTTATTGTAAATACAAATTGCTTACTGTTACAAAATAGAAAATTCCTATTTGATACTTTGATATTGAAAAGATTTTTATTATTGCCAAAAGTTGGCATGGAGTCATAAACCCACACCATATAACCAAATGACTTATTACAATTGCCTTATTAAACTCATTCTTATTAGAGATATTTCATTTTAACCCAATACCTTGATTTAGATTCTTGTAACCATAAAAGTTTTTTGTTTAGATATCTCAACCAACCGCCTGATATTTATTTATTGTCTTGATCCTCAAATTTTGATTTGTTAAAAAGACATTCAACTATATAATGAAAATTGTCAATCCTTATTTGATCAATGCCTAGGTCAATCCTTATTTAATATTCCTTTAAAATTCCTATTTATGCTTGTTTTTATTTATATTCTCAATGTAACTTATTATTAATGTTGAGTAAAAGTGAGCTAAATACTAAAAGAAAAGAGAGATAGCTTCATAAATAGATCAACAATAAATTTTTTTGTTAGTAAAAAAATGTCCACCTAGGCAACTTGTTATTTCTCCAAGTGCTTATGTGGCAAGAAGTTACTTTTGAATTGCCATAATATATAGTATAGATAATCTAAAGTTGTCAAAAACGTGGAAGATAGAAATTTGTCAAAAACGTGAAAGAGGAACATATAAGAGAAAGCAAAATATTAAATAATTATATTTTATTTTTATTAACATATTTCATAGGATAAATACAATTTAATATCCAAACTTTTCATTTTAAACAATATAATAGCCAAACTTTTTCGAAAACAATCTAATATCCAAATCGTCAACTTTCCGTTCGTTTGACCGTTAGTTGACACTTCAAAAAAGTTCGAAGTACGATGCTTCATCAATATCCCTCGATGTCTTCTCTGAAAAACCACCAACATATCGTGGTTCCAAACCCGAGAAGTCCATGACTCTACCATGATGGTATAGAATATTTAAATATTCAGTCATCTGCAATGCCAAAACAAGAAAATAAAGTTGTATTGTGACAATTTTCCCTAAACAAAGCTTTTTTCAAGTGTCAACTAATGGTCAAACGGACGGAAAGTTGACGATTTGGATATTAGATTGTTTTCGAAAAGGTTTGGCTATTATATTGTTTAAAATGAAAGGTTTGGATATTAAATTGTATTTGCCCTATTTTATACTACATTTGCTACATACACTTCATTTTTAAACAACAATTTACCCCTTAACTTATACTCCCTAAAATTCACACCTCAACTTATACATCTCAAATTTGCACCCGTACTTACCAAACATAGTGGTAATCTAGCTACTTCCGTCATTTCATCTTTGTTCTCGGAGATCATTAATGTTATACAAAAGCATTTTTCGGCTTTTCAAAAGCCGAGCTTTTAGAGGTGTTTTCCCATGCTTCAGTTTTTGAAGCCGAAAAGCACTTCTAAAAAGGGCCAAACATATATAGGCATTGTTTAAAAAATTTATTCATAGTTTATATTATAAGTCCTTTATAGTCATTTTACATAATCTCTCATATTAAAACGCACTTCTAATAGTTTTTTTTTATGAATCATTGGGATCTTATTCATCAAAAAAGTGTTGCTAGCAACACCCTTGCTAGCTAGGGAATTAACCAAATATGGGGAAAAGATAAATGGAACCTATCCTCTGAGACAGTATTTTAGCTAAACATTCCAAAATTGGCAGACCCTGTTGATAACATCGGATTTGCACATGTTTGCACCCTCGTTTCTTGATCATTTTGGCTTGAGTTTCTTCATGCTTGGACTATTTTACGCTAGGTTGTGTTCCTTTGTCACATTTCAGGTCCTAGCATGTAAATTGAAGCATATGCGCAAGTTTCAAGTCAATCGGAGATCATTTGGCAATTCGGGAGAAGAAACACGAGCATGAACTGAGGAGTAATGGACTTCTACTTCATATTATGGACAAATAATCTTGGAATTTTGTCTTGAAAAGAAATAGGACGAGACAACGAGCGTCTGGGATCAAACAACGACTGATTCGGAGTCCGGACGAGGGAGAAACGAAGCATTAAACAGAGGCTGAGCAAGCCACACGGGCATCCTGGAACTCCACACGGCCGTGTGGGTCGTAGCCGTGTGGAAATCACCGAGCCTTCACACGGGCAGCTAGGAAAGCCACACGGCCGTGTGGCCTGGCCGCGTGATCGAGAATTTCTGTTTAAAACTCGAATTTCAGCGAAAGGAAAGGGGAGAGCTGGGTTTTTGGTTCCCAAAGACCCAAGGGACGAACCCTAGAGAGAGAGAGCGACTTGGGAACATTCTTGGAGCTATTTTGGAGGATTTCTTCGCCATTGGAGCTCGGGAATCAAGCTTGGAGATGGAAATTGAAGATCTAGATCAGATTTCTGCAGTCTCTCTCTTCTCTATGGAGTAACTTTCCTTCATTTCGGTTTTGAGGAACCCTAGTTCCATGTGTTAGGATCTTTCTTGTATGAAGTTTTGGATGCTATATTTGTGATTATAATCGACTGAGGCATGATTTGTTGAGTCAATTGAATTCTGATCAAATTCTCTTGATTTCTGCTTTAACCTATGATAGATAGAATCTGATTAGGTTAAGAGAGCTTCCTTGATTGATAGTAGTGAATTGGTTGTGCGAGAGTCAATCAATTCACTGCTTTGTACTGGAATTCATTCCAGTAGTGGAGATTTGTGTGAATCGCCTTAGCAGTCTATCCCGGTGAAGGCTAGTCGCCTGCCGGGTATTCTGTCTAAGAGGGCTTGGTCAGCTTAAGAGATTCCAAGCTAATTTAGGATCTTCCGCAGTTTAATCATTAGTAGATCAACCAAAGGTAATTGCAACTTGGACCTAATTGAGGAGCTAGGGGGAATCATACCTAAGTGAGTTCCCAACTTGTAATTAGTAGAGTCGTCAGTAGAGTAGTTTATAAATCAATCCTTAATCTAGTTTGCTAGATAATGAACTGAAGCTGAGTAATAGTAACTCTAGAGACCAGTGGATTCGATATTTATTACTTGTGCCACTATACTGCAGTCCCTTTCATTGGTTACACTTGGCCATTGTTTGGTGTTGTGTTTTAGCGTGTCAAGTTTTTGGCATCGTTGCCGGGGACTTTCTAGATTATTAGGAAAGGCAGAAGTTTGTTACTTTAGCGTTTTTCTTTTGTTTTCCGCCCTTGCTTTTCACTTGGGTGTTTTTTGTTTTTGTTGGTGCAGATATGAATCATGGACCCCCATGGCTTCTCCAATCATTGGGGGTATCCACCACCATCCGAGTGGTATTACCCCGAGACTCCCTAGAGTAACCAAGGAGGAGAAGACTATGGAGTCGGGTTTCAGTACCAACCCCCCTACTACGAAGAACAATAAGACCCCTGGGTATTTCAAGAACAATCTCCTTATCAAGAAGAATTCCTCCCAAAACAAGAAGGGCCATCAGATCTTGAGTTCGCCACAGCCTTCACGGGCGATCCGACAGAGCCATGCTACACTCCACAGCCAGATCCAAACTATCACTTGAGGCTTCTCGTGGAGCAGATTGCTCGAGTACCTGAGAGATCCTTTCCCGAGATGGATCCTCATATCCAGGCCATTGCCCAAACTGACTTCTCCTTTCCCCATGAAACAGAGGATACCCTTCGGAGCACAAAGAAGCACATAGAGGTCATTGAGAAAGCATGTTCATAGTTTTCTCAAGACAACCTTTATGCTGCCATACAAGTAGAGGTGGAGGAAGAAGAAGGCAATCGTGAGGATGTTGAGTAGCATACAGAAGTTGTCAAGGAAAGCTCTCATGATAATCATGATCAAGTGTATCCTCTGGTGGTAGATCACAACTTTCCCCATTTCCGCTCTGACATGCTGGGCCCAAGCGAGGAGATGCAAGCTGAACTTATTGAGAACCTTTCATGGCGACTTGCTCTCCAATCAGTTATGGAAGAAGAAGAGAGAGAAAGGGTGAGGAAAGGAGTTGTGGAGGATGAGGAAGAAAGCAAAGAAGAGGTAGTTCTTGATCTTTTCCGAGGAGAGAGACCACATTTTGAAGAAGGAAGGGGGTTGAAGAAGCGAGTGGTGTCCAGGCTGAGGATGAAGTTGAGGTGGAAGAGGCTTGCACCGGCCCTATAATACAAGTAATATCCCCACCAAACTTCGAGGAACTGCTTAGCAAGGACCCATTTGCAGTGTCTCTTTGCCAGACCTAGGCCACATCGACATCTGTCCCTCTTGGTGGATGCGATGGTGGTCAATCGATGTTGTCATATATGGTTTGGGGCAATGAGACGAGAGAAGAGAAAAAGAGGTCTCAAGGATGGAGACTTCATCTGCATCAAGTGCACGAGCTTCCATCACCAGTCATACCACATGCTCGTGACTTGTGACTCCACCTCATTGACGAGAACCTCAACTTCAAGGATGTTCTAGCATGGACCGAAAATTAGGAGCCATCGTCCGGCTCACGACGTGATAGAAGCGCTTGTTGGGAGGCAACCCAACCAGTTGGTTTGCATTTCTTTCTCTATTTCTCCTCGGTTGAGTCAGTTTTGTTATTTGATTTTAGAGTCAATAACTCAACCTTTGTGAGATTTTGTGTGGTGTTTGTGTTCTGATTACTCTCTCTTCCTGGAATGCACCGCCTGACCCGTCCATCATCATTCACCCTTGATCTGGTAACTTCGTTTTACCCTCCTTATCTTTCCTCCATTGAGGACAATGTCGTGCTTAAGTGTGGGGGGGGGGGGGGGGGTGTTCGATTATGTATGCGGGTGAATGTTTGGCTGTTTGTGTGCTTGGAGCCTTGTCCACTGTCCAAATTTTTAAATTTGAGGGCTCCAAGTACGTGTCTCCATGCAAATTGCCTGCTCAGTATGCTTTGAATTGACAGTCTCTATAGTAATGTGCAACCTAGGGAGGTAGTGTAGCACTATGGAGGATGTTGAAGTATAAGATTTTTCCTATCTAGCTCTCTGTTGTGCCAGTTGATTTTGTGAATTAGTGGAGCTAAGACCGTTGAATTCATGTGGTAATGGTGACTCTGTTTGGATTATGTTATGGACTCGTGTATCGAATAGGGTGCTCATATGGAAAATGGGAAGCAGTTGGTCCTCCATGTCAGAATCATTAAATCTTAAACATGGGGTAAGTCCAACGTGTGTGGCACCGTTCATTGCACAAAATCGGGTTTTGGAAGAGATTTTAGTGATCCTTAGTGGGGTACTCCTACAAGGTGAAGCTAAGATGTCTCTAGTACAAGTAAAATTTTCACCCGTTAAACGGTTTGCCTATTTGAGGATGTGTTTTTAAGGGCACGGATAGAGCTTCCGACCCCCCTTAATTTCATTGACCCTCCACACGAGTTGAGGAAAAGGAGTTAAAAGAAGTACCCTGGCGAGCGCCAGGTGTACAGAAATTGCTCTTGCTCGACTAATAGGGTCGACCGTGCAAAAGACTGCAGTTGGAACCCCTGCTAAGTGAAAGAAAAAAAAAGGAAAATGTGAATGAAAGTGCAAAAAGGGGTTCCAACGGTGAAATGAAGTGAAAGAGCACCCCGGTACAACGATTCCTTGGTTGTGAATGGTGTGAGTCCCTTTATCCATGAACTAACTGTCTTACTTCCACTTCTTCTCATGATCCTGGCTTGAGTCTAGTACTCGCATTGAGAGAGAAAGGGGACGTCATGTCTGATTTTTAAAAAATTGGTTCAGCATCACGTCTGATTTTTAAAAAATTGTTAAAACTCTATAAATTAATACAGTCCGGATAAAAAAATTATTAATTTATAGTAGTTATTAATTAAGCAATAAATTAACAGTTTAAATAATGTTTTGATATTTATATGGTAATAAAAAATATTATAACCTTAAATACATATTCAGTGTTAATTTTATTTTACTATGTTATGTGATTGGGTCTTTGTTCTCTTGACTTTAGATATGTCGCTCGACGCTCTCAAGTAAAGGATCTCCTAAATATATGGCGAGAACTTTCCCAAATTACTACTAAATTACTAATTGAATAACAAAGTAAGAAACGTAAATTGGGTTCCAATTTTCTTATATTATTATTTATAGATAACCCATTTATTTGTATAGTTACATACCCAAATCTCTTTTCTTTCCACCCATAGCATTTAACCTCTGATGCATCTAAAATTAAAGATATTTTTACTCCCCATTTGACACTGTATGGTTGTCATTCCAACACGATTTATATGCTTTGCCAGTTTTATGCTTGGTTTAGACCAAAAATACACTAAGTATCATAATTATGGAATTAGGGCAATTTCGAGTGCATTTGGATGATTTGGAAGTTGATTTTACGAGCCCCACACGGTCTAGAGTACGACCATAACCAGATTATCAAACTTCTCATGCGACATTTTTGGAGTCTCTTTCAAACCATACAAAGATTTGTCTAACTTACAGACTTTCGAGACATGTTCAGGAAAAACAAACCCTTCTGGTTGTTCCATATAAATTTCTTCGTCTAAATCACCATTCAATAAGGTAGTTTTAACATCCATTTGGTGTACCACATTGTTCAAAAAAGCAAGACCAATCATGACACGAATAGATGTTATTCTTGATATTGGTGAGTAGGTGTCGAAGAAATCTGTATTCTCTATCGGCCTATAGCCATTAACTCTAGACGAGCTCTAAACTTATCAACTTAGCCATCGGGTCTCAGTTTCACTTTCAGAACCCATTTATTACCCAAGACCTTACAACCTGGAGGTAAGTCTATAAGATGCCAAGTCTTATTCGCCTCTAACGAATCCATTTAATATGCAATGGCCTCATCCCACAAGTCTGCATTTATGGAAGTTAAAGCTTCCTAAAAACTTTTAGTATCTTCAAGGTATGTACTGCAGTAAAGTCGTCACCAAATATTTGGAGACTCTATCTTTTTTACTTCTTCTGAGTTCATCCACAAATCCAGTACCCCTACTAGTTTCATTATCTCTAATAGCAGGTAGTACATAACCCCCACTATTTCTCGTTTTAATGGAAATCGTGTCTCAAAGAAATCACCATCAATGGATTGTATTATAATACGAGCATTCAAATCTTAGAATCTATATATCGTACTATTGGAAGCATAGCCAACGAAGACACATTCATATTCTCGACTAGCCAACTTAATCCTCTTAAGATCCGAAATTATTATGTAGGCCAAAGAACTCTACGTTCTTTAATAAGACAGATTAGGTAACTTGTTCTTCAAGATCTCATATGATGACTCTTTTCTATTTGTTTTCGAAAGAAAATTAAGCACATAACAAACAGCCAACAAAATATCACCCCACCAAGAATAAGTAGCACCGGAATTAAGCATAATCACCACAACTAATTCTATAAACGTCCTATTTTTCCGCTCAGCTTTACCATTCATTTCTGGCAAATATGGAGCAGTGGTTTCATGAATGATACCTTGTGAGCTATATAATTCCTTGAAGGGATTAGAGTTCATACTCTGATTCTCTATTACTCCTAAGTCGTTTTATTTTTCTGCTGCACTGAATTTCAAATTCGACCACAAATACCTTAAACATATCAAGGGCATCACTTTGATTTTCATCAAAAATACAAAGGAATAATAAGAGCAATCATATATGAATGTGATAAAGTATCGCTTGCCTGTCATAGTTAACGTCCCATATATCAATTTCACAAATATCAGAATGAATCAGATCTAGAGGTTATTATATCTCTAACTACATATTTATGGGGCGTTTTTGTTATTTTTAATTTTCTACAGAAATCACATTTATCAAATTCATTCATTGAGAATTAAGGATATGTCCTAAGTTTTTCAAATTCTTCACAATTCATGTGTTCACATGACAAAGATGAGTATGCCAAACATTCAAATCACACACCATGTAAACTAGGGTTGGTAATCGGTCGATTACCGATTAACCGGTTATTGGTATACCGAATAAGTACAAACTGTGGCCGACTACCGACACCGTGAGAGAATCGGTTAACCGGCTAACCGAATAACCTGTTAACACTAATAACAAAAAAAATAATTGCTTCCTTCCTGTCTTCCTCATGTTCCTCTGTCTCTCGAGTCTCTCCCTCTCTCCTTCCTTCATCAGTCATCACCACCACTAGTAGGCAGCAACCCCTCTTCCCAAATCCTTTCTTTGCCATCCTCATTCATCCTTCCAACGCCGATCGACACAATCCCTCATCGGTGCCGCCACCACTGAAGCAGTTCACCAGCGACGCCGAGGAAAATGGTCGGCGTTTGTCTGTTCTTCCCACGCATGCATCACGGAACCAACCTCAAATCAAGCTAGAGATCGTGCAACGGAAAGAGGAAATTGGATGATCTCCCAACCTCCTCTTTTCCTCAAAGCTTAAATCGATCTGGAGAGATCGAGAGCAGTAACTCCTACCCAGAATATTGATTTTAGATCTGATTTCGAGAACGGCGACGATGGCGACAGAGACCTGGACAGGAAAAGAACTGCGGAGGATAAGAACGGCCGTGGCTACAGAGACGAAGATGTCGCTGGCAGATTTTCAGTCATCTGTGAGGTTTTCAATTTTGGGGTTTTCAAATTTGGTTTTTCTGCTTCCCTTGTACCTCCGATTATGGGTTATCTATTATTTGGGAATTTTGGTGGATTGAGTGGGTGCAAAGGCAGAGGGGAATGGAGAAGAGAAGATGGAGATGGGAGAAAAGAGGAGGGCTCGGTTCTGGGTCTATGGGAGGGACGAGGGCGGAGAGGAAGAAGAGTAAGGAATGGTAGATGGAATCAGTATATCCAGTATACTGATTTGCTGTCGGTTATTTATCGGATGGGAGTCGGTATACCGATGTAATTTGGCTACCGCATACCGGTACCGCCGGTTATAGGTATAACCGATACCGGCCGGTTACCGATTCGGTTTCCCGTTATACCGATAACCGGAAAACTGATTACCAGCCCTAATGTAAACTGAAGAATTCGTCTTATTAACTTCAGCATTCAACTTAAACATTCCATCACAAGCATATCTATATCCCACAAAATTCTCATTATTATGTATCCAACCACCATCCTTCTGAGTCACCAGTGAGGTTGACTTTAGTTATCATGTCCATGATCATGGCCACCGAATCCTCTTCTGTCAAGTTAACACCAGCACTAGTGCTAGCCTAGCTTGTTCCTGCACTTTCGTGCCATATGACCTGCTTTCCCACAAATATAGTAGAGAAATGGGAGTTCATTCTTAGAGGGTTGGGCCTTCGCTTTTTGGTAGCTATTTCACCCTAGAATGTACCCAGGGCTAACATAGTAATTACGGGGCTCCGATCTGGACTCCCTCGTTCGATCTCCTCAGGAGTGGAAGAACCTGTCAGGCTGGGGGTGGCCCCCGGGATCTACGCTCCGACGCCCAAGTTAGTACAATATAGGAGAGAGCGTATGGTATGTAGAGAGATAAAGTAGAGAGAGAGAGAGACCTTAGGGGAAAGTGAGTAAGAGAAGGAGAGGATCCCCTTGGTTTGGAGGCATGAGTCTCCTTTTATAGGAGTCTTAGGCTTCCTTTCGTGGGCTTGGGCCCGTTGATGACTTAATTGTTTGTCGTATTAGGCGGATTAATACGACACCCAACAATTGCCACTTTACTTCTTGTATTCTGAAAGAATGGAAGGAGTAAAATAATATCTTAAACCGTATTAATTTGCCTTACTTTTGAGACTGGATGATGCATTTGCCCTTTGAGCCTGTCGAGAGGCGTTATGCTTCTAAGTATGGTTGATGCGCTTTTCCTCCTTGTACGAGTTGCGTGACATTATCCTTGTCCCTTGCTTAGATTTCGATGACTTGAGTTAGAGCTCTCAAATAGTTTGATATTTGCCCCACTAGCCCATTGGTGTTAATTATGTGCTAGGGGGGTGGCCCCCACGACTTGGGAGCTGTAATTTAAGACATTCCGGAGACGGGAGATGTGGGTTTCTTAGACTGGTCCGGAGTTCTGTCTTCCAGGTTGTGTGGAGGTGTTTCTTATTTTGAGCCAGTCGGAAGGCGTTCAACCTCTGAGCGTGTCGGGAAGCGTGTCTTCTCACAACCTATCGGAAGGCGTTTCTTCTCTTAGCCAGTCAGAGGCGTTTCTCCTCTGAGCCTATCGGGGGGGGGGGGGGGGGTTTATGCCTGTCGGGGGGAGTTTATGCCTGTTGAAAGGCGTTTCTCCTCTGAGCCTATTGGAAGGCGTTTAAGCTTTGAGCCTGTCGGGAGGCGTTTATACTTGTTGGAAGGCGTTTCTACTCTGAGCCTGTCGGGAGGCAATTGAACTTTGAGCCTGACGGGTGAGTCTGTCGGAAGGCGTTTAAGCTTTGAGCCTGTTGGGAGTCGTTGTATGCTTGTGAAAGGCGTTTCTCCTCTGAGCCTACCGGAAAGAGTTTAAGTTTTCAGCCTTCCGGGAGGCGTTTATGCTTGTTGAAAGGCGTTTCTCCTCTGAGCCTATTGGAAGGCGTTTAAGCTTTGAGCCTATCGGGAGACGTTTATGCCGGTTGGAAGGCGTTTCTAGTCTGAGCCTGTCGGGAGGAAATTGAACTTTGAGCCTGACGGGAGGTCGTTATGCCTGTCGAAAGGCGTTTCTCCTCTGAGCCTGTCGGAAGGAGTTTAAGCTTTGAGCCTGTCGGGAGGCGTTTATGCTTTGAGAATGTGTGCCGATGTCCCGCCTGTGAAAGCGTGATCGGGCTTTACCTCCACACTGATGACCTGCCTATGAAAAGTAGGATCGGGTTTTACCTCAGTACCGATGACCCGCATGTGAGAAGCGGGAACGAGTTTTACCTCCGTACCAATGACCTGCCAGTGAAAAGCAGGATCGCGTTTTACCTCCATACCGATGAACCGCCTGTGAAAAGCAGGATCAGGTTTTACCTACGTACCGATGACCTGCCTGTGAAAAGCAGGATTGGGTTTTACCTCCGTACCGATGAACCGCCTATGAGAAGCGGGATCGGGTTTGACCTCCGTACCGATGAACCGCCTATGAGAAGCGGGATCGGGTTTGACCTCCGTACCGATGAACCGCTTGTGAGAAGCGGGATCGGGTTTTACCTCCGTGCCGATACTAGATCGGGCTTTCGTTTCCCAAAGGAAGGATTCCCGTGATAGGAGCATCACCCGGAGGCGGAACATTCCCGTGATGAGAGCATCGCCCGTCGGCGGGACATTCTCACGATGAGAGCATCGCCCGGAGGCGGGACTTCTCCCGATGAGAGCATCACCCGAAGGCGGGATCATTCCCTCGATGGGAGCATCGCCGCGAGGCGGGACATCCTCATGCTAGTAGCTCATCCGGAGGCATGGATGAATGGATATCTGTGAAAGGTGTAAGTGGCTAGTGCCCAACATATTTTGAGCATAAAAAAAAGCATAGCTCACTTGAGAATATCCTAGCATGGTGATGAATTTCTTCATTGCATGACATTGAAATATTTCTCCGAAGGAGATACTTAGCTTTGGGAGTAAGAGAGGCAGCACGGAGTGATTAAATTTACGGCGGCGGAAAACAAAAGCACATGCTTGTCTTCTAGCACAGTGGTTGAGCGCGTTGTGTGATTTGAAGAGGGCATGGGATTGAAACCCATTGCTGATGGTTTTTATTTCCTTACCGTTGCTGAAGCTTGAGGGGTGACAAAATGGGCCATGAGCAGCGCCTAGGGAGTCGTGGCGGGCTTTGAAAGCGGGCCGCATTGTTTGTTCGAGGCCAAGACTCGCATTGGGGGTGGGAGGTGAAGTCTTCGGAGACACCACGAAATGATGTTATATTCCGGTGGAGTAATTTGGGAAGCGGTTCGAATCCCGTGGGAAGCGTTTTCTCTTCTCTTTCTATTGACAGTGTTGCAAGTCCTCCAATGGGCCATGACTTTGTGGGTTGTCTGAAGTGGGCGGACCGCTTGGAGGCGGGACGTTGGACCGAATGCGTCGAAGTGGGTCGGCGTTGTGGGCTGAGGCTTTGGAGGGAGGCGTAGCGTGGAATGCGAAGGAGAGCTATCAAGATAAGAAACGGGAGCTTGGTGATCGGTCGGAATGGTCCGAAGCTTTGTGGGCCTTTGGAAACTGGCATGATATTCGTGGGCCTTTGGACGATGCGGTGTTTGGAGGCAGGCCCGAGTTGGGGACTTGAAAGCGGGTTGGAGGACATGGATCCGGAGGCGGGAACCTGCTCTGCTGGAAAAATGGGCGAAATGCGGATGCGGAGGCGGGAAACCTGCTGTGGACTAGGCGGACTGGCGGGCCTTGATGGCATGCGAAGCGGGTCTTAAGTCGCAGCGATGGCTAGAAGGCGGGTACTGATGAAGAAATTGGAGGCACTCATGCGGAAGGCGGGTCCAAAGGAGGGTGTGGTGGTGGGCCCCTTGCCGGCTTTGATTGAGGTGGGCCGCTTTGAAGCTATGCGATCCTTTTCCATGGACATCTCATTTATTGGGTGTTTCTTTAGGAAACTCGTCCGCCAGCTGTACCTAGAGGGGAGAGAAACTGTGACTGTGACTGCGACATAGCAATCTGCTTTTTCATGATGTTACTCCACTGTAGAATAATAAACTGATATTTTAGAAGTAAAAGTCAAAGAAGTGTGGGTAAAAGCGAGAGAAGGTGACCGGACTAGAGCGACCGAACGATGACTGCAGCGGTCCCTTGTTCTTTTTTGTTGTCGGAGCTCCGACATTGCAATCGTCGGCATTTTTTTTCTTTTTCTTCCGGCTGCTGCTACTTGTGGTTCACAGAGGAGAGCTCTTTTGTGGGGAAGAGGTCGGCGGTGAGTGTCTTGGAGGAGTCGCCGGCCACCGGAATCTTGAAATTTTCCAGTATTGTTCTTCGGTTTAGAGCTAGAGAGAAGCAGATCTGGTTTTCTTCTTGGCTATCTGTTGCTCTTCTAGCTTCTCTTCTTCTTTCGCAGGAGTCCTCCTGTGGGTTGTGTTAGATGCTTTTGGCCTTCCCTTGTCGTTTGCGATTAATTGAGTCACCAGAATCCGATCCTTCTCCAAGCTGCCATGGCTGCCATGGGTTGTGGTGGTGGAGGAAGTACAGATTTCCTCCCTCCTTCAGAAACCAAACATCAGAATATCTAAATCATCGCCCCACGGTGGACGCCAACTTGTTTCACCCTAGAATGTACTCAGGGCTAACATAGTAATTACGGGGCTCCGATCTGGACTCCCTCGTTCGATCTCCTTAGGAGTGAAAGGACCTGTGAGGCGGGGGGTGGCCCCCAGGATCTACTCTCCGACGCCCAAGTTAGTACGATATAGGAGAGAGCGTATGGTATGTAGAGAGATAAAGTAGAGAGAGAGACCTTAGGGGAAAGTGAGTAAGAGAAGGAGATGATCCCCTTGATTTGGAGGCATGAGTCTCCTTTTATAGGAGTTTTGGGCTTCCTTTCGTGGGATCGGGCCCGATAAGATGTGCGGGGTGATGGGTTTGGGCCCGTTGATGACTTAATTGTTTGTCGTATTAGGCGGATCAATACCACACCCAACAGTAGCCCCGAGGGGTACCATTCTGATTGGGACGAACCTTCTGATTCTAACTCTTGAAACCCTTATGGTTTGGTTTCAGAGCTCTAGGGGTTGGTCGTCTAGTATTGACAAATGCCGACCATCACCTCATTTTCATATCTTGTTTGTGAGATTCATTCTCTATACTTAGGCGAATAATCAAACTTTCCAGTGAAAATTATTTAGTTTTATGTCTAAGTATATTTTTAAAATATTTCCATGAATGGGACAGCTTATCAATTATGCAAGAAATTTGAAACTGATCGTCCAGAGGCATACTTTCAGAGACGATCTCATGAGCTATTTTTTGTAGTTCATGTGATTGAATCTCGACTAACTTGTCATCCACCATCTGGTAGCATAGGTATAGGCTGATGGCATACTTCTGGGATCCAATCTCCTTTGTGTCCTACTTCTTCTGGAGAGCATCCTGAACCATCATCGCGGTGTTGCTCTAGTTCACGTAGTAGTCGTACAGGAAGTCATCCTCTTTCAGCTTTGCAGCAACAATCCTCTCCGCATTAGTCGACTCTTTGGTCAGCTCCGTGGTGAGACTGTACTTCAACTTCTTGGTCGTTAGGTAGAAGAGCATCTTCTGACTAGAGTGACGTAAGTGGACTCCAAGGAAGCAGAAGGGTCGATTGATATCGACAATGCCAGATCCAGTAGTGTTCTATTCAGTAGTCGTAGCTGCAGCACAACGTCTTAAAATTGTTAGTGAAGGAGCAATGAAAACTAAGGGTTCCCAAACCTGGAGCTGAGTCGCCGGCTAGGTTGCACTCTTTAAGACGTTGCGCACGACAGACTATCAACCGGTTGCCACCAGGATAAAACAGCTCTATAGGATGCTCGTTAGTTTTATGAGAGAACTGGAGCTATATGAATACTCTCTCGCTTGTGTTTCTGCTTTTTGATGTTGTATTCACAGGGGCTTAGGAGACAACTATTTGTAGGAGCCGAGACCCCACGAATAAGATAATGTGCTGAGTTATCTCTCGAATATTTCTTTGACTTAATCATCTCGTATATGTTAAGGATACAGAATAATTAATTCATAATACTTAATTATTAAATAATTTCGGTATTTCTTCAAAAAAAAGTAGTATTAGTCTCAAGTAGATTCACCCACCCTCTCGCAAAAGTGAGTCACCCCAAGAACCAAACCCCCTATAATATCTGAGAAGTGTAAAATCACCAATGTGATAGTTTTTCGTCTTGCGACTTACAGCTTTCGAAAAGCTATCCATTTTCAGCAAATTACATATACAGACTTCACTCTCATACAATTTAGGGAAGATACCAAACATCTACTACAACTTTGATAAGAAACATAACTGGAGCACGCTACGGAGAAAACCCTAGAACAGACGGTATATCCATACTTAATCCGTACTCGTTCTAATACGCGTCATTCGATTATTTGCCAGAACTCAACGCTGCACTTATTAGCATAAGCAGCCCCTCCGCAAGCATAGGTTTCGCAAGGCCGCAAATACTCTCGCGCATCAGAAATACATGTATGGCACTCACTCATAGTGAGGCGGCGAGCGCAGATGGCGGAGCCGTGAGCGGCGCCCTTGCCTGCGATTGCTGGATTGTTTCTGAAGTAGTTGATGTAGCCGGAGTCTGGGTCTCTCTTTTGGAAAGGCCCACTCGTCACTAGATCTTCAAGAAGAGCGTGTGCGTAAACGGGGAAGTTCTGCTGATCGTCTGCCAGCCCGCAACCGCAATACTGGGTCGCTCTCCCGGAATCGCTCAGAAAAGTTGCCGCCATCACTATTATTATTACAGCCGCAGCTTGCATCGGCGAGGCCGGCCGCCTTGTTATTTGGAAACGTATCAATATGTTGATTGATATATGGTTCGACATAGAAGAAGTAGCTTATATAGAAGAGGAAGCATTCAGCACTCCGCAGATGTGGCGGAATCTTTGTATCGCCGCACAGCTGGTAAGTGGTTAAACAGAAAGGGGAAAGATATGGAAATACAAGGCGGGACGTTTCGATCTGTTGCCCCACCACCCCAGAATTCGTTAAAATCCAAGTGTGTTAGTGTTCACCTCATCTCGGTTGAGTGGCAACGGACGGAAAGATTTATGGTAATGGGTTTTATACATTGGACACTCGTTGCTTTATGCCTCTGATATGTATGTATATACAATATAAATCGAATCATCAAGCTGCTAACCAGCGCACACCAGACAATGTGTGAAAGGATACTTCTACTGTTAATTACAAAATATTTGTTTCCAATGAATTTTTTGTATGTGAGTTGAATTTTAGATTTTATTAATTTGTAGATTAGTAAACTTTACCGAAAGCTGAGGATGAGGAAAAAAATGTGTTGTTTTAAATAAACTTAAATTTGGTAAGAAAGTAAAAGTTTGTTTATTTATATACGGGTTAATTGCATGGTTGGTCACTGAGATTACAAAAAAAGTTCACGTTTGGTCACTGAAAATATTTAAATCCAATCTTGGTCACTCAAATTATTTAAATGGTTCAAGTTTGGTCACTCTCCGTCCATTTCCGTTACCTCTAGCTTACGTGGCAGTCAACTTTCATAGTTGACTGTTAAATATGTGGCGTGGCAATTAAAAAATTATTAAAAAAAAAAAAATCTTTTACATTTTCCACCTCATTATTACATTAAGTAAAAAACAAAAAAACCTGATTCACCTGTTCTGCATCGTCCCCCGGCACTCCCTAATCCACGACGACCTCCTGTTCAAGTACGCGACGAAGCCGAGCTCCGCGAACATTTTTCCCAATCGGAGATTTCCCTGCGGAAGACGAAGAAGGAGAAGGGGGAATTCGATGCACGGGAGGCGTGGAGGGTGAAATTGAACTCGATTTTGCCCAGGGAAGGGGTGAAGGTGAAGCACATCAAGACCGGAGAGGAGATTTTGGTGTCGAGGAGAGTTTTGGCGGTGTTTTTGTTGTTGTTGGTACTTGGTAGGCGAGGAGGAGGAAGGGTATGGGGGGAGATTCAGGTTTTCGCCATTGGAGAGGCTGAGCGTGAGTAGGTGGGTTCCCGCCTTTGGTTTTGAGAAGGGATGTCTCTGCGAGACGGCAGGCCTGTGGCTGTGGATCAACTCGGTCTCGAGGATGGGCGCTGTTTACGCTTTGATTGTGAGGGAGGAGGAGATTATCGAGAAGGAGATGAGAATTAGGGTTTCGGATGATGCGACGGCGGAGATGGAGGTGGTGCCGTCGGTGCTGGAGAGATGTACGAAGGTAGTGGGGACGAAGGAGCAGATGGAGGCGCGAGAGCTGTACTGGGAGGCAAGGTGAGATGCGAGAGGTCTTCCAGCCAGAATATATATTTTTTTTAATTAATGTAATAATGAGGTGGAAAATGTAAAAGATTATTTTTTTATTTTTAATAATTTTTTAATTGCCACGTCACATATTTAACGGTCAACTATGAAAGTTAACTGCCACGTAAGCTAGAGTTAACGAAAATGGACGGAGAGTGACCAAACTTGAACCATTTAAATAATTTGAGTTACCAAGATTGGATTTAAATATTTTCAGTGACCAAACGTGAAGGTTTTTTGTAATCTCAGTGACCAACCATGCAATTAACCCATTTATATACATATATGGTGCCTTCTACGGTATCCCGGGTGAAATCTGTGAACAGAATACAGATTTGGTGATTGTAGAAAATCCAACTTGATTCTCATTGATGTTGTTATGAAACTAATATACAGAATGTAGAGGGAAAGTAGGCACACGTAGCAACTGAAAGCTAGCCACTTCCCCTAAAGTCAGGAACAGAATGAGAGGGGGAATAAAATGAAATAAAATCATTTATCTCTAATACGCCCCCGCAAGACGGAGGAGGTATCCACGACTCCGATCTTGGCTCGAAGCAAAAGATAGCGAGTGGATGGTAGAGGTTTGGTGAGAGCATCAGCAAGTTGGTGTGACGTGGGAATGTAGGAGACATGAAGCCGGCCAGCCTGGACGAGCTGACGAACAAAGTGATAGTCAAGAGCCAGGTGATTCATGCGAGAGTGAAAAACCGGGTTGGAGCTGAAGTAGGCAGCACCAAGATTATCAGAGTATAGCGTTGGAGCGCCAGCCAGTGGTTGACGAAGCTCATGGAGAAGATTTTGGACCCATTCCAGCTCGGTAGTGGCATTGGCAATGGCACGATACTCGGCCTCAGTGCTGGAGCGAGCCACTGTTCGTTGCTTTTGCAAACGCCAAGAGATGAGGGTGGACCCGAGATAAACAAGATAACCAGAGGTCGAGGAGCGATCATCAAGATTACCCGCCCAGTCAGCATCAGCAAAAGCAGAGAGGGAGAGTGGACCAGAGGACCGACAAATGGAGAGACCAAAGGTGAGAGTACCAGAGACATAGCGAGGGAGCTGCTTAACACATTGCCAATGATACGTCGTCGGAGCATGCATATACTGAGAGAGCTTGTTAACAGAGTACGCAATATCCGGACGCGTATACAGAAGATACTGTAGAGCCCCAATGACTTGTCTATAGCGAGTAGCATCCGTGAGTGGACTACCTTCAGTGAGAGTGAGAGAGGTGGAAGCAGCAAGAGGAGTTTCAACAGGCTTGGCATCAGTCATCAGAAAACGCTGTAGAACATCCACCATGTACTTATGTTGTGAGAGAATGTACCCTGATGCGGTGGGAATAACCTCAATCCCTAGAAAATAACTGACATCCCCAAGTGCCTTGAGAGAAAACCGTGTGGAGAGGGCCTCTTGAAAATGGGAGAGTACAGCAGGATCATTCCCAGTGAGCAGGAGATCATCAACATAGACCAAAAAATAGAGTAGTGTACCCCCACGGGAATAAACAAAAAGAGAGGCATAAGAGTGCGTCTTGACGAAGCCAAACTCAATAAGGAAATCCGTTAAAGCTGTATACCATGCCTGGGGAGCTTGACGGAGGCCATAAATAGCCCGACGAAGACGACAAACATTAGTGGGGTGTTCAGGGTCAACAAATCCAGGAGGCTGAGCCATATAAACCTCCTCTTGTAACGGAGCCTGCAAGAAAGCATTATTGACATCGAATTGAGTAATTGGCCAATTATGAGAAAAGGGCCAACGCGAAGACAGTGCGGACGGTAACAGGCTTGACAACTGGACTGAACTTGTCGGTAAAGTCGAGCCCTGGACGCTGATGAAACCCCTTGGCAACCAAACGAGTCTTGTATCGTTCAATAGCACCGGAACTAAGTCCCAAGTGCCATTGTCGATGAGAGCCTTGTTCTCTGCTGAAAGAGCATGGCGCCATTCAGGAAAGCGCATAGCTTCCTTGACCGAGAGGGGCTGGAGAGGAGGCGGCCCAGCTGCTAATTGGGAATGAAAGAGGCGCTAGGGCCTGAAGATCCCGGACTGGGCCCGCGTGCGCATAGTGTGGGGAAGGCGGTGGGCCGGGGGGTGCGGAGGCCCAGTTGAAGGCGTGACAGGCGGAGAAGCAGGCCGGGGCGCAGTGACAGGCCCAGGCGAAAGGGGAACAGAGGGAGAGGTGGGCCCGGGTGCTGGGAGGGCGGAGGAGGAGGACCTCGCTGGGGGGAGACTGCCGCTGAAGGGGAATGGGCCAAGGGAGGCCCACTGGCTGCTGGGTGATGCAATGAACGGCCTGGTAGAGTTGTAATGGTGGGAGAAAGATCCAAGAGCCATGTGGCCGGCTGTGGGAGCTCAGTGGAGGGAGCGGAGTGAAATCCTGGAAAGTTATCCTCAACAAATATGACATGATGAGAAAAGAATATACGGTGAGTGTTAGAATCAAAACACCGATAAGCACTACGTTGAGGACAATATCCAAGGAACAGACATGAACGAGAACGAGGATCAAGTTTGTCCGAGAAATAGGGACGAAGCCATGGATAGCAAAGACAGCCAAAGACACGAAGTTTATGATAATTAGGAGAGAGATTGAAGAGAAGAGTGTAAAGAATTTTACCACGCAAGGCAGAGGATGGAAGACGATTTATGAGGTAAATGACCGTGGAAAAAGCAAAGGACCAAAAGGAGATAGGAAGGTGAGCATCATGGAGAAGAGTTATACCAGTTTCGACCAAATGACGATGTTTGCACTCATCAAGACCATTATGTTCAGGTGTATGAGGTGGAGTGAGAAGATGAGTTATGCCATTATCAAGAAGAGCAGAACGTAATTTTTGAAATTCTTCACCACCATCAGTGTATAAACGTCGAATGGTAGTAGAGAAATAATTTTCAACCATTTTCCTGAAATCGAGAAAAACCTGGAGAACATCGGATTTACGACGTAAAGGATAATACCAGGTATATCGAGTTGGCCCCCAAACATCCGTATACAAAAGATCAAAAGGACGCTCACTAGATAAAGAAGAGACTGAAAAAGGCAGTTTATGGCTTTTATTGGAAAGACAAGAGTCACAAGCAGAACTTGCTACCGAGGATGAAACTGGAAGAGAATAGGACCGAATAAGGCTAGTGAGAGATTGATGAGCAGGATTACCCAACCGAGCATGCCAGGAAGTTGTCGACGTTCGAGTGGTAACCAAGGCCAAATGAACTTTCTCCACCTCCCTAGGCAATTCATAAACATCACCGTTGTTTTCCCCCTTCAGCAGATGCGCCCCGTGCGAAGATCCTTCACAAGAAAATGTGTGGCAAAAAAATTCCACAGAAACAGGATTAGTTTGACATAATTTTGCGACTGAAATGAGGCGTCGCTTGATATTAGGCACACATAAGAGGTCTCGTAAATGGAATTGAGCAGGTCCAAAGGAAATATTTGATGGGCCAATATGCGATATTGTCAAAGCTGAGCCGTCACCAACAAGAATCTCATCGGGCCCTATATAATTAGAGTATAACGATAATTGGCCCAAATCCGGAGTCACATGATGGGAAGCTGCTGTATCCATTAGCCAAGGCCCAGCAGAGGAAGAAGGGCCCACTTGAGTAATATTAGCCTGCCCCTGACGGGCTTGTTGAAATGCTTGGCGGGCCTGGGAAAAGAGCCTGAAGCATTGGCGGACTAAATGCCCAGGCTTCTCACAATATTGACAGACCACAGAGGGCATGCGCTGGTGGTTGGGCTCATGTGAAAAAGATGGGCCGCCTCCTGATGGTTGGGACAACTGGGCCTGTTGAGATGGGCTGTTGGCATGAGCGAAACCCTGCTGGTTTCATTGATAGGAATTGCGAGAGCTGCTGCCACCATGAGAAATAGAGCCGCCGCCGCCATGAGAAACAGAACCGCCGCTGCTGCGATGAGGCGGAGCATGGGAATAGAAGGCAGTGGGTAAGATAGTGATCCTGGACTGCTCCTTGAGGTCAGCTTCATATTCAAACAAGGAATCCAAGAGTTCTTCAATGGTAACGATTGATCCCTGTGCTCTCACCGCCGCTGAGAAGTGATTATAGTCTGGGCCAAGGCCACGAAGGCAGTGGACAACCAGATCGAGATCAGAAACAGGTTTGTCCACAAGAGCAAGCTCAGCAGCTTTCTGTTTCAAATCATTGACATAAGTAAGAATGTCCCGTTCACCCTTGACTGTTCGAGCTAACTTTCCTTTAAGATTGATGATTCGAGACCCAGAACGACCGGCATACAACTTCTCAAGAATCAACCAGGCTTCCCGAGAAGTTACAGCAGCAGACACAAAAGAGTATAGTGATTCAGAGATTGAGCAACGGAGAGCGTGCAAGATTAACTTATCTTGTCGAAACCAATGGCGGTAGGCTGGATTGGGTTTTGTTGCGCTGTCGACGGTGACCGTAAGAGGAGGCACAACACCAGTACCATCAATAAAGCTTATGAGCTCAAGTCCCATCAGAAGAGTCTCTAATTGTGACCGCCAGGAATTGAAATTTGTTGGAGTCAGCTTCAGCGGCAATTGAGCAGCCGGATTGAAGGTGGTGATGGGGAATTCTTCGGCGGTAGCGGAGCTGTCTGAGACTGTCGAGCCAGACATAATGACAAGAGAAAAGCAGAGAAACAGAAGAATGAAAAACAGGGTAATAGAGGGATTTTGAAGGAGTGAATGAATTAGAACCGGATCAAGATGACTGTTTCTTGCTCTGATACCATGTGAACAGAATACAGATTTGGTGATTGTAGAAAATCCAACTTGATTCTCATTGATGTTGTTATGAAACTAATATACAGAATGTAGAGGGAAAGTAGGCACACGTAGCAACTGAAAGCTAGTCACTTCCCCTATGGTACCACATACCTTGAGTATGAAAATGCTATCTAGACCTCGAATTAGCAGGATTTTTGAACCTGATACTATACCCTAACCCTTAATGAGTGAACCCTAGTTCCTAATTATCTAAATTATAAACTATAAACACTAAGATGGTGCATTCATTTTTGGCCTTTATTTGGACGAATCATAACCGTCGATTATTATTCTAATTAAATTGATCTTGGAGTATTAGATTTAGAGAATTAATACCTAGATTTTGACCTTTAAGGGTCAGAGTATAGTATCATGTCCGAAAGGTCAGTCAATTCAAGTTCTGGAGAGCGTTTTCTTACTCAGGGTATGTGGTACCCCAGATTTCACCCTGGGTACCGTAGAACTCCCCATATATATATATATATATATATATATATATATATATATATATATATATATATATATAGCTATAGTTTTAGCATTCATTATTCATTAAAATCATTTTTAAAATTTCGTCAATTTTAGTGGGATTACACTAAGTCCACATATCTTTGCATAATTTTTTTGTTTCTTTTATTATTTTCTTTCATTTGTAAGTGGACACATATTTATCTCTTTTTCATGTTTCATTTTTTTATCGGGTTAATGCCACATTTGATCATTGTGATTATTAAACTGTGTCATGTTTATTTACTGAAAAAATTAATATAAAATTTGGTCACTCTATTTACTAAAACAAGTCACGTGTATTTCGACAATCCAGTTTCAGTTTTTGAATCCCTATCAATTGACAATCTTTGTGAGTTTTCAACTATTCACATAAATATTTTGTTTATGCATGGAGTCCTATTTTTAAATATGAAGTCTAATTAGCTATCGAGTCCAATTTACTCTCATAGATTTATAGTTTAGAAGTGTAGTATTTTTGTGAGAGCTTGACTCAGTAAATTCAGCATAGTGTTATTTGTGGTTGAGACTTTCTTGAACTGACCTTACAATTGAAAATTGTATTGTGTGAGTTTCTTTTTGTTTAGCATTTTACTCTGAATTTACGAAAGTAAAATTTTTAACAAAATAAAAATTAAACATCCTGTGGAGCAATTCCTTTCGACCTAGTTAAGATAAACGCACCACTACAACCCTGCATTCTCTTTGGGCTATGTAAACGGTTCAGGTTCGAGGGCATTGTGTTCCAGACCAAATCACATCTGAAAGCCCGACAAATACATCGTCAGCCGTGCTCTATTCCACACATCTCCCACAGTGCGAAATGGAAGGAGCAGTTAGAGAAATATTATACGCTACGCCTTGGGGCATTGCCCTGTGTTATCCCCCTGAGAAACTTGCCTTCTTCTACTACTTGCAGCAGGGCATATCTCTAGGCACGGCTCCTTCAGAGCACTATCATCTTCTGGCAACGGCGCCGGGACGCCAAATTTGAACTATATATAACACAAAATCAGAATTGGGAACGAGAAAAGAGTGAACTTTCCCTTTCTTGGACTCCAAAGTTCATGACTGGAAAGCAAACCATAATGTGTTCTCAGCATGAAAAATCACAAGAGATGGATTACCTGACAGCTATAATCAGTGAAGTTTGGCTCCATCAGTAAAGGGACTCCCATGTAGTTGTTGAAGAAAGTCTAGACAAAAATGACACGATCACAAAAGTAAACAAGCTGAAGCTGCAAAGAACAGCCATGGAGATGGAAGCCCAGCGGACATATACCTGAGTTGGAAGCTTGCAGGTATTGACACAAATGCCAATACACTTGCTTTCTTCCAAATACTTGCATCTTTCCACCAAAACCTATATAGCAAAGACAAGTGCAAATGCAGGACTCAAGACAGAAGGTTTAGAACGCAAATTGGAATTTCAGGTGCTTAAGCTTAATTACCCCACTCTCCCAGGATTTCCCACCAGGAAGATCAACTGAATTCACCGTGCATTTCCCCATCAACCACTGGCATGTTACCTGTGTCACCCTTGCTTCAGAAGGCCACAAGTATTGTCAATTTTTAGAAGGGAAGTGACTGTCGAATTCAAAGTAGGCCCAACACTCACCAACCATAATGGCAGCAACTTTGCCTCCTGCTAAAGGTGAGATGAGTAATTTGTAGAGCTCCAACAAAAATGGAGGAAACAGAGACACCAGTATCCTAACCTGTCAAACCAAAAATAGAAGTTCCACAACAGTCAACAGAGCTTCAATGGGCATCCCATCATCTCTCTACCTAGCTTAATTCCACACTGCAACCAAAAAAATCAAACGTACAGCTGCATCTCTAGTATAAGAGCTCCTTCTGCCAGTCAACATTAGACGATTGGCAACTTCAATCAGACCCTCGTATCCAGGCTTCTCCGAGTCCCATCCTACCTCCTGTTTCAGTAACCAGTCAAAAAAGGCCCCAATTCATTTCAATTGACTGGGTTTTTTTTACCTAAGTTCAGTGTGCTCACCTTCGCCATTTTGCTTCTGAACACATCCAGAAACAAATCGTCAACTAATCCAGGCTTGTACTCAGATCGCAGCGCATCCGCATTCACCTGGAGTAGAACAAATTGTTCCTTGTTCATTGCAAACTGTGATACAGGAATCGATACCGCTAACAAAAAAAATTAGGGGAGAAAGATACCGAACTGTCTCCGGTGGAATGGAGCAGCACGATGGGCGGAATCGGGAACAACGAAGGAAGACATTCGCCGGAGAGCGGCTTCGGAAGGTAGTGGAAGTTGTGGAGAGAAGTGGAGGACGAAGCACCTCCAATGGCTTCATTTCCAAATTCTCCCTATGCGAATATTTTCCTTTTTGGCTTTCCGAAAATTTTGAAGGCAGATAAATAAGAAGCCAAAAACAACGACAAGAAACGAGCGGCGGAAGGACCCCATAGCATGGACCAGGAAACGGATCGTACCGGCTGGTTCAACCGGAAAATCGGAAACCGGAAACAGGACAAAGCACGATACGGTAGGCTGGTTGGCATCATAATATAGTCCGGCCGTTTTTTTGGCTTAACTGGTATAAACGAAAATACTGCCCGGCTGTGGTCTAACCGGCGATAGGGTCACTGGAAGGAAACGTCACCGTTCTCTAACTTAAAATTAAAAAAAAAAAAAATCGGCCATTGGCCAAAAACTAAAAAAATCCAAAAACCCTAATTTGACCATCTGGGAGCCCTTTCCTTTCGTCGTTTTCTTTCTCCAACCCCGCCTGCCGTCCTCCTCTTCTCCTCTGGCGACTGCAACCTGCGACCGGCGACCCCCGACCCGCGACGCACGATCGGAGAAAGCAAAGAGGAAACCCGCGACCGTCGCTCTACTCCCTGGCGATTGGCGTCGATCCCTGATCCACTCTGCCGCTCCTCTTCTCTCCTCCTCAGCCACACCGCCTGCTCGAGTGCCCTCCCCTGCTGCTCAAGAAGACAAGAAGCTCGTTTCTTCAAAATCATTCTCCGGGAAACCGTTCGCGACAAGAAGCTCGTAAGCACAAATCTCTCCCTCCCCATTTCTTACCCACTTGCCAAAACTGGAAGCTGGCTTTTGGGTTTTAGATCTTTCATTTTCAACATGCATGCTACGTTTCGCAGTTGATTCCTTCGAGGTTCGTCACAATTTGCGTGGAGGGTTTGACGAACTCTACAATTCTGAAGGTCCCAAATGGGCTAAGCTGGTCGGTGGGTCTAGTGAGGGATGAATTTGGGGTCTGGTTTAGATCTTTATGAATGGTTGGCAAGATTTTGCAGAATTTCACTCATTGATAGATGGGCATTTCCTGGTTTTCGAGTATAAGGGTTGCTCCAGTTTCTAGTTATCTGTGATAGAGCAGCTGTAGAGATTGTTATATTTAGGTTTGTTGTCCGGTATATTCCGGTTTTCTACCGGTATTACTCCGAAACGTTATGCTGAATCTGCCGGTCCGGTTTTTTAACAAAAAAATATTTTTTTAATTACAAAAAACGATATTTTGATCGGTACACAAACGGTTGAACCACGGTCATACCACGAAATAGCATACCACAGATGAGTCCGGTATGACTTCCGGTACGGTTTCCTTTACCATGCCCCATAGTAGCGAGGAAGCATAACCTTCTGAACGGTATCGTTTCAACCACGACGTTTTAGTTCCTTCCTCATTCTATTTTCTGGGATTTCCCACTGCATAATGGATGACATAGGACGCGCTCCACCCTAGATCGAGTGTTCGAGAAGCGATCCAGTCCATTTGATTCCCTCTGCCGTGAATTAGGGGTGACGCGGATCGAGTGCCATAAACGCGTCCTACGGCGTCCGATTGACACAACCTCGATGCACATGTGACGCGGATCGATGGCAGAGGACTCGATTCACTGCTTCGAGTTTCCTACCTTCGATCCACTACCTCCCACGGAACCTATAAATACCCCTCCCCAATGCAGTTAAAAGCACGATTCTACCTAGAAGCGGAAAGTGGATAAAATCGTAAAACGTAGAATCAAAGCGTAAAAACGTAAGTTTTTTACGCACCCTCTAAAATAGCTAAAATATGTTAAGTACAACATATACTATGTAAAAGGTGAGTGTGTAGATTTTAGATAAGTGAATAACTACATGAAATTCATAATTAAAATTTAATATCTCACTAGGGATGGCAATTTCGACCTGACCCGATTTACCCGACCTGTTTGACCTGTTTTGGGGCGGGTCCGACCCGCCCCGTAGGCGGGGCGGGGCGGGCATGGGTAGTCTCATCGACCCAACCTGCCCTGACCCGCACCATTCTCGACCCGTTCTTGTGCAAATTACATATAATCTTAGTTAAATTACTTAAGATTTCCCTTTTATTACATTATATTTTAGCTATAATAAAGTTGTAAATAAGTAAAAACCTCAATTTCTTCAATAATTTAACTACATTTTATCATATTATGGTTTCTTTCTTGGTCTTTCAATGAAAAGAATGAATATTTCTAATATTTTTCACACAAATTACATACCCAATGGGTCGACCTGCCCCGACCCGCGCCCCGTGATAAATTACCCGACCTGTACCCGACCTGCCATGGGGCGGGTATGGGTATCGAGATACCCGCCCCGGACCTGCCCAATTGCCATTCCTATATCTAACACATAAACTAATTTGTGTTGACTCAAAAGTAAAGAAAACTCATAACATCTTAATAATAAGCTCATAAACGTAGATCGTAACCCGTAAACGAGTTTGAGAATCCAAATTCTCATACGCTGGTTTGAGTTTACAGAATTACATACGATCAATTACCCATAAAATTTTATCGTAACCCAGGTAAGAGCCACATGTGAAGATTAAGGGAGAAGACTGATAAATGGTCAGCGGATGTTGAGAACACCATTAGGTGTCTTTTCAACCTAATGTGAAGCCCCTATCTCGATACTAGTTGTAGAATGAGTGATGAATCATGTTTTCCTTTTTTTTATTTTTGCTTATATGTCTCCAAAATTACATCATTTTGGGCCAATTAGCACATTTTTATGAGATTATCAAAATCGTATAAAAACGCTTCAGAATCGCGATTTTACCGATTTTAAGCGATTTTACCGATTTTACCCATGTTTTTACCAGTTTTTGTGACTAAGCGACTTTAGGTAGAAACTGAAACGTTTTGGTGGCCTGGATACGTAAAAACGTAAGTTTTTAAGTTTTAATGCGCGATTTTGACTGCACTGCCCCTCCCCTCATTCCACCAAAACTCACACCACTCCACTTTTCTTCCTCCCTTCCTTCCACCACTCTTGAAGAAAAAAGTATACTATATGGTTGCGACTAAACCCGATCTGCCACATCATATTTTTTTTCCTAGTTTGGTAACTTTATCCCTCAAAATTGACGAGATGGACCCGAATATTTACGATCCTAGATTATACATTCAAGGAGGACCGCGAGAAACCGATTTGTTGGATGAGCAACCTTACCATCGGTCTGAAAGTATTTGGGTGGCGGACCCGGTAGGCATTTCCTCATGTATCTTTTCCTTTTTTCTACAGGAACAACTTGTTGTAATCACCCATCGGGCGCTATCTCGTTTGCCTAAATGGGATGTTCGGATCGAGCCCTTCATTGAAAGAGCGGGATTGTTGAGGGTGCGAATCTTTGTGGGGATAAAGATGGACAACAACCTTTTTACGGCAACGGTGGAAAGGTGGAGGAAAGAAACATACACATTCCACCATCTGGAGGGAGAGATGACGATTACGTTGAAGGATGTGGACATGCTGACAGAGCTTCCAATCAATGGTGATGCCATAATAGAGTGTTCACAGAAACCATTGAATGGTTGGGGCCAATTCATAAGCGAGCATTTAGGTATCAACATCCCCAAGGAAGCACCACAAGGTTGTCATGTACCACCTCTACACAAGTCTATGCTATCGATCCATTGGCTAGTGAGGAACGCTGGTTCGTTGCACGAGGATGCCACGGATGCTCAGAATAGAGAGGTATGCTCGCATATACTGGATTTGTTTGGTTGGAGAATTTTTGTTTCCGAAAAAATCTGGGGGAAATATGCATTGTATGTGGCTCCGAGTACTTTTAGGAGATTGGGACGAGATTGGGAGAAAAATTTGGGGATCTGCTTATTTTGCAATGATATATGCGGAGCTCTGCAAGTGTACGGACCCGACGGGTGGTGCCATGTTCATCCTCCAACTATGGGTTTGGGAGCACCTTCCAACGTTTGCTCCAATGTGCCCTGCCGAGAGTTGGGGTCCTGAAGAGCCACTAAGACAAACGGCTTATGGTGCTAGATGGATTGGAGCTACCACGAGACCTTTACCAGCCACTCACATTCTTCTTTCAGAAGTTCTGGTGGAATATTCTTGACGGCCTCTTCAACATTTCTACATGGTTTAACATATTTTCTCTGAAAATCAGCTCGTGCATTTCTCCATGACCCTCTCATCTAGTCAATCACAGCTTTCTTATCTTCATCATCGACATGCCATTTTTCCTGCAAAATATACAGTTTTGATTTGAATTGGCTTAAGTGTATAGTACAAGTGTATTTAAACAAACAATAAAGACCATCTTAAAGTTCTTTACCTAAACAATGGCCCACATGTGATCTATCTTTTCTTCTGGAATATTCATCCATCGAGGTATTGCTAGAGGACATACGCTAGGACACCGTACTATCCTCCCCAAAAATCTAGAAAACTCTTCATGATTCTCAGTAACAACACGGATGTTGAATAAAACATTCAGTTTTTCTCCAGGTTTCAATTTGGCAACTTTATTGCACTTGTTCGGACCTCTTTTCCTCTTGTTCTGGTAATCTGATGAAAGAATCATTTTATAAAAAAAGAAGTTATAAAAGGAGATGTACAATTCATATTGATTATGGATGTTTCAAATAAATACAATTAAATGATGAACATTCCATGAAAGAAAAAAGAAGCACAATGCAATGTGTTCTTCTCTTGAATAATTGGAGCACTCTCTTCAGTTGTTGGAGAGTGCAATACATTATTAGATAATGACCAAACTAATTTGAGAGAAAAATAATTTCAAACAAGTAATATAAATATAAAAACATGAACGGTTAAATTAAAATGATGATATCTAAATATGGATCTTGGCATGTAGTTTCATTGATTGGAAAATCATTTGCTCTTGCTTTCGCAGAGGTACCAAATTATGTTATGTGTTGCATGCTGCCTCCTAACCGTGAGCCTGCGGAAGTTGAGGTAGTGTTCCCTTATTTTCCTATTGTTCCACAATTATTCCTTAGTTCACAGAGACGAATAACATTCCCTCAGGTCCCTTTCTGACTCCAACCCACTCGACAGTTAGCATTGGTTTTTATTGTGCCCTGTTGAAAAGTAGGAAACCAAACCCCCATAGTTAAGTAACATTTATATTTCAGTCAAGAAAAATTGGAAGAACAAAAGTGAGTAGCTGATAGCAAGAACAAGAGGGAGGTTATAAAGAGTAACCTCACACCAAGGAGAAAGAAACAGAAACCAAAACAAAATAAATAGGGCCAATAAAATATCATTATTCATAAGAGAAACTAAATCACTAGATTAGTATTAATAATAGCAATAATAATAACTATTATTATTACTATTATAATAGTTATTAAAAAAGAATAATAAAAAAATGAAGAACCCCACCCCACCTAAACCTTCCCCTCCATTGACTCTCTCTCTTCCCCATTAATTTCAGCCTAGTTATTCTGCTAACTTGAATATTCGTTAGTATATACTAATTAATATCCAAAATGTATGAACTAATATCCAAATCTGTTGAGTATCTAGATAGCACAGACTAGTACTCAAAACATCATAAACTAGTATTCAGATAATAGATACCAACTAATATCCACAATCAACCAGCTAGTATTCAATATGGATACTCTTATATGTTATCTGGATATTCTTATGTGTTATATGGATACTATTCTGTGTTGTCTAGATATTAGTTCGTGAATTTGGGATAATAGTTGATTCATGGTGGATATCAGTTAGCAAACTTTGAATACTAGTCTGTGCTATCTAGATACTTTAGTACTTGGATACTAGTTCATGTATTTTGGATATCAGTTAGTATCTACTAACGAATCTTCAAGTTAGCAGATTAACTTTCCCCCATTAATTTCCCCTCTCCACAACCGCTCACCCTAATAATTCACATAATAACGCAATTAAAATCCCCTTCCTTTTATTAGCAAAAGCAGCAGCGGGAAGAAGAAAAGAAAAAAAAAAGAAATAAGAAGGAAAAGATAGAAACCCCCAGCACCCCGAGACTCTTTCGCTGCCCGGCCCTCCTCCGCCCGGTAGCAGTAGCTCGCGACGTAAGCAACGCCAGCCGGTCACCATTCCGCATTGCCATCATTAAGCCGGTGACAACCAAGAGCAGCCGAGCAGCCGGCGACGAAACCAACAACAGCGAGAGTGCCCGACGCATCTCCGGGAAGCAAACGGTGGCCAAAACCCGCTCGTCATATGACTCGTCGGAGGGTCATTGAAAAGTTACGTTGGCGACACCGAAATATTCGACTTCAACTATTCTTCGATTAATGGGTATCACAGCGAAGAGGATGATCCCGGGATCATCAACATGTCGAAGAAAACGAATTAGGACGTCAAACGAAGGAGAACGGGGTCTCGAAAGTTTTGACTGAAAAAATTGCAGTTTCAGTACCTGGTACTTTGGAATCTGGCAGAATTCTTATTTTGGCCATAACTTGTTCGTTTGACGTCCAAACGAGGAACCGGCGGCGCCTATGGAATCGTGGAAGCGAGGATATTATTATGAAGGTCAGTATGGAAAGTTAAGAGCGACATCAGAGTTGATTTCGACGGATATGAGGTGAGTGTAAAAGGGGGTAAATTCTATGCCTTACGTATTCTTTCAAGTATTAGAGTTTTCATTATTTTTGTGAAATGTTGCTATGGTTGTTTATGCTCATGATTGATGATATGTGCTTGTTTGAGTTGTGGTTTATAGTGAATGTGTGATGTTCGCTTTAAAGCTTTACATTTATGAGTAATTGTTAAAGTTTAGAACAAGTCATTTTGTTTTAAGAAGTACTTCACCTTGAAGAAAGTGAAGTCGTTTTAAGTGTTTTTAGTCACTAGCGCCAGTCCGTTGCCATTTGAGATTTTCAGATAGAGCAGAAGTTATGCTATTGAGATCTTTCAGACAGAGCAGCAGTTATGCTCTTGAGATATTTTAAGATGAGCAGCAGTTGTGCTCTTGAGAATCGTGGAAGAAGAGCCTTCCACGATAAGTTTAAGTTTAAGGAAAGCCTGGATGGCTTATCATACGTATGAGTTGGCAACCGGACTAGCTAGTGAGGGATCCCCGTGTCAGTCAAGTATTTAAGTCAAGATTTGAGCTTTAAGAATGGAGAGTAACAGTAACTCCCATACATTTTTAAGAGTTAGGAGTTTTAAGAGTGGAAGTACAAACAACTCCCACCAGTTTAAGTTAAGTATCTGAAGTAAAATACTCGAGTGCTAGATTTTTAAAACGCAAGGGCGTAGACTGACCCCATCTCACTCACCAGTTTGAAGAGCTAGAGGAGCAGTAAGTGAGCAGCCAGTTTGAGGGCAGCCAGCTAGAGGAGGGCAGTATAAGCGTCACAGAGGATGCTTAGTCAAGGTTTTTAGTAGCAACAACATTAGAGATTATTAGTTATTTACATATATGATTATGAGTATAGACTGGAGATCATTTTAAGATTTTAAGTATTGAGTTTACCCACTTGTTAGGGCTTTGCTTTGAACTACAAGAGTGTGTTTTCAGTATTTTATTATGAAATTTTTCCCGCTGCAATTTAAGATTTGGTTATTTTATTTTTCAAGGGCATTTTAGTAAAATTAGTACCCGACCGGGTTAGGGTGTCACAAAACCATTGAAGCACACCCATGTTCGTTGTTATTATGGCATACATCCACCTCTGAAAATCATGAGTTTGTAGACAATCTACACCTTCAGGTGAACCTCCCTTATTTTCTCCATTTTGTCTACAAACTTTCGAGTCTGAAAAGTAGTAGCTACAATAAAGAAAAATAGGGTTAGTAAAGGAACATAAGCATTCAATCAATTGAGTTATTGAAACAGCTTATTTGTTCTTACCAGCGTGCCAAATTGAACGTTCTCCAATTCAAAAGTACGACCAAAGTGCTTCCCGTAATTGCTGTTGAAATGTCGTATGCACCAGCGCCTCTTCCACCCTAGCTCCTCGGGCAAGTTGTACATTTCATGTGAAATTCCATGGTGTCGATCAGAAAGCATGGCAATGTCCTTCTATTGAGTGACACGAGTGTGTAATTGGGAAAAAAACCAAGTCAAATTTAATTTGTTCTCCGATTCAGCTATAGCAAAAGCAAGCAGGAAAAGTTGACTTACCACCATAAACACTAGTGACAATGAGTAGAGTGCCCTTGTATTTGCTGGTCAGAAAGGTGCCATCAACTTGGATTACTGGCAGACAATGGGTAAAACCATCAACGCACGGTTTGAATGCCCAAAATAATCGATTAAAAACGCGTTTAGCATCCCCTCCAAAATCTTCGTAACTAGGAACAAAAACGAACCCAGGATTCTTGTCAACCATTGCAAGAATCAAACGAGGTAGGTTAGCAAATGACTCTTCCCAATCGCCATACACCTTTGCCATAGCTTTCTGCTTTTCATATCATGCTTTCTTGTACCTGATGGTACAGCCATGTTGATTCTTCACTTCAGCAATAAAACTCTTCACGATGATCCCAGGTTGTGCCTCAATCATATGTTTGATTGTTTGTGCAACTTTCCTTGCACTCAACTGTCGGTGATCCAGAGAAATTAGTGACGACCTACACTTGTGGTTGTTGTCTGTCTTACGAATGAGCAAAGCCCCATTTCTTTCAACATATTCCTCCCAAACATGCCACATGCATCCGTCGCCATGGTTCTCGCAGCGGACATGAATTGGTTTTGTGTCCGAAGGGATGACACGATATTGAAAGCTCCTTCGCATCGTAGTTTCTTTCAATGCATCGACCACCTGAGGCTTTCCTCCAAATGTTTGACCAACCACGAACCCTGAATCAAGAGTCCGTATGGGTATAGAGAGGGAGTTCAGGATCGTCGTTGTGAGCATAGAGAGGATGTTGTTGCACCATCGTGTAGTGAGGTGTGGGGGCTCAAATTCTCCCTCGTCAACTTCCACATCTTCACCATTTGAACTACTCACTAATTCTAAATCTTCCTCTTCCACGTCGCTTGCCTCGCTATTGTCCGGAGGACCTGGTTTATCCACATATGGATCATTGTATATGCTTGTGTAGATGCTTGCCTGGGTGCCCTTATGTAATCTCATTCTTCACCTCATACTGGCCACTCTTGTCCATCATGTTCAACCAATGGACCAGGTGCAACTCGATCCTCATATCTTGGTCATGGTACATCATCCAGTTCCGAAATCTCTAGAACCGGAAACTCCACCCGATACTTCACCTTGTTCGGTTTAACCCCCACCACAATACTGCCCAACATCTTCCGTCTCGACATACACCTCGGCAATTGGAAATTTGTAATCTGCAATAAATCTCACCATCATATTAATGTCATCATCGTTAGACAGAATTGATCTAGGGGTGGCTATACGGTCCGGTCCAGTTAAATTGGCCCAAATTGATCCAGTCCAGTCCGGTTTTTTTTGAAAATATAAGGACCAAAGATTGGATTGGATACAGTCCGATTTTGATCCGGTCCGGTCTTGACCCGGTCCGGTCCCAATTCGGTCTTGATTTTATATTGAGCTTGTGGGGATTTGAGTGGCCCAAGGTGTTAATGGGTGAGGAGTTGTTTAAGTTTTGTACTAAGTGCAAAGGTTTGTGACCGTTTATGCAAATTACCCTTAAATTTTGGGTGTTGAGCTCTCTTATCCGGTCTTTATCCAGTTTTCGATCCGGTCCCGAACGTTTTTTTACCTCAAATCTAAGCCCAAAGATTGGATTGGATTGTTTACTATACGGTCCCGGTCCGGTCTCGATCCGGGTTATACGGTCCGGGTTCGAGTAAAACCAAAAAACCCGGACCAAATAGCCAGCCCTAAATTGATCCTTCATATACAAGTGCATATTCGTTGTTAATCGGCATACGGTAAGTCATCTTGCAAACTCTTCAACCCCCTATGCAACATCATTCTGCACAAATGTGGCAGAGATCTTGCCAAGTAAATATGCTCTCAATCTAGACAGTACTTGATTCACCATCTTCATAGTCAATACTATTGTGAGAGTATGTGATTCGACCATTCCACCGAATCAATAGGTCGAATTTTCAAATTTTCTATCAATTTCTGCAGTTTATACAAACAACCCATTACATACAGTTCAACACAATACTAAATTAATCCAAAATTATAATGCTCATTCACCAACATAATCATAACTTACCTCCAAAATGCTTCTTCTTTACTCAGCTATGGTGCTCCATCTGCTACAGTTTGTGTTTGGAAGAAAGAAGATAGAAAGTATATGAGCTGCCAGACTGTACTGAGAGCTTGCTTTTATTTTCATAAACTGATGAAGTGGTTCGTGGCCATGCTCATCGAACTAGCGCACTTCGAGTGCAAAGGACTTGATCCACTACTACCAAGAATCTTATCCCTGCACCCTATCTTGAAGCATGTCGGGCGGAAAGCAGAGAAGGCAAGGGAATGCTCAACTACTGTATATAGGGAAAAAGCACTGACTTGGGAGGCTTTAATGAAGCGGAGAAGGTAAAGGGAATGCTCAACTAAAGAAGACACAAAAATGAATCATTTACAGCCATAACCACTTGCAAAGACAGCACAATGCAACAACAAAAATCATTATCCGAAATCGAGTAATGATTACATCCCATATATGACTCCTAAATACATTGGTTACTATCGCCAGAATATAACTCATTCCTGCCACTGGGAACTGTCACGGACATAGACTTCCGAAGTCCGTGCGGCGTCTTGAGGTGCACTCATTCCTCAAGACCAGCCTCTCTGCATACGCATGCCAACTAGTTTCGCCCTACCTTGGGCTCATCAGGGAGACGGCAATAGCCTCCAACCAGTTGTGCCTTCTCTTGCAACAATCCCCTTCATAGCCACATCCAGACTCGGCTAGATGCGATGCACAGGCAGACAACGCCTTATCGCTAATGTCGCCCCCTTTACCCTTCTCATGGCAAGACAACCAGATGGCAGCATTCTTCAGACGATCAACACGGTCACGACATTTCGGGTCGTGACAGAACCCCAAGGATAACAGGTTGGACTTCGCAAGGACCACTGCTGGAGATTAGCCTTTTGAGTGAAGTGCCTGGACCTCCGAAAATTATGCCATTCTTCTTCCATTTGAAAGCAGCAATTGCCGTGTGAAAGGGGCTTAAAATCAGTTAGCAGTCTAGACCTGCTTAAGACTGGCATTGATGATCCCTATTTGACTTTTAGGTTGATAGTGTTCATCTGTAGACACCTCTTCGATTTCCTGTAACCCATTTTAATGAACGCAAGTAATCAGATTCAGTATTTATTAATTTACCACAATCGTCATTCCAAGGCTACGAGAGCTACCCGCTCTATCTAACTCGGAATGCAATCCTAACACGCCTAATTAGTTTAGCAAATATCAGATTGACACAGCTAATTATCAAGCATCCGTGTGCATCTACTGGTAGAACAAGAAGTTACCCCAAGTGTGAGATTCGGAAACATATTTGTTAGTCAAAGGTGCTGAGTACGATATGAGGAGCAAACTAGTTAAGATAAACAGAAATAGATTTCTAACCAGAATCAGGCCCATGTAAAATTAAGATTATGGCATTACCTGAACAACATCTTCACCCTTCACAACCCGGCCAAAAACTACCAGCTTCTCACTCAAATCTGGGATTGGTGCAGTTGTGATGAAAAGGTCAAATTCTTTGTCATCACGTTTTCCCTTGGAAGTTCCAACCATGAAGGCCTCATGTTTCAGGCTAAAGGAAGAAAAAGATTATCAATTAGGCTAATTGAACGGTTTCCTGCCAAACTATGGAACATAATCAAGGATAAGTAAATAAAATAAATCCTCGCAGCTACCTAGCATGAAGTTGCCCGTGATGCTTCCCTTTCACGGTCCAATCCTCGGTATTGCCAAGATTATCAGTGTTCCCTGCTTGAATCACATAATGCTTTATCGCACGCAGAAAGTGCATTCCCTTGAAATGTTCCTTTTGACGAAAGAGGAAAAACAATTACATCAATGATCAACACAGATGAAGAAGCTAAACATTGTAGGATGGGCAGATCAAATTGTGAGATTGCTAGATCATCTATCAATTTAAAAATGTAAGATTACATCGCATATGTACTATGAATTGTTGAAGAATAGAAGTTCTATACTGCGTGTAGCGCGCTAATCTTCATAAGCTAACAAATTAATCAACATGACACGCATTTTCTACATATTGCTAAGAAATTTTTGGTAATTAAGAGGAAGACACAAGAAAACTCTGCCTGCTACATGGCTCTGGAACTATACTTTCATTGTAGTAATGATGACTCGATATTTGCACATGTTTTCCCCTTTGTTTATTGATCGTTTAAGCTTGCATTATCGCTTCTTTGGCCTATTTTACGCTAGGTTGTGTTCCTTTGTCATATTTCAGGTCCTAGCACATAAAGTGAAGCATACGCGCAAGTTTCAAGTCAATCAGAGATCAATTGGCGATTCGGGAGCAGAAACTCGGGCATGACCTGAAGAAGAATGGATTTATACCTCACTTTATGGACAAAGAATCATGCAAGCTTTTCATGAAAAGAAATAGGACGAGACTACGAGCGTCTGGGATCAAACGACGACTGATTCGGAGTCCGGACGAAGGAGAAACGAAGCATTGAATATAGGGGAACAAGTTCGGCAGTAAAAACACGGGCAGGAGGCCTTCAGAACACGGCCGTGTAATTAACCCTAGCCAAAGCACGGGCGGGCTGAGGCAAAGCACGGCCGTGCCCTCGACCGTGCTTTGGCCTTTGATGCCCTTTTAGGCAGATTTTCAGCCAAAAGAAGGGGGATTGGAGTTTTAGAGAGATAGAGCGATTCCTAGAGAGAGAAAGCGACGAACAAGAGTCTCCAAGTGCCCTAGCTTGATCTTCATCACCATTGGAGCTTGGCTTGAGCTTGGAAGAGTGCCGATCAATGTCCAGGAGATGAAATCCATCCTTCACAGTATGGTTTCCGCATCTGATTCTGCTTTTGCTTCTTTCTCCATGGAGTAGTTCTCCCATTCATCTGGGTGTGGGAAACCCAAGATCTGTATGTTAGGATTGATTGTATGAACCCAAGTACTGTTTCTATGATTTGATTATATTCGATTGAGGTTTGAATGATTGAATGGCATGAATCCTGATCAAATTCCTGTTGTTTCTGCTTTAACCTTGAATGAGAGTATCTGCCTAGGTTGATAGAGCATCCTTAATTGAAGGTAGCGAATTGGTGACTTTAGTCGAGGAGCCAATTCGCTATTCTGTACCGAATTCAATTCGGTAGTGGAGGTTTGGTTTGTTAGGGCCTCAATCTGTTTACTCCGGTGGAGGTTAGTCGCCCGCTAGAGACTCAGATTGAGAGGGTCTGAAGACCTTTAGTTGAGACTTCAGATTGTTTGAGAACCTTCCGCAGTATAACTATCATAGAAATTGAACTTGGTAATTACAATCCGGCTTAACTGCAGTCTAGGGGGAACCATATCCGGGTGACCTCTCTTAACCTAAAAACAACCGTTTAGTTGCTTTGCTTGCTTGTTAGTTTAGATCTTCACTAAAGTTTCATTGCTAGATAATACGAATTCACTGAGTAGTCATCACATCTAGGACCCGGGTTGACATTAAAACCCAAACCCGCTATACTACGCTTTAGGAAGTGGTTACACTTGGCCATTTTCTAGAGTAGCATTAGGAGTGAGTCAAGTTTTTGGTGCCGTTGCCGGGGACGGCTAGGTTGTTGAAGAAAAGTGATTTCTGTTACTTTAGCATTTTCATTTTCGCATTGGGTGTTTCTTCTTTCCCACTTGTGCGTTCACGGGTTTGCATTGCTTGATTGTGTGCAGATAGTGCATGACCCGTAGCCAGTCGGGAGGTTTACTGCCGTTGGATCCAGAGATTGAATGCACCAGCCGCCAACTTAGGAGACAACAGCGAGCTAGACTGGCTACGGAAGAGCGCAGAGACGGCCAATTGAGCACCGAGTCCGAGGACGAGTACGAGATGGAAGGCGATCAAAACCCACCTCCGGAGAACCAGTTCCTGGGGAACGACCCCAATCCCCAGGCAGCTGGGGTCCATCATCATCCACCACCATCGGGTCCCACCTTGGAGTACTACTACACTCCGCGGATTGCTGACATCCGCCCGGTCATCCTCTATCCGCCAATTCCAGCAAACAACTTCGAGATCAAGCCATGCTGAATTCAACTCATTAAATCCTCTATCCAGTTCCATGGCTTGAAGGATGAGGAGGCCCGGGCACATCTTTCCCGTTTTCTGCAGCTGACAAACGGGTTCAAGCTGAACGGTGTTCCGGATGACGCAATCCGCCTTCACCTCTTCCCCCATTCTCTGGCGGGGAATGCTAAGAGGTGGTTGGAGACCCAGCCCCCATTGTCCATCACTTCTTGGGACGATCTGGCAGATAAGTTCGTGCACAGGTACTATCCGGCATCGAAGACCACAGAGATTCAGTGGGAGATCACTCACTTCCGCCAAGAGCCAGATGAGTCACTTCGTGATGCCTGGGAGCGGTACATGGGATACTTCTGGCAGTGTCCCCATCATGGCTTCAGCGATGCATTCACAGTGGGGAACTTCTACAGCGCCCTCACCCCAGACAGCCAGAGTGTGATCGAGTCTCTATGCCCAGGAGGGGATATTCTCACTAAGACTCCACCCGAGCTGAACCAGATGATCAGTACCTTGGCTGCCCGCGATCATTCCTGGGGGCAGAGCACCAGAGGCAGACATTCCCGGGACCGTGATGTGCACGCTGTGGAGGCCAGGTCCGGGTTAGAGCACCAGGTGGCTGAGTTAGTGCAGACCTTGAAGCAGCCCAACAGTCTCCTTCCGGGTCGAGGTACAGCTCCGCCTCCAGCAGCTCAGTGTCAGTGGTGTGAGAGCCCGAATCACCGGGTGGAAGACTGTCAGGCTATGAGGGAGTCCTCTACTCCCCAAGAACAGATGGACTTCATCGCAAATGCTCGGCGCCTTGACCCATATAGCAATACCTACAATGAGGGATGGCGCTAGCATCCCAACTTTGCCTGGAGCAGCAACACCAACAAACCACCTGGTTTCCCAGCACTAGCAAGTGTTTTTCAGCAGAGGCAGCCCTTCCAGCCTCGGTAGTGGCAGCCATTCCAGCAGCCCCAGCGACAGTATGCCGAGCCAGCGGCAGCCCCAGCTCCCGATAACCAGATGACCGATCTGAAGAATATTTTGGCAGCATTCATGACCACTAGCCAGGCAAATTTCACGAGGGTGGACCAGAGCATAGCCTCTCTGGAGGCAGGTCAGAAGAACCAGGGTGCTATTCTGCAAGATCTACAGCACCAAGTTGGTGCCCTAGCGCGCCAACTTACTGCCCGGGCCCCGGGGACTCTGCCTGCCACCACCATCCCTAATCCACGGGACCCGCACGAGCAGCTGGATGCCATCTTCACCAGGAGCGGCAGGCCTACATCGGTTGATCCTGCCCCGACCAGGCAGGAGGAACCACTACCTGCTTCAGCACTTATAGCCGGTGATGCAGAAGTGCGGGTGGAGAAGGAAGTCCCTGCTCCCAAGCCACAATCAGTGGTGAAGGAGCACGTACCCCAACTTCCCTTCCCCACTCGCCTACATAAAGATAAGCTGGAGACTGAGTTTGCCAAGTTTATGGCAATGTTGAAGCAGCTCAACATCAGCATACCATTTGTGGAGGCACTGTCGAAGATGCCCAAGTACGCGAAGTTCATGAAAGATATCCTCACCAACAAGAAGAAACTTGGGGATCTCTCGACAGTGCTGCTGAGCGAGGAGTGTTCTGCTGTCCTGCAGAACAAGCTGCCCGAGAAGCGCAAGGACCCAGGGAGTTTCACTATCCCTCTTACTATTGGCAGCATGCATGTAGGAAAGTCCTTGGCGGACCTAGGCGCTAGCATTAATGTCATGACATATAAATTGTTCAAAAAGCTAGACCTAGGTGAACTTAGCCCTACTAGGATGAGCATTCAGCTAGCTGATCGTTCCGTTGTGCATCCTAGGGGTATCATAGAGGATCTGCTTGTTAAAGTGGGTGCATTCACATATCCTGTTGATTTTGTTATTCTGGATATAAATGATGATGTGGATGTGCCTTTGATTTTAGGGAGACCATTTCTTGCCACCGCCAAGGCACTTATTGATGTGCATGAGGGTAAACTGATACTGCGTACTGGAAATGAACAGGCTACCTTTGCTGTGTCTGAATTCGATCACTGTGCTATGATTGCTGTCACACCTGTGCATGCTATTTCTGACCCGGTACACGAGCCTTTCGTGTATCCGTCTGCATCTCCCATTTTGCAGGATCCTCCTCTCACCCCTTTGCCGCCACTCCATCCAGCCTCGTCTCCGAACAAAAAGATCAAGGAGGAGTGGCGGCCGAAGCAGCCGGTTACCAAGCCTACATGGAAGAAAGGTGGAGACCACTATGAGCTGGTTCCACCATCTGCACCACGACCACCCTGGCCATCCGAGTACTCACTCGCCTGCATCTTGCCGGATGGCCAGGTCGAGCTGACCAATGCTGGTGGTTGCACCCGTCGGGTGCATGGCCACAACCTGAAGCTGTACCTCAAGAGCGACGTGGATCCGCTCTTGGAGGCACCTGTTCCTGCACCTCCCTGAGTATCCACCATGGGCGTCCAGCTAAAAGACGGTAAAGAAGCGCTTGTGGGGAGGCAACCCCACCACGGTTTGACTTTCTTGCTTGTGTTTTGAGTCGGATTGTAAACCGGTTTGGTTTTGGTTTGTTTTCTTTTGTTTTGGATGAGGTATTATTGGGCTGACCATTGGACCTAACATATTGTGTTTGAGCTCTTCTATCACCCAGTGTGTGTCTTTTGTTGACTTTAGCTCTGTGCCTCGGACTGGTTCCCCTTCCAGTCCCTTGCTATTGTCCGGTCTGCCTCTCCATCTCCGTTCCTGATCTCATTTCACGGTAACATCGTTCCCCTTCCCTCTGCTCCATTGAGGACATTGTCGCATTTAAGTGTGGGGGGGTTCGCTGTATTAATTGGAACGTGTGTATGGGTGCTTGGAGCCTAGTCCACTGTCCAAATCTCGAGATTTGAGGGCTCCAAGCACTGCTGTTTGCTTGATAATTGATTGTATTGGCACTATGGATGTGATTAGAGATTTGAATGGCTTTTGACTTGATACATGACAACTTGAGTGTGACTTAGACAACTTATTGTGATGACTGAGATGTGCAGTAGAATTGTGTAGGGGTTCAGTTTTTCAACTGTCTGCTCACCAAATGTGACTTGGTTTGATCACTTGCTTTTGACAGTCATTTATGCATCTAGTTCAGGGAATCAGAATGTGAGATATAGCATATAGGTAGCCATGTGAGATTTGAGCCTGCTCGTTTCTTTCTTGTGCGATAGATCCCTCTTCCATGAAATGTAGCATTCACGTTGTCACTAGCTAAGATGATGGAGGCATAGGATTAGCCCACGACCAAATTGACTGTCCTGGTGTGTCATACCCCTAGTCAGCCCCTTTGACAGTCATTTATGCATCTAGTTCAAGGAATCAGAATGTGAGATAGAGCATATAGGTAGCCATGTGAGATTTGAGCCTGCTCGTTTCTTTCTTGTGCGATAGATCCCTCTTCCATGAAATGTAGCATTCACGTTGTCACTAGCTAAGATGATGGAGGCATAGGATTAGCCCACGACCAAATTGACTGTCTTGGTGTGTCATACCCCTAGTCAGCCCCTTTGAGTCGTGTGTTATCCTTTCTTTCGGTCTACAATGAAAAATCACCCTTTGCATCTTTTAGAAGGTTCCACAGAGTGGTTTTTACATGTTCTCTGCTGTTTCTGCTAAATGTAATGTGAGGGTTGGAGGAAGTGCTTAAAAGTTGGGCGTGTAATTGAAAAATGTGCAGAGGTGGTGGTTTCTTAAAGAAAATAAAGAAAAACAAAGAAAAAAATGAAAGCAAAAGAGAGCCACCACCAAAATTATGAATAGTGCCCATTAAGTAGTGTTTCTTAGCAGTCGTGCTAGGAAATGTTAACATTTATATAACCACCTTCGCTCTTGTGCCTAAAGAAGTTGAGTAATGCAGAATAGCAGAATGAAAGTTACTGGTTTGCTTGACTGTGGTTTTATTGGGTTTGGAAATGTGGAACCTTGCGCTATAACTACCACCACCTAAAAGGCATTTTCCCCATGTCCAAGACCCTAGCCAGTCATTTGAACCTGTGTCTAAGACCTCCGGATTAGTTAGTGGTGAAACCCCCTTATGTGAACTCTAGCATTTAGAGGCTGCATTCATGGTGAAGAGACATTAGGGATTGAGAGAATAAGCATGCGCATCTTTCGCATCAAATTGTCCTGACCCCACTGGTCGAGAGTGAGTGATTCATTTTCTCATATTCTCTATACTCTATACCCTGGTGAGGACCTAGATTGCTCGGTCTTAATTCTGATATCTTGAGCTTTGTGCATGAAGTGACTGTTTTGAACAAGTGATTGAGTCAAGTCTATGTTGGTTGGTGAACAGGAGAGAACTCTTCCTTTGCTCGGTTTTATTGCATTCGAATGTCATCTGTGGTGGTTGTCTAGGTTGTCGTTCGAGTGGCCATGTGTTGATGATCAAAAGCCAGTATGATCCACGTGTTTTGTGCCAATATGACATGCCCTGTTTTGAGCTTACCTTGTGTCTGACTTGGTTTGCTTGGGGACAAGCAAACGGTTAAGTGTGGGGGGATTTGATGACTCGATATTTGCACATGTTTTCCCCTTTGTTTCTTGATCGTTTAAGCTTGCATTATCGCTTCTTTGGCCTATTTTACGCTAGGTTGTGTTCCTTTGTCATATTTCAGGTCCTAGCACATAAAGTGAAGCATAGGCGCAAGTTTCAACTCAATCAGAGATCAATTGGCGATTCGGGAGCAGAAACTCGGGCATGACCTGAAGAAGAATGGATTTCTACCTCACTTTATGGACAAAGAATCATGCAAGCTTTTCATGAAAAGAAATAGGACGAGACTACGAGCGTCTGGGATCAAACGGCGACTGATTCGGAGTCCGGACGAGGGAGAAACGAAGCATTGAATATAGGGGAACAGGTTCGGCAATAAAAACACGGGCAGGAGGCCTTCAGAACACGGCCGTGTTCTATGGCCGTGTAATTAACCCTAGCCAAAGCACGGGCGGTCTGAGGCAAAGCACGGCCGTGCCCTCGACCGTGCTTTGGCCACTGATGCCCTTTTAGGCAGATTTTCAGCCAAAAGAAGGGGGATTGGAGTTTGAGAGAGATAGAGCGATTCCTAGAGAGAGAAAGCGACGAACAAGAGTCTCCAAGTGCCCTAGCTTGATCTTCATCACCATTGGAGCTTGGCTTGAGCTTGGAAGAGTGCCGATCAACGTCCAGGAGCTGAAATCCATCCTTCACAGTATGGTTTCCGCATCTGATTCTGCTTTTGCTTCTTTCTCCATGGAGTAGTTCTCCCATTCATCTGGGTGTGGGAAACCCTAGATCTGTATGTTAGGATTGATTGTATGAACCCAAGTACTGTTTCTATGATTTGATTATATTCGATTGAGGTTTGAATGATTGAATGACATGAATCCTGATCAAATTCCTGTTGTTTATGCTTTAACCTAGAATGAGAGTATCTGCCTAGGTTGATAGAGCATCCTTAATTGAAGGTAGCGAATTGGTGACTTTAGTCGAGGAGCCAATTCGCTATTCTGTACCGAATTCAATTCGGTAGTGGAGGTTTGGTTCGTTCGGGCATCAATCTGTTTACTCCGGTGGAGGTTAGTCGTCCGCTAGAGACTCAGATTGAGAGGGTCTGAAGACCTTTAGTCGAGACTTCAGATTGTTTGAGAACCTTCTGCAGTATAACTATCATAGAAATTGAACTTGGTAATTACAATCCGGCTTAACTGCAGTCTAGGGGGAACCATATCCGGGTGACCTCTCTTAACCTGAAAACAACCGTTTAGTTACTTTGCTTGCTTGTTAGTTTAGATCTTCACTAAAGTTTCATTGCTAGATAATACGAATTCACTGAGTAGTCATCACATCTAGGACCCGGGTTGACATTAAAACCCAAACCCGCTATACTACGCTTTAGGAAGTGGTTACACTTGGCCATTTTCTAGAGTAGCAGTAGGAGTGAGTCAAGTAATAATGGAGGAAAGCTTGGGACAGTGAAAGTTTGTAGCATCCCAATATCTCAAGGAGCTGCACCCATTGAATCAATTGCACCATTTAAGTCTTACAGTACATAATATAAAAAACATTTTACTTCCATATTGGAGTTGCCATAGCCCATACTCTAAGTAAGATGCATATGGCTGATTATTTGCACCAAATAAGGAAGAAGATAGTTTATTTTCATATCCTACGGAGATTGATAAAGCAGATGAAAGTTGAAACCAAGGAGGGAAAAACTATGTCAATATCGTACAGATACAAGTATTAAGCTGGAAAAAAAGGTTGATTGAAGGACTTACCATAATTCAATAAACTTGTCAACAATTTCTGGAGAGCTATCCTTGAAAAGTTCCACAGTTACTGGCCCTTTTGATGTTGTAAAGATCTGAAGAAAATGGTCATAAGCAAACAGAAGGAGTAACCCCGGGATAACAGAAGGAACAATGTGCAGATAACAGAAGACATACCGCGTACCCCGGGATATCATATTTCCTCAAATCCACAACATGATCATCCTGCAACTACAACACGAAATCGAAATGGCCAAAAGGGGATGATTGAGAACTGAGATGTTGCGAAGTGGGAAAACGTTCAATCAATTGTGATGAATCATGAAGAAAACACCTCAAGTTCCGAATCAGTATTAGACCTTTGGATGCTGGACCTAAGAAGCGCAAAAGAAAGACTGTTACTAGAAGAATCCAACGAACGGACAGAAACAGAAAGAAATTCGAGTGCAGAAAACCGCAAACAAGCGCCAGCGACGAACCTTATGGAGCGGTGAGTGTAGGTGGAGTAGAGAAAAAACAGAGCTAGGACAACAATCAAGCCGCAGAACAGAATAGTGGTGCCGCTTATCCTGCTCGGTGCTTTCTTCTTCTTGCTCTGTTGCAACAGAGCTTGAGGTTTGATCCTCGCCATTTTTCCTTTCACTTCTAAAAAACAAGCCAAAACTTCAACCCCGCAGACCTCTATACCTCAAACAGAGCGCGGCCCTGGAAAATTCACGACAAATTCATGAACTAGAAAAATTGGAAGTAGCAAGATCTATGCTGAATTAGAAACCCTAGAGCAGAGAGAAGGAAGCGAGGTCCGGAGGCAAGGTCGAGGTGAATTACCTGCTGAGATTCGCCGACGTCGCCCAGCCAGGGAGAAAAAGAAGGCAAAAATAAAATCAAAATCTGAGAGTGTTTCCTAATCCTTTTGTTTGTTCCTTGCCTAATCCAGCTTTTTTACTTTTCAGTTTTCTGGTTTAGCTTGCAAGTGTTGTTTTGCGTTTCTCGTTTTCAAATTTTCTACAGCCTCAACAAGGTGAATGAGTCAGTCGAAGATAGACGGCTTGTCAACTACCAGCGGTACCCGCTGTTGTTCTTGGGACGACTAGATCCGATGGGCCCTTCCATCAGCCCAAACTTTGTCCTCCTGTCAAGAATGTTGCGATTGATACGAGTTCTGAACTTCGGATTATTTTCCTAAATACAGTGGAAATTAAAAGAAATTCCCATAATACATCACTTTTATAAATATTTCCCAAACTACCAAAGTTTCAACTGGTTCAAGTTTAGTAAACTCGAACTACGACCAGATCGATTGACAAAGGATCGATCCAAGTGCATCGAGCGAAACAGCCACGATTGGCTGGCGCAGGACGACACAGATCGAGTGTTTCAAACTCGATTTACGTGGATCGAGTGTAATAGACTCGAACTAAATGACCTGGATCGCTGACAAATGCATCGCTACACCATAGATCGAGGTAAGGGGGATCGATCTCCACCGTTCAATTGCAAAATCTGCGATGCAGTGGTGACGCGGATCGAGTGGGGCGAAATCGATGCAGGGGGATCGATTGCCTCGGAATCGATCTGTTTGACGCGGATCGATAACGTCAGGCACGCTCCACCGTAGATCGAGTTTGCCTAACTCGATCCGGGTCGTTCGATTTTGCAAGACTCGAACTCCTTCTGACGCGGATCGAGGGCGGCAAAATCGATGTCGTGGTTCGAGTCCCCTAAACTCGATCCACCTCCTCCCACTGCACCTATAAATACCCCCTTCCATTCCACCAAATCTCACACCACTCCATTCTTCTTCCTCTCTTCGTCCCACCACTCTTGAAGAAAAAAATATGCTCTGTGGTTGCGGCTAAGCCCGATCTTCCGCATCATATTTTTTTTCTTTAGTTTGGTACTTCTATCACTCAAAATTGTCGAGATGGATCCGAGTATTTACGATCCTAGATTATACATTCAAGGCGGACCGCGAGTAAACGATTTGTTGAATGAGCAACCTTACCATCGGTCTGAAAGTGTTTGGGCGGCAGATCCGATAAGCACTTCCTCATGTACTTTTCTTTTTCTAAATGTGATAGTATTCTTCGAATTTTTTTTTGTTTAATAATTAATGTTTTTTTTGCTACAGGAACAACTTGACGTAATCACCCATCGGTCGCTATCTCGCTTGCCTAAATGGGATGATTGTATCGAGCCCTTCATTGAAAGAGCGCGATTGCTGAGGGTGCGAAAGTTTGTGGGGATGGAGATGGACAACAACCTTCTTACGACAATGGTGGAAAGATGGAGAAAAGAAACGCACACATTCCACCTTCTAGAGGGAGAGATGGCGATTACGTTGAAGGACGTAGCCATGCTGACAGAGCTTCCAATCGATGGTGATGCAATAATAGAAAGTTCACAGAAGCCATTGAATGGTTGGGGCCAATTTATAAGTGAGCGTTTAGGTATCAACATCCCTGAGGAAGCACAAGAAGGTCGTCGTGTACCACCTCTACACAAGTCTATGCTATTGATACCTTGGCTAGTGAGGACGGTTGGGGAATTACCGGAGGATGCCACGGATGCTCAGATAGAGAGGTATGCTCGCATCTACCTGATTTGTTTGGTTGGTGGATTTTTTTTTCCGAACAAGTCTGGTGGAAATATGCATTGTATGTGGCTTCGAGTTCTTTTGGAAGATTGGGACGAGATTGGGAGAAAAAGTTGGGGATCTGCTTGTTTGGCGATGATATATTCGGAGTTGTGCAAGTGTACGGATCCGAAAACAAAGCAAGCGGGTGGTCCCATGTTCATCCTCAACCTATGGGTTTGGGAGCACCTTCCTACTTTCGCTCCGATCTGCCCTGCCAATAGTTGGGGTCCCGAGGAGCCACTACGACAATGGGCTTATGGTGCTAGATGGATTGGAGCTATCACGAGACTCAACTCTCTAGACGGGTACCGCCAACATCTTGACTGTATAGAATTCAACGAGGTAACATTCTAGCTTATGATTATGAATGCTAATTTATTTGTTGAAATTATTTGTCTTAGCCCATGATTTATTTTTATGATTATGAATTCTATTTGATTCATTTGTTGAAATTATTTGTCGTAGACTTACCCTATGATTTATTTTTATGATTACGAATTCTATTTGATTTATTTGTTGAAATTATTTGTCTTAGACTTAGCCTATGATTTATTTTTATGATTATGAATTCTATTTGATTTATTTGTTGAAATTATTTGTATTAGACTTAGCCTGTGATTTATTTTTATGATTACGAATTCTATTTTATTTATTGAAATTATTTGCTTCGATTTTAAATTATATGTTGTGTTGAAACTTAGGTGGAGTGGGATCCGTATCCGAACGGAGCAAAGGATTTGCACGAGTTGCGATACCCTCAGGATCGTCGACTCTGGTCGTGCAAGTTGCCTGTGATCTGCCACAACATTGTCGAGTGGCACCTCCCGGATAGATGTGTCCGACAATATAATTGGGCGCAACCGATTCCTCTCCCACAACATTGTCGAGTGGCACCTCCCGGATAGATGTGTCCGACAATATAAGTTGCCTGTGACTGTTTGAGCATTACCACCCTTTGAACTATCTGGTCCACTTCCTGTTACTACTGCGAAGCGGGAATCTCTTCGACTAAATAAAGTCATCTTATGCCATTTTGCCCTTTCCGACCATGGTTTCATATCATCCGTAATCTTCTTTGGGATATAGATTCTAGCATTCAACATCTGATATGCTGCTTGGTAGCGTTCAACGAACCATGTCACCGTACGAAAGAAGGTATGAAAGACTACAGATGAGATAGGGATTGCACGAAGACCAGCATACAAACCATTGAGGCACTCACCCATGTTCGTTGTTGTTATTCCATACCTATACCCTTCATCTTGATGTAACGTCCACCTCTCAAAAGGATGAGTTTCTAGCCAATCTGCACCTTCAGAGTGGACCTCCCTTATGCTCTTCATTTTGTCTACAAACTTTCGAGTCTGAAAAGCAATAGCTACAATAAAGCAAAATAAGGTTAGTAAAGGAGTATACGCATTCAACCAATTGATATAATCACAACATCTTATTTGTTCTTGCCAGCGTGCCAAACTGCACGTTGTCCATAAGTTCTACCAAAGTGCTTCCCGTAATTGCTTTTGAAATGTCGTATGCACCAGCGCCACTTCCACCCTAGCTCCTCGGGAAGGTCGTAGAAAGCATGTCTAATTCCATGGTGCGATCAGAAAGTATGGCAATGTCCTTCCGTTGAGTGACACGAGTGTATAGTTGGGAAAAAAACCATGCCCAACTTAAGTTGTTCTCCGATTCGACTATAGCAAAAGCAAGAGGGAAAAGTTGCATACTGCCATCAACACTAGTGGCAACGAGTAGAGTGCCCTTGTATTTGCCGGTCAGAAAGGTGCCATCAACTTGGATTATTGGCAGACAATGGGTGAAACCATCAATGCATGGTTTGAATGCCCAAAATAGTTTCTTAAACACGCGTTTAGCACCCTCATAGAAATCTTCGTAACTAGGCACAAAAACAGACCCATGATTCTTGTCCATCATTGCAATAATCAAACAAGGCATATTAGCAAATGACTCTTCCCAATCGCCATACACCTCTGCCATAGCTTTTTGCTTCCCATGCCATGCTTTCTTGTAACTGATGGTATAGCCATGTCGATTCTTTACTTCAGCGATGACACTCTTCACGGTGATCCCAGGTTGTGCCTCAATCAGATGTTTGATTGTTTGTGCAACCTTCCTTGCACTCAATTGTCGGTGATCTAGAGAAATCAGTGACGACCTACAAGTGTGGTTGTTGTCTGTCTTACGAATGAGCCAGATAGGTATAGGAGGGAGGTCAGGATCGTCGTTGTGAGCATAGAGAGGATGTTGTGGCACCATCGTGTAGTGAGGTGTGGGGGGGGGGGGGGGGGGCTCAAATTCCCCCTCATCAACTTCCAGTTCTTCACCATCTGAACTACTCATTGATTCTAACTCTTCATCTTCCACGTTGCTTGCCTCGCTAGTGTGTGGAGGACTTGGTTTATCCACATACGGATCATTGTTGATGCCAGATGCTGGTGTAGATGCTTGTCTGGGTGACTGTCTGGGTGCCCTTATGTAATCCCATTCTTCACCCCATAGTGGCCACTCCTGTCCGTCATGTTCCACCAATGGACCAGTTGCAGTTCGATCCTCGTATGTTGGCCATGGTGCATCATGCAGAACTCTAAAATCTCCTGAACCGGAAAACCCTCCCCATCCTTCACCTTGTTCGGTATAACCGCCCCCACCATATTGGCCAACAACTTCTGTCTCGACATACACCTCAGCAGTTGGAAATCTGTTCTCTGCAATAAATCTCACCATCATATTAACGTCATCATCGTCAGACAAAACTGATCCTTCATATACAAGTGCATAATCCTTGTAAACCGGCATACGGTAAGTCATCTTGCATACTCTTCGCCCTCCTATGCAACATCGTTCCGCACAAATATGGCTGAGTTCTTACCAAGTAAATATGCTTTCAATCCGGACAGTACTTGATTCACCATCTTTGTAGTCAATACTATCATGAAAATGTGTAATTCGACCACTCCACCGAATCAATAAGTCGAATTTTTGAAATTTTCTACCCATTTCTGCAGTTTATAGAAGCAGCTCATTACATACAGTACAAACAATTCTAAATTAATCCAAAATTCTAATATGCTCATTCAAACAACGTAAGCAGAACTTACCTCCAAAAAATTTCTTCTTTGCTCAGCTATGGTGCTCCAGCTGCTGCAGTTTATGTTTGGAAGAAAGAAGATAGAAAGTAAAAGAGCTGCCAGAATGTGCTAAGTGATGGATTTTTATCCTCGTAAACTGATGCAGTGGTTCGAGTCCAAAAAAGTCGAACTACGGGAGCTCGAGTCCATTAAACTCGATCTATGGCAACCAATAATTTTACCCCCTGCACCCTATTCTGGAGCATGTCGGACCGAAAGCGACTGGACAAAATGATTGAGCAGTGGTTCGAGTTTAGAATAATCGAACTACACTAGTTCGAGTCCCTAGAACTCGATCTATGCCAACAAAGAATCTTATCCCTGCAACCCTATCCTGACACTTCGGTTGACCAGTGGTTCGAGGCCATAGGAATCGATCTCTATGGTTCGAGTTTTAAGGCATCAATCTAATGCAGATATGGATCGAGGATTCTGAAGTCGTTTGGCTAGATCGAGTTTATTGGCATCGATCATGTTGGATCGAGTTTCCCAAACTCGAACTACTTTGATCGAGTTTTCCAAACTCGATCTACTGTGATCGAGTTGTCCAAACTCGAACTACTTTTGATCGAGGTTTAAAAACGCGATGTGGTTGTAGTTCGAGTTTTTAATCGTCGAACTGTGTTGTTGTTCGAGTTTATGGAACTCGGACCCCTTGAAACTTGGGTATTTTGGGAAAATTTTATAAAAGTTATGTATTATGGGAATTATGTTTAATTTTGACGGTATTCTGGGAATTCTTCCTCTGAACTTCTGATCTATTTTTGGTTGGAAGTTGGAACTTGTGGGTTCTGTTCTGATAATTCTGTCGAGATTAGTAGTTGAATTAATTGGCAACAATCGAATATGAATGATTAAGCTAATTGACCAGCAAGCTTGTTACTGGAACGAGGAAGGCTGGGTGTATATTGGGTGGATAATGATACAATTCAAAAGATTATGCGATTGCAGCCTGACAGATATTATAACACTACTACTAGATAACTCACTTTACTGGGTACAACGACGACCTACTCGGGAAATCCCGGCACCTTCCACATTTGAAGACATAAACAGAACAGACATCGCCACACAATGCCTTGACAACTTTGTGATTGAACTGTCTATAACCATTAACGATGCTCAAACGCTACAGACCAAGACAAGGAAGAAAAAAAGACTTCACCAGACCAGACACAACAAAACATGTCCTACAAGCATAAACCCACGACCAGATAGACGGGGAGAAACCTCAGATCCTCCAGAACACCTCTCTCCCCTTCCACCTCTGCATAAAACCCATCAGAACGGATCACAGCTTGTTGTTGTACCAGAACACACCTTTTGTCTGGTCGCTTTCATCCGGCTCAATATAAACACACTCCTTCGCCTCCCTCCACATCGCTTTAATAAACGGGGTCCCGTCGAACTGATAATACTCGCCCAGAATCGGCTTGATGGCCTTGGTAGCCTCCATTGCATGGTAGTGAGGCATCATCGAGAACAGATGGTGCGCCACGTGGGTGTCCGTGATGTTATGGAACACCGTGTTCAGGAACCCGTAGTCTCTATCCATAGTCGCCAGAGCTCCTCTCAACCAATCCCACTCCTTCGATGTAGTAGAATATATGAGGTCAACTGCAGCGTAGGAGAACGAGCGAGGAATGGAACGTTTGAAGCAGTGTGGAGGGATGGCTTTCTTGATCTCCCCGAGTGTGAAGGGAGGCTTTGAGTAAGGAGATCGCTTCAAGGTTCCCGAATCAGCCTTTCTTGGATGGAGGGACGGACATCCTGGCACCGGCACCCATTTTTCCGTTACGGCAGCAGCACCTGCAGAAAATGTAATAAGAGGAAAGGTTTAAAAGGCCTGATTGATACACAGAGTATGTTTGTACTTTTATCCTTGTTTCTGAAAGCACATTCTAATTACAATGCCTAGGCCCTAGGATACCAATAAAATATCCTGTAAGAACATAGAATAATGCCACCTGACTCTGGTTACTTGAATTGAAAGTATCGAAGAATATCATCTACCGAGAACTACATGAGTTCTGGCGTCGTTAAAATTGTTTTATGCAACAAGGAGAACCGGCAGTAAAGGAACAGAAAGGACATGGGCACTAAGATACACACCCAGGAGGTAAAACTTAAGAGAGACAACAACTAGTCTCTGTTAGGAAGACGGATTAACTTATGCTCTTTCTGAAACCAGCGTGAATGCAAAATCTTAACCCGAACAACGTCTCGAGTATAGACAATGAAAGGAACAACGAATACACTTGTTTTGGCCACCTTTTATAAGCAGTTTTTTCCATTTCTTTTCGGCTACGGTGCTAAATTTAGTCAGAGCCACCAATCCAAATACGCATCTAAACAGAAAATTGACATTTGAAGTATAATGGAACTCTGCTTCCGTAGATAATAATAATACTATAACGATTCTGACACGAACAATAATCCATGACAATTAGGATTAGCATCCCTAACAAACTGCATCGTTGCCCTAGATTGATGTATACTGTTCCGCTTTGGTTCAATGTACGAAGATACATCGTCCATTCATCCTCCATATCCAAACACCTTACCTAAATCATAACATAATCCCAGCTAAAGAAGTGGTGGATCTTCATCCATGAAACGTTGATGCTTTTCCCTGGAGAGAGCATACCTTTCGTTTTAATTCGGTTTGGGTTTTCTTTCACGGGTATGCTGTGAAGTACCAAACATCAAGGTTCGGCAGAATTAGGCTGCATGAGAGATAGGTGGATTCCAATAATGTAACCGTTTACATTAAAAAAACCCTGTTCTAATATGTGCTGACCATTAAGAACCTCGCCTAACTTGCAACTCTAATCACTCATCATAAAAAAGTGGCCTACAGAATCCACATGCATACGAAGTAATTATTTGAAAGGGATATGCACATCACATAACATGCGACTGCAAGGCTAAAGAGCTTACGCTAACCAACAACGGCACACATATTTCCCACCACCCTGAATGCCTTTACAGGCTCTAATTAATGAGACCTTCCCCACTAGTCCGACAGCTAGGCCGTCGTAACCTAACCTCCTTTCAGTTTGTCAATGTCTGTTGTACAAAAACCTTTAATACGAGTTCGACCCTAAATGGGACACTGAAATACTGAAATAATCAATGCCAAATAATTAGAACTGGCAATCGGGTCGGGTTGGGTAATTTCGGGTTGAGAACTTTGGTTACGGGTCGGGTCATGTTTGGTTGGCTTATTTCGGGTCAAATATTGACCCAATCCATTCGGTTTCACAAGATTAATACTACTACAAGAAACACATGATATTTGATTATCCTTAAACTCCAAACATGTCATTCAAACCCTTGCAACGTTTGCGGCTTGCAAGATCTCGAAAAATTATGCGGAATCAAAAAAAAATTCACCACGATCGGATAACCGAGCACAAAGTTACGTTCTTTTAAAGATTCGACGCAGGTCAGGCCTTCACCGCAGCCGTTGAATGCGGTGAAGCTATCACCGTTTTTGTCTACAGCGGTGATGCAATCACCGTTTTTCTCTAACGCGGTGATGCAATCACCGCTCTTCTTTAACGCGATGAAGCAATCACCGCCTTAGTCTGACGCGGTGAAGGCCCAAACATGCGTAGATTGGGAATTTTTTTCATAACATGTGTATTTTGAGAATTTTTTTTAAAAACATGTGTACAGTGAGATTTTTTCCCAAATAATAATGGCTAGTATTCTTGGTGTTTGCTAGCCCTAAACCAAACCCTCTTATGCCAAGTGCAGCATTTTACAACAACCAAAGTGACTTCCTTTTTACCCAAAGTGCTCAAATATATGGGCTTCTCAGTGTTTCTTATAGGTTAAATTCCACCTACCTTAAGACAACAACAACTAGAGTAGGAAATGCAGTGAGAAAAACAAAGGGCCCGTTTATCTTCTACTTGAAAACGAGATTCCAATTGCCAAGCATACTTAACATACCGGACTAGTAAGTCATCCAACTCTTTGTGAGAATCATGACCCTACAAGCTGTTTCTATTTCTAATTTATAACATCTTAATTGTGTTTTCACAACTCGTTGCTAATTATGACAAAATGCTAATAAACCCTTAGCTCAAGTGTAGCGCTTCACTAGATATTTTCAGCTAAAAAGGGATTATAAACAAAATGCTAAATTTTCATAACCCAAACTCAAAATGATGTTTTGTTCGTACTATTTGAGTTGTTTATGATGATCCAAATGGGAAGAGAAAAGCAAAAGGTTCACAAAAGACTGGGGAAAAAAAAATAATGGTCTGGTCACCCTATACCACGTGTAATCCCCCATATAATCTAATTTTTTTTTTACTCACCATCTAATCTAATATAAATACCGCACTTAGTAGTTAGTATCCATGATGACGAAGGGCATCACTAATTTAAAAGAAACTCAATTCAACTATGACTCACCCACCCAAATTAACCACTGGAGTGGTCAAGGACACTACTGTACAAACAGCTGAATCTGGTCCAAATCTATATTTTATTAGTAGAAATTTTCTAAGATCATTTCTTCGCGGAAATTACGAGGTGGTGGGAAGAAAAAAAACGCCGACTACGGCTTCGGCCGGCTCCGGCGGGCCCTACCCAGCCAAGCTTACAACTTTGTCTAATCACATTCCAACTTCCAAGGTACCAATAAAACTAGGGGTGTTCAAATGGTTACCATGGTTATAACCAAATCAAATAAGGCTAAATTCCATTAACCATGGAATACAATATCATAACCAAACCGTTCAAACTAATACAACAACCAAATTAACCAAACTAAAGTTTAATCGGTTTGGTTAATTGGTTAACCAAATTAACCAATATAAAATCACATTATCATTGACGATGAAAATTTTCCGGTTAATGCAACAATTCGCAATTTATATAATGAATAAAACATAACAATCAACACTTAGTTATAGTTGACCCTTAACAAAAATACATGCAACTAAGACAATTATCTTACGATTAGTATAGAAGTATTCACCTAACAAAAATTTATGACAATGGTATGGGTTACTGAATTGTCGTGTTTGTGTAAATAGACTTAGTCTCTTAGCAATTATCATAGGCTGGAAATGACCTTCCTTTCAAGATTACATCCATCATAATGTATGAAATTTATCTAAATTAGACGTCCATATGTTGTGATCTACACTTTACATATACAAATATACACTATATGAGCAATATTGAGCTTTATATTTTATGAGTCTAAAAGGGATGAACGTTAACTCTTGAGTGGTTATGCAAAGTATTAAGTATGTGTATATAATATACGTTAGATATATGACTAATTACTTAACTGATTAATTTGGTTTTACTGGTTAGGAGTGTCCGAAACCAAACCAAACCACCTTAACCAAACAAGCTAAAAACTTTAACCAAACCAAACCAATTATCCAAATTAACCAAACCAAATTATCCAAATAGTACCGGTTAAAACGGTTACCACGGTAACCAAACCGTTTGAACACCCCTAAATAAAACAGAAGAGGAGGCTTTGAATGATCTAGAAAAGAGTAAACATATAACCACTAGGAGCATACGGAATCAGCATATGCTTTGACCATATTACCAAAATATCGAACCCAAACAACTCCCAAAAGGAGAAACGGGATGGAGCATATGGCTGTCAAAAGTATTTTATTTTTGTTTCTGTTTACTTTTCTTTTACCTACCTGCAAGTGGAGGAGATAGCATTTCCAAAATGCACTTCGCAAAAAAAAAGCGAGATGATAGGGTTGGGGACCGATTCAGCAATTGTACCGTTCCACGAGTGAAACCGACGAGATATCCCCGGGGAAAGCGTGAACATGAGCAATCGAGATTCTTTGATTAAAAGAATCATGCATTGCGCTTTCCGTTCAGCCGGAATCGGTAAAAAGTCTCCGGCGACACCAGCAGAGCTAGAAAAGCCAGAGTCGGGCTATGAAATAGGGTAGAGATGGATAGATTATCATATAAACAGCTCATTCCTAGACATGCAAAGGGGGGAAATTTTTTTTCAACAATCAAAAGAGAGGTTACGGAAGGAAATCTCAGATTTGATCGCATGAAAGGCAAGAGCAATCCAAAATCGAATCGAATGACAAGCTGAGAGCAGATGAAGAATTGACGGCAGGGGATCGGAAAACCCCCCTCCGTCGCGAGGAGAATCTGAGAAACGAAATCGGCGTCCCTGCCCTGGATCTTGGATATCAGATTTCCGATGGCGGAAAGAAGATCGATTAAGAACGATTGTCGGAATGCGAACAAACGAAAAAAACAATGCACAAAATGCGGGAGGTAGAAGGGGAAGAAACAGAGATGAAGCGGCGGAAACCTGCAAAGATGGGAAGAAACAGGGGACGCAACTAATGTTGAGAGTGACGACGATGGTGGAAGCGCGGAGGCTTGCACAATGCACACCGTCGGATGAGCTTTTCTGTGTCTCTCTCTCTTAAATCGGGGTGGCGTAGTAAAGGTAGATTCAGAACGCCGGCCCGCCTGAAAAAGAGGAGGGAGGGGGAGTCGTATTTAAGCTGTGCTGCCATGGAGAGTGTTTGTCCATACGACAAATACTCATTAAGCATTCCCGGGCCCACATATGCACTAGCCCCAAGGAAGCAATGACCCAACTCATGGAGAAGAGGCAAATAAAAACAATTTTTTAATAGTTTTGTTTTTTTTAATGGCTCACTTGTCTTGTCAAGAACTAAAAAAATAATAGGAGCGTTTACATTCTAAAAGAAACCAATTTCAAAAATCAAAATCACTAACAACCGCAAGAAACAATGATATGTTTGATGGTTTTGTATGCCTATAAATTTCAATATATAACTCCGATAATGTTCTTAGGGGCGACTAATTTCCTAAAAAATGGCTTCACCTCGTGCATAATACATCTCCTGACCTTGAAATTTGTCAATGACCACCTTCGCATCCTCTTGGAATACTACCTCCTTTGACCATTCATAGAGCACCACATGATTGCATTCCGAAGCACCATCAATTCAACTAGAAAAGGGCTACCTGCATATTGGAAGCCTGGCACAAAAACCACACTACCCGCTCTTTCTTTTATGACTAATCCCCTAATAGAATGAGAACCTGACCACAATGCACCATCAACAAACCTTAACAGCCACTTGTCGAAGCAATGTATTGGATACATACTAGACATGATCAAATACAACCAAGATTCTAGACTTTCAAATGCGCCATAGAAGAGCAACTAGGCACATTATCCGCCCTATCAAAGATCATGCTCCAATATCCTTCAAAAGAACAAGCATGTAGTTAACCCATGTGCCTCACCTATTGATAGACCGTCATTTACACATGTTTTTACCCCGTTCTTACACCGTTTGAGGTATTGATTCTCATGTTTTAGGCCGATTTCACACTAGGTTGTGCTTGTTTGTGATATTTCAGGTCCTAGTACGTGAATGAAGGCTTAGGAGCGAGTCTGGGGTCGATTGGACGAAGATCGGACGAATGGCGAGGTTTCAAGGAAGCTGCACGGCCAGGCCAGGGGAATCACACGGCCGTGCGAAGGCCAAGCCAGGCCGTGCGGGATTATGCGAGAGCACGCACGGGCAACCCATGAAAATCACACGGCCGTGCAAAGTGCAAACCCTGGCCGTGTGGTTTTTGCCGAGGCTGAGCACGGGCTGGATGGAAACCCTACACGGCCGTGCACCCTGGCCGTGTGAGAAGTCTAAGATCGAACTAAACCATACGCCGCGTTTTGAGCCGCACGGCCAAAGTGGTGATCTGCACGGCCGTGTGGCCTGGCCGTGCGAGTCGGGGAATCCTGGTTTTACAGCCTATTCCGAGCCAAAAGTGGGAGAAGGGAGTTTTCAGAGCAAAAACAGAGCCCTAGAGAGAGAAAGTGCGAAGAACACATCCTAGAAGCTATCTCGGAGCTGGGTTTCGTCGAATCGAGCTTGGAGATCATCATAGGAGTGGAAATCATCATCCCAGAGCAGATTTTCCTCATCGTTATGAGTATGACTACTCCGATTACTGTTTTCTCTTCTCTCTCTATGGAGTAGAACCTTTCTCTCACTTGGGTATGAAGAACCCTAGTTCCTTTTGTTAGGGATTTGATTGTAATGACTTGGGATGGTATTATTGTTTGATTTTAATCGAATGATGCATGTTTATTGAACTGATTGGAGTCTGATCAGCTTTTCTCAATTTCTGCTGCAACCTGAGATAGATAGAATCTGATTAGGTTGTTAGAGCTTCTTCATTCGATAGTAGGAGATTGGCTATACGAGAGTTAGCCAGTTTACTGCTTTGTACTGGAACTCAATTCCAGTAGTGGAGTTCTGTGCTTACTGCTCCAGCTTTCTATCCCGGTGAAGACTAGTCGTTTGCCGGGTAGTTAGACTAAGAGGGCTTGGTCAGCTTAAGAGATTCCAAGCTACTGTCGGATCTTCCGCAGTCTAATCAACAGTAAATCAACCCAGGGAATTAAAATTGAACCTGACTAAGGGGCTAGGGGGACTCATTCCCGAGTGACTCTTACCTGCTTTAGAAAACCGAACAGTTTACTGCTTTTGCTTTTAAACAACAATCACTCGAATTAGTTTGCTAGATAATAGAGAATCACGGAGTAAGCAGTAGATCTAGATCACGGGGTGATAATATAACTTGCCTGTTACTGCATTCCCGGACTGCGATTACACTTGGTCGCAGTTTGGTGTTGTGTTTTGGCGTGTCAAGTTTTTGGCGCCGTTGCCGGGGGACCCTCTAGATTATTGGGGAAACGTGAGAATTTGTTACTCTAGCTTTTTCTTTATTTCATTTTTCTCTTCCACCTGTGTGCCTTCACGGGTTGTTTCTGCTGACTGTGTGCAGGTAGTGCATGACCCGTAGCCAGTCGGGAGATCTACTACCATTAGACCAGGAGCTTCAACGAACTTGCAGGAACTTCAAGCGGGCTCTAAAGGCTCGACTGGCTGCGGAGGAGGAGCTATCACAGCTGCAGTTAGAAGAAGAAGAAGACGAGATGGCTGATCCAGAGAACCGTGATGTGATCCCGGAGGAGCAGACCATGGGATCCTACTGGACCGCTAGGGCTGCAGACATGAGGTCACCCATTCAACACCCTCATGTCCCAGCCAACAACTTTGAGGTGAGCACCTCAGTGATCACCATGCTGCGCGGTTCAGTGGTGTTCCGTGGTAAGGAGGGAGAGTGCCCTCGATCACATCTCAGGCGATTCCACGAGCTCATCGATGGAATCAAGATCAATGGGGTACCAGCAGATGCCATCCAGCTGAGGTACTTCCCTTTCACTCTGGAGGGGCAGGCCAAGGAGTGGCTAGACACTCGACCTCCGGGCTCCATCACCACGTTCGCCAACCTGGCGGACAAGTTCCTCACCCGCTACCATCCTCCATCCAAGACAGCTGATCTTCAGAAGCAAATTACACATTTTTCTTAGGATGAGGATGAGACCATTAGGGATGCTTGGGAGAGATACACCAGCCTCTTTCTCAGGTGTCCCAATCATGGTTTCAATGATGCATTCAAGGTGGGCACCTTCTATCACGCCCTCTTCCCGGAGGACAAGCAGCTGATTGATTCGGTTTGTGGCGGGAACATGCTGACAAAAACCCCGCCACAGCTGAATCAACTCTTTGAGGAGATGGCGGAGAACGGGTACGACTGGGGCACTGCCAGGCGATCGAGACGAGCACCAGGACGGGGTGTGCATGCTGTGGGCACCCAGTCATCTGATTTGGTGCAGGTGGTATCGAAGCTAGTTTCAGCTATCGATTGTTCTGGTTTGATCGCAGGTACAGGACAGCCGCAGGCGATGCACTGCCAGTGGTGTGAGAGCTCTCATCACACCGTGGAGGACTGTCAGGCGATGAGGGAGTCGTCTACTCCCCAGGAGCAGGTGGACTTCATCGGGAATACCAGGCGCTTCGACCCCTACAGCAACACCTATAACGAGGGGTGGCGCCAGCATCCTAACTTTTCTTGGGCTGTGCCAAATCCCAGACCACCAGCTCCCCAGGGACCACCCGGTTTTCAGAGGCCTCCATATCAGCCCAGACAGGGGCAGTTTCAGCAGCCACAACAGCCACTCTACCCGCCCAGACAGGGGCCAGTTCCACCTCAGTCGCAGGCACGACCATTTCCACAGGCAGGGGCAGCACCTGCAGCCCCAGTACAGAGTGACCCGATGGCGGAACTGAGAGATCAAGTGGGTTCTCTGGCCACCTCCAGTGTAAATAAATTCAATAACATTGAGCAGTTCATGGAGAAAGCTTCAGGCAAATTCTTGGAGCTAGAAGCTGGTCAGAGAATCACACAGGCTGTGCTGCGAGATATACAGACCCAGCTGGGTGGTGTTGCCCAGGCTGTTGCTCGGAGGACTCCAGGTACTTTGCCTGGTCAGACCATCCCTCACCCGCAGGACCCGGATGCCAACTGCAGTGCCATCACAACCAGGAGTGGCAAGGTGACTGCCGATCCACCTGTTCGGGCAGCGGAGAGAGAGACCCCTGCTTCAGCACTTCCAGCTAATCAGGAAGAAATGGAGAAGGAGGTTGAGGTGCCTGCTCCTACACCGCAACAGTGGTGAAGGAGTATGTACCACAGCTTCCCTTTCCTACTCGGTTGCACAAGGACCGACTGGAGATTGAGTTTGCCAAATTCATGGCAATGCTGAAGCAGGTGAATATTAGCATGCCCTTCGTGGAGGCATTATCAAAGATGCCCAAGTATGCCAAGTTCATGAAGGATCTCCTCACCAACAAGAGGAAGCTTGGGGAGTTGTCCACAGTGATGCTAAACGAGGAGTATTCTGCCATCCTGCAGAACAAACTACCAGAGAAGCGAAAAGACCCAGGGAGTTTCACTATCCCTTGCATGATTGGTAGTTTGCATGTAGGGAAGTCCTTGGCGGATTTAGGCGCTAGCATTAATGTCATGCCATATTCACTGTTTAAGAAGCTAGGCCTAGGTGAACCCAGTAATACTAGGATGAGCATACAGCTTGCTGATAGATCTATTGTGCATCCTAGGGGCATAGCAGAGGACTTGATAGTCGCAGTAGGGCCATTTTCATATCCTGTTGATTTTGTGATTTTGGATATTAATGAGGATGTTAATGTGCCATTGATACTGGGTAGACCTTTTCTCGCCACCGCCAAGGCGCTGATTGATGTTAATGATGGAAAACTGATTTTAAGAGCTGGGGGTGAACAAATCACCTTCTCTGTTTCTGATAATATGAAACACCCCCAGCTCCATGATGATCTTGATTACTGTGATGTTGTTGCTGATTTTGAGACCGCACTCGCCATCATGAGTGCGGGTACTGATGATTTCCTTGAGCGTTGTCTTTTGCTAGGGGAACAGGCATCACAGGATATGCAGCTGGAGGCGCAGCTTGCGGAGCTGGACGAGGCTGCGAGCGAGGGGCGAGAGATGCCATTCAAGCCGATCCCCATCTCGCCCCGGCTCGCTACATCATTGGAGGAGCCACCAGAGTTGGAGCTTAAACCCCTCCCATCTCATCTGGAGTATGCATTTCTCCGGGAGGGGAATAAGCTCCCGGTGATTATTAGCTCGGATCTGACACCCGAGCAGAAGAGCAGGCTGGTGGCTCTACTGCAGAAGTATGCCCGGGCCATGGCATGGAAGATCACCGACATCAGAGGCATTAGCCCATCCTTCTGCTCCCACAGAATTTTGATGGAGGATGAGGTTAAGCCAGTCCGGCAGCCACAAAGGAGGTTGTCTCCTAACTTGGAGGCAGTGGTCCGGGCAGAGATCGTGAAGCTCATGGATGCAGGGATCATCTTTGCTATATCTGATAGCAAGTGGGTCAGCCCCACTCAGGTGGTCCCGAAGAAAGGCGGGATGACTGTGGTCCCGAATGAGAAGAAGGAGTTGATCCCGATGCGGACCGTGACCGGCTGGAGAGTCTGCATCGATTACCGGCGCCTGAACGATGCCACCAGGAAAGATCATTTTCCCCTACCTTTCATTGATCAGATGTTGGAGAGGTTGGCGGGCAATGAGTTCTATTGCTTCCTGGATGGCATGTCTGGTTACTTCCATATTCCTATTGCACTGGAGGATCAGGCGAAGACCACATTCACTTGCCCCTTCGGCACTTTTGCTTACCGGAGGATTCCATTTGGGCTGTGTAACGCACCGGCGACCTTCCAGAGATGCATGCTGGCTATCTTCGACCGACTGGTTGGAGAGATCATGGAAGTCTTCATGGATGATTTCTCGGTATATGGAGACTCCTTCACTCACTGTCTCCATAACCTGGAACTCGTTCTGAAGAGGTGCGAGGAGACTAATCTGGCACTCAGCTGGGAGAAGTGCCATTTCATGGTTCGTGAGGGCATCGTGCTCGGGCACAAGATCTCCAAGAAGGGGATTGAGGTAGATCGCGCGAAGATTGAGACGATCAGTCAGCTACCTCCTCCCGTTTCTGTGAAGGGGATTCGCAGCTTTCTGGGTCATGCAGGCTTTTACCGGCGCTTCATCAAAGATTTCTCGAAGATTGCCCTGCCGTTGACCAAGGTGCCGACAACACTTGACCTGGGATTGATACGCTTCGACTAAACCTTGATATGCTAAAGCACTCCTTTGATCCAATGCTCAATATTTCGCTGAAATGGCTGGTCTATTCTATAAACGGAGCGATTTGTTGATTGTTTGTTCACTTAACCAATGCCAAACTCGTCGGCACTAACCAAATTTGTGTCTCTTTTGGTGAGCCAATGTAAGATTTTAAATTTTTTTCGCAAAAATCCATTTTTAGGATTAAATTCATTATTCGTGTCGGTTAACTCGAACTGTTCGAAAAAATTGTAATTTAAAAAAACTCTGACGGATTGTCTCCACCGGCCTGTACAATGAAGCGAAAAGAAAGCATATCGTGTTGTACTGCTCCGACGGGTTCTCTCCACCCTATCCCTCTGTCGATTGTCACATGGCCTTTGTCATATCTTTTCCAGGAAGCAAATCACTGCCGCCCCACGTCTCCAGATAGGGCAGCGAGATCATCTCTGCCTCTATATCTCTCCTCCAAGTAGAAGATAGAAGCCAGATAGATAGGTGGGGAAGCGGCTAGCGGTGGTGAATGGCAGAACCCATATCAAGAGGGGGATTTGCCTTGCTCTCCCACCTATGATCGTTGTAGGGGCTTTGATGGATCTTTTCAAGGGACGAACCCATATTGTCTATCCACCCTCTCCCTTTGTCCATCGCAGCAGAGTCTTTGATGAATATCCACCTCTAGATCTCCCTCTTAGTTTCCAGATCGCTAGCGACGATGGAAGGCAAAAGCCCCAAGAACTTATCTGCTTCAATTGCTTTTGTTTCAGTTGGAGATCTAATCGGCTTTTTGTTGTTGTCAACTTACTCTCCATTGGAGATGAGATCGACAAAAGGACCGAGGATGTCGATTGTCAAGGCTGATTGCTGATAAAGCTTCCTAGGTGAGCGGACAAGAAGATGAGAAGATATTCTTGCGGAAGATCAAAGGGCGATTTGAAGAAGGGATTTATGGAGAAACAAATAAGGAAAGGAAGACGAGGAAAAGTCAAATTGGGGAAGTGGGGAGGGGAGTAAAAAATTTAATAAATTAAATTTTGGGTGGATGATGGAAAATTTAGAGTTAAGAACGCCAAAATTGTCCCCATAGATAACTTTCATTTAGCAAGCAACACAAATAACCAAATAATAAATTTAAAAAAATTAAATTTGTATTCGTGTCGGTTGATACCCGATGGAAACCAAAAAATTTTGTCGATGATAACTGACACAAATCCAAAATTTTGTGTCTGTTTAATGAACCAACACAACTCGAAATATTATTTTTCTTATAGTGCGACTCCAATCATATAACAAATATCACAACTTTTTCAATCGACTCCATAATCAAAACATCTGGGACCCGGTAAAAGGTTGATCCCAAGCATACTGAACAAATTGCCTCACCTCTGGGTTCTCCAACCATCTCGCATCAAACCTAAACAAAGGTTGTGAAATTCTTGTAAAAGGTAGTCTGCTACAAAACGAGCATGATGATCCGAACCAAGATAGGTACAATGCTTAACCAGTGAAGTTGCGAACTTATCCAGCCAAGTCGAATAAACGAGGGCCCGATTTAGTCGTTCCATTATACAAGCTACATTTACGTCAATTCGACCATGACCATGTAAAGAGCGGACCTAATAAATCATGCAAACCTAGGTTATCTATATACTCCCTTACTGCCATAGACATTATATGTTTCCATGGTAAACCTCTTGCTTTCTTGACAACTCCACATACGTAAGGAAAATACGCACCTACATGATCTCGTCTCCGAGAAGAATACATGATCTGGCTTATTCGACCTACACAGACCTAACATTAAAAAAAATGTAAGAGACAGTCGATACCTCTCACATTCCATGCTATCACCTTTATTTGGCCTCTTGGTCACACTCGCAGCTCGCCACCTCCGCCGACTCAATGTTTAGCCATCCTTTAACTTGTTCATCTGCACAAACATTGTGCATCATTTTCCAGCCTTTTGTAGACCCTCCACCATCATGGCAGGACACTTTCAATCCGCCAAATCATCAACTTCCACTATTAGGAAACTGACATTTAGTGTCGGTTATTTCTTATGTTTTGTGTCGGTTATAACAGACACAAAAAATATTAGTGTCGGTTCACTTAATCGAAGCGAAAGTCGTTGACACTAACCCGATTCGTGTCGGTTTCGAGCAACTGCCAGAGTAACCGACTCAATATATTTTGCGTTGGTTATTTTGTGTCGGTCGAACCGATGCTAAACATATTAAAAATCTTCATTTTCATAATTATATTAATTATTATTTTTATAATTATATTAATTATTATTTTTATAATTATATTAATTATTTGTGTCAGTTTAACCAACTCAAAATAACCGACACAAATTAAAAAAATCCACAGGAATCAGATCGTCCCTTCCATCTCTATTTTCAGATTCCAGAACCCTAATAACACTCCAAAACCTAGATCGTCGCCGCCATCACCATCGCACGCCTCCGCCTGCAGCAACCCAGATTGTCGATCCTCCATCTCCGCCGCACCTCCATATCCAGCATCGTCCGGTCACTTCGTCCAATTTTTTACCTCCCTCTTCCGTTCTTCTTCCTTGTCAAAACAAGTGACTAAATACCTAGATCGGCGTCGGAATCCCAGCCATACTAGCGGTTCAGGGGAACTCATAGCCGCTGCGCTGAAGCAGATCCAATCATCAAAATATACAAAAAAGGGAAGGGTACATGTACTTGAATCTGCAAAAATCCACCAGAAGCGAGGTTTTGTGGTCAAAACCCCAATCAAAAAAACGACCTTTGAAGCAAGCCACCATTTTCTTCATCCTCCTCCGTCTTAGGGCGGTGGAGGTAGGCGAATCGTACTTCCCACCGTCATTTCCCCTGTCCCACCGCCTTGCTTTCCCTCATTGCCCCAACCCTCTACCGGCATGCTTTCCCTCCTCCACCATCCCAGATCGTACGCTGGGAAGATAGAACCAAGCAAAAACCTGTAGAAAAAATGAAAGGAACACGGGAAGGAAGAAAGTAGATCAATTGGGCAACGAGGGTTTTGCTTAGAGGTTTTCTTCTCCCCTTTCCTAATCGGAAGAAGAAGAAGAAGAAGGGAATGGAGGCCAGTCGGCGATTTTGATTTTGCAAAGGAGAAGAGGAGAAAAGAGAGTTTTGCCGAGAGTCCAGAAAAAAGAGGGATCGATGGAGACACGAAAGGGAATAGATAAACTAAGGGAGTGGGTTTGGAGGGAATAAATTAAAGGCGCAAGTTTAAACTTTTTAGGGGGAAATTTTGCCAGTCATGGTCAAGATTATGAAAGAGAAATAAGGAGGGAAATTTTGAGTTTTCAACATTTTGTAGAATAAAGGAAGGAAGAGGGAAATTTGGTTCTTTCAATTTTATGGAAGAGAAATAGGAGGAAAAATTGAGTGTTTCTAATTTATGGAAGGAGAAAGAAGGAGGGAAATTTTAGTTTTTTTTTTGTGAAAAGAAAGAAGGAAACAAATTTGGTGTTTTCAATTTTTTGGTTTTTCAAAATTTTAACCTTTGAAATATGAATCTTTAACTTTTATATGGAGGGCATGACTTGTTAAATTTATTCTTATATGCTTTGAAGGCTAACATATATATGTATGTAATTGTTTATGGGATAATAAATAAATTAACCATTAGTTACAACAATTATACTAAACTTGATAAGTAATCTTTGACGGTTCGTTGTTTAGGGTATAAAGTATATGGTTAGGGTATAAGGTATAAGGTACAGATGGTTTAGGGTGTATATGGTTAGGGTATAAGATATTAATAGTTTTGACGTTTCTAAATTTTTTTATTAACATATGTTCACTTGAAGTCATTTGTAGTCTTTAACGGCAGGATATCCCTTTTTAATTTATGTTTATGGTACGTGGTTAGGGTACAAGGTATGTGGTGTACAGTATAGGATATATGGTTAGGGTATAGCAATTAGCAAATATCACTTTTTATCTATGTTTTGAAAATCAAAGTATGAATTTCACTTTTAAATTAACTATACTAGCAAAATCACAACTCTAGGACATATGGTTAGGGTATATGGTATGTGGTTAATGTATAATGTATTGATGGTTTAGGGTATACAATCAACAACATATACTAACTTATTATTGTTTATTGAGGGTAAGATTAAGTGTATAGGATATATGTTATTGAGTAAGTTATGATTGAAGTCACAATAATTTTACTAAATTTCATAGTTAATCTTTAATGGTCCAATTTTTAGGATAATTCGAACAATTTTACAAATAACTTGTTTGGCAACAGTTTACTGAAGTTATTTGGGCAATGAGTTATTTCGAAATAACTCCTTTTATCACTCTGTTTTTCAAATACCACACGCAAAATACCAGATTTGCATGGTTATACTAAACGAGATACTTTAATAAAATTACTACCGAATTAATACTAAAATATCAAATAAACAATTAATTGTGTCTTTTGGTTTCAAATATTGATCTCACCATTACTATTAGCTAGTGTACTTTACCATTTATGATTAATTACATAACAAGTTTGCAAGTCATACAAATTGATTTAACATTTTGACTAGTTTTTTTTCAAAAAATTAAGTATATATATACGAGGTAGAAATAAATTGGTTAAAAAGTTGAGAAAAATATTTTAAATTAGTGTAATAAAATGTGTAAGTTGGTAACGGATAATGAGTAAGTTACTCGATGCGGTGGCCCTAACAACCCGAAACCGATCCGCCCGGAACCCGCCCGACCCAAAACCCGATGAACCCGCAACCCGATTGAACCCGAATCCGATGAACCCGCAACCCTACTAACCCACAACCTGTTTGAACCCGAACCCGATGAATCCGAAACCCGACTAACCCGCAACCCGTTTGAACTCGAACCCGATTGAACCCAGCCCGAACCCGTCTGAACCCGCCCGATTGACACATATAGTCGTGCCTATGAAGTGACACGGCCGTGTTTTGCTCCAATTGCGCCCGTGTTTTGGGCTCCTCAGTAGCCATCACGAGCACGCCCTCGGCAGTAAAAACACGGCTTGGGGAACACGACTGTGTTTTGGAAAGGGCTGCCCGTGTTTTTGCCCCAGTTTCACCGAACGACCTCCAAACGACTCGAAACTCGTGCCTAGCCTTTCCTTCGACGCTTGAGACCTGAAATGTGACAAATAGCACAACCCAGCGTAAAATAGGCCAAAGATACACGACTAGGTGCCGCAAACGGATAAGAAATAAGTGTGCAAACACTTGCAAATACATCATTATCAAATTCCCCCACACTTAACTGTTTGCTTGTCCCCAAGCAAACCAACTCAGACACAAGGTGCTCAAAATATTTGGGACATATCATATCGTCACAAAACACGTGAATCATACTAGCTTTTAGTCATCAACCCATGAACAACCTCAACGAAAACCTAGACAACCACCACAGATGACATTCGAGTGCAGAAAAATCGAGCAAAGGAAGAGTCTCCCTTCTGTTCACCAACCAACATAGACTTGACTCAACCACTTATCCATGATAGTCACTTCATGCGTAAAACTCAAGACATCAGAATCAAGACCGAGCCATCTAGGTCCTCATCGAGGTAAAGAGTGTAAAGAATAAGGAAATGAATCGCTCACTCTCGACCAGTGGGGTCAGGACAATTTGATGCGAAAAATGTGCATGCTTATTCTCTCAAATCCTAACATCTTTTCACCATTATGGCAGCCTCTAAATGTTAGAGCTCACACAAGGGATGTCACCACTAACTAATCCGGAGGTCTTAGACACAGGTTCAAGTGACTGGCTAGGGTCTTGGACATGGGGAAAAGGCCTTTTAGGTGGTGGAAGTATTCATAGCACAAGGTTCCACATTTCCAAATCCAACACAATCACAGTCAATCAAACCAGTAACTTTCTTTCTACCATTCTGCATTACTCAAATTCTATAGAGCACAAGAGCGAAGGAGGTCACATAAATGTTAGTATTTCAAAGCCAGACTGCTAAGAAACACTACTTAATGAGCATGATTAAGAATTTTGGGTAGTGGCTCTCTTTTGCTTACATTTTTTTTCTTTTTTCTTTTATTTTTTCATTTCTTGAGAGAACCACCACCTCTGCACATTTTTCAAATACATGCCCAACTTTTTAAGAACTACCTCCAACCCTCACACTATTTTTACTAGAAACAACAGTGAACATGCAAAAAAACACTCTGTGGAACCTTCTAAAAGATGCAAAAGGGTGATTTTCCATTGTAGACCGAAAGAAATAAGAGTACACGGCGCAAAGGGGCTGACTAGGGGTATGACACACCAGGATAGTTGATAACATCGGATTTGCACATGTTTGCACCCTCGTTTCTTGATTGTTTGAGCTTGAATTATCGTGTATTTGGCCTATTTTATGCTAGGTTGTGTTCCTTTGTCATATTTCAGGTCCTAGCACATAAAGTGAATCATAGGCGCAAGTTTCAAGTCAATCAGAGATCAATTCGCGATTCGGGAGAAGAAACTCGGGCATGACCTGAAGAAGAATGGATTTCTACCTCACTTTATGGACAAATAATCATGCAAGCTTGTCATGAAAAGAAAGAGGACGAGACTACGAGCGTCTGGGATCAAACGGCGACTGATTCGGAGTCCGGACGAGGGAGAAACGAAGCATTAAACAGAGGTTGAGCAAGCCACACGGGTATCCTGGAACTCCACACGGCCGTGTGGGTCGTGGCCGTGTGGAAATCACCGAGCCTTCACACGGGCAGCTGGGAAAGCCACACGGCCGTGTGGCCTGGCCGTGTGATCTGGAATTCCTTTTTAAAACCCGATTTTCAGCAAAAGGAAAGGGGAGAGTTGGGTTTTTGGTTCCCAAACACCCAAGGGACGAACCCTAGAGAGAGAGAGCGACTTGGGAACATTCTTGGAGCTACTTTGGAGGATTTCTTCGCCATTGGAGCTCGGGAATCAAGCTTGGAGATGGAGATTGAAGATCTAGATCAGATTTCTGCAGTCTCTCTCTTCTCTATGGAGTAACTTCCCTTCACTTAGGTTTTGAGGAACCCTAGTTGCATGAGTTAGGATCTTTCTTGTATGAAGTTTTGGATGCTATATTGTTTGATTATAATCGATTGAGGCATGATTTATTGAGTCAATTGAATCTTGATCAAATTCTCTTGATTGCTGCTTTAACCTATGATAGATAGAATCTGATTAGGTTAAGAGAGCTTCCTTGATTGATAGTAGTGAATTGGTTGTGCGAGAGTCAATCAATTCACTGCTTTGTACTGGAATTCATTCCAGTAGTGGAGTTCTGTTTTCATAGCTTCAGCTTTCTATCCTGGTGAAGACTAGTCGTCTGCCGGGTAGTTGGACTGAGAGGGCTTGGTCAGCTTAAGAGATTCCAAGCTAATTTAGGATCTTCCGCAGTTTAATCAACAGTAGATCAACCAAAGGTAATTGCAACTTGGACCTAATTGAGGAGCTAGGGGGAATCATACCTAAGTGAGTTCCCAACTTGTAATTAGTAGAGTAGTCAGTAGAGTAGTTTATAAATCAATCCTTAATCTAGTTTGCTAGATAATGAACTGAAGCTGAGTAATAGTAACTCTAGAGACCCGTGGATTCGATATTTATTACTTGGTTACACTTGGCCATTGTTAGGTGTTGTGTTTTAGCGTGTCAATAGTCAATTTGGTCATGGGTTAATCCTATGCCTCCATCATCTTAGCTAGTGACAACGTGAATGCTACACATCATGGAAGAGGGAACTATCGCACAAGAAAGAAACGAGCAGGCTCAAATCTCACATGGCTACCTATATGCTCTATCTCTCATTCTGATTCCCTGAACTAGATGCATAAACGACTGTCAAGAGCAAGTGATCAATCCAAGTCACAGTTGGTAAGCAAACAATTGAAAAACTGAACCTCTACACAATTCTACTGCACGTCTCAGTCATCATCATAGGTTATTCCTAGTTACAATCAAGCTGTCGTGCAATAATTCGAAAGTCATTCGATTCACCAATCAAATCCACAGTGCCAATATGGTCATGCAAACCTCAGTACTTGGAGCCCTCAAATATCGAGATTTGGACAGCGGACTAGGCTCCAAGCGCACATATACATTCTAACCAATACATAGCACCCCCACACTTAAGATCGACATTTCCCTCAATAGAGCAGAGGGAAAAAGAAGGGGAACGATGTTACCGGGTGGAAATACTGCCGGGAGAATGGAAGTGGACCAGTCAGCGTGAAACAAATGGAACGACGGAATAGTTCTGCAAGAAGGGAACATCAAGAACACACTAGCACACTGTGCGTTAGGGATCAGAGTTAGCACAGATGGCCACAAAATAGACAATCCACAAAAGAAAGAAAAAAAAAACAAACGGCAGACTCAGTTCAAGCTCCGCACACACATGGAGCAAACACGAAAATTCTTAAACAAAAACACACTCGGAGGGGAGACGAGTATCAGCTGGAGCAGGTGCTGCTGGACCTCCTGCATACGCCAAAACCGGCCCCGCTCCCTCTCGATGTGAGCAAGGGTCACCCCCTGTTGGGCCTCCATACGGTCGAGGCGCTCATCATAAGCATCCATCGGGGTCTTATACTCGGCCTAGTGAGCCGAGTACTGCTGCTGGAACTGGAGATGGTGGTCGAGGAGTTGCTGATTCTGAAGACTCAGCTGCTGGAACTGGTGAGTGAAGTAGTCCTCGGGGTGGACATCCTTAGTGGCCTCATCCTCAGGAACATCGGGTTTTTCCTCCGCGGGGATTGGTGGAGCAGAAACACCTCGATCCACTTGACGCCGCGCTCGACTCTCAACAGGTGCATCTTCGAGATCGTTTCTTCGCCGAAGACACTAGTGTCCCCCTGCTCTGTGCAAACCTGCAGTGGGATCTAGAGATAGGTGGCCAGGCGGGTGATGAGGGGGGTGCACTACAGGGTCCCCAGCTGTAAAGCACTTTTGTCCATAGTTCGGGCCACCACAGAACCCAGGTGGAGAGGATGGTCCGCCGTGCGAATGGACTGGATGAAGTACATGGACCTCCTGGTGAGGTTGCTGGCACTGTCCCCAGCTGGAGTGTAGGACTTCGCCAGCATGTGGTGGAGAATGCGGTTATCCAACTGCAGGGTGCTAGCCTTCGTCCGCCCTGCATGGAAGGGACGCTGACCAAGCTGAGCTAGGCGGGTGTACAGCACCTTGAAATTAATACCCTCTGGATTGTTGACCACGCTGATGTAGTCCTTGTCATCATCCAGGCTGAGGTCCAGAGCGACCGCCAAATCGTGGTAGCTCATGGAGCGGGGCTCCCCGCCGAGCCTGAACTTGACGGCTTCGCCGTCCGCCCAGTCGGTTGTATCTTTGTGCTAGAAGGTTGTATAAAACTCGAGAACCAGCCCATGGGCGGTTAGTGGCAATGGCGAGGAAGTGGTCGTAGCAATGGAGCTTCTCAAACTCCCGCCTGGACCAGTAGTGATGCTTCCCAAAGGACGAAGCCGGGATGCGCTTGAAGCGATCCTTGTGGGGGCCCCGCTTCAAATCCCGTATGAATGGGTGCTTGAGGTCGGGTTTCAACATGGTCCTGCAAGAGAACAACCCAAATTGGAGCCAAAAGAGCCATAAAAAGGTTAATCACACCCCCACACTTGATAACAGAAAACAGCCGAACCATGGTTTCATCCATAGTTCGAGGGTCAATAACTCGAGCAAAAAAGCACAATCTGGGTAGGGGGTGCACATCCACAATGAAGTAGGCAACTTAAGATTCACATCCATAGCAAATACACCATCAAAGCACATCATTAAGGGCCCCAACCGGCTCCCACAAGAGGGTATGGAAAACTGGCATTTCATCGAACACCTTGTGTGCACTTTTAAGTTAAGCATAGAATTGGCAAATTTCTTGCACACAAGGGCTCAATTAAGCATGGGAAACATTGCCCAACATAAACCACACATAATCCAAGCCTTCCCCTCAATCAATTTCACACAATTCACACATTTCAAAGTGATTCTCCAAACATACACCCTAACATCCAATTCTCCACAATTCAAAAGGTAAAGGGCAAAATCAAACCTGGAGACACCAGTAGAGGTGTAGGGGATGATGAGGGGAAGGCCGTGGAAGCGACGGAAGCCCGAAAATTGACCTGAAAATGCTCGTTGGAGCCTCACCGGAGTCTCGCCGGAAATCGCCTCCGGCGACTCAAAAATGGTCCAACTCGCCTCAAAATCGAGGGATAGGCCGAAAATGAGGGGGGAAGGGTGGGTGTGGAGTTGGTTTGGTTAAAAATTGACCAAAAATGGCCGGAAAATCGCCAAAGAGGTTAAAGGGCGCGGTTTTCCGGCGAGAAGGAGAGGATTCCGGCGAGTGGTTTTGAAATTCTGGCCAACGCGACCGTGTCGGCCCATTTTATAGGCGCCGGGTCGGCCACACGGCCGTTTGGAATGGGTTTGTGCCCGTGTGGCGCCACGAAAACCACACGGCCGTGTGGAGAACCCCTGCTGCCCGTGTGGAATTTCCAGGGCCTTCACACGGCCAAAAGCCAATTCCACACGGCCGTGTGGAATTTAGGCCTGGCCGTGTGGAATTCCAGAGCCCCAAATTACCTATTTTCCCTCAAAATCGACATTCGAACCTTGGACACACCTCATGACTCAAAAACACAAAAAATCAAAAAGAAAAAAAGGAAAGGAAATGCAAACCTAGGTGGGGTTGCCTCCCCACAAGCGCTTCTTTACCGTCTTTTAGCTGGACGCCAGTGGAGGAGCTAAGGGTCCTCGAGCTTGATCAGCAGCTCTCCCCGCTCGACAACACCTCCCAAGTACAACTTTAGGAGGTGGCCATTCACATTTAATGGCTTAGTTTGAGCATTGTTGATCTCCACCGCCCCGTGCGGGAAAACTTGGGTGACCGTGAAGGGTCCCGACCACCTCGAACGTAGCTTGCCCGGGAAGATTTTCAGGCGTGCATTGAAGAGCAAAACACGATCACCTACCTGAAATTCCTTCGGGCCCCTCAACCGAGCGTCGTGGAGACGCTTGGTTCGCTCTTTGTAGAGCAGTGTGTTCTCATAGGCGTGGTAACACCATTCCTCCAACTCTAGCAGCTGCAACTTACGTTCAGTACCTGCAACACTCAAATCCAAGTTTAGCAGCTTAAGGGCCCAGAAGGCCTTGTGCTCTACCTCTACTGGCAAATGACACGCCTTCCCATAGACAAGCCTATAGGGGGAAGTGTCAATCGGGTTTTTATAGGCTGTCCTATATGCCCAAAGAGAATCATCGAGCTTGGTGGACCAATCCTTGCGCGACTGATCCACCTTCTTTTCAATTATTCTTTTAAGCTCCCGGTTCGTCAGTTCGGCTTGCCCATTTGACTGGGGATGGTAAGCCACCGACACCTGATGGTTAACACCATAGCGAGAGAGGAGTTTAGTGAATTGCCCTTGAAAATGGGTTCCTCTATCACTAATGATGGCGCGGGGTGTCCCGAACCGGGAGAACAGCTGCTTCAGAAATGAGCAGACCCGTCTTGCTACATTGGTGGGCATGGCTTGAGCTTCTGCCCACCTCGAGACGTAGTGCACTGCAACCAGTATGTACAAATTTCCAAAAGATGGAGGGAATGGGCCCATGAAATCGATGCCCCAAACATCAAAAATTTCACAAATGACAAAAATATGTTGGGGCATCTCATCCCGGGAAAAAATGTTACCTGACCTTTGGCAGCGGTCGCACTATCGTGCAAAGGTGTCTGCATCCTTGAAGAGCGATGGCCAATAGAAGCCCGACTGTAGCACCTTCCGCGCCGTGCGGTTTCCTCCATGGTGACCTCCAGTAGGTCCCTCGTGGCATTGAGACAGGATGTCTCCCATCTCGTGCTTCATGACGCAGCGGCGGATCACGCCATCTGCTCCGATCCTGAAGAAGTAAGGATCCTCCCAAAAGTAATGCTTCAGGTTGGAGAAGAACTTGCGCTTTGCATGAGTGGCCATCCCCTTTGGTAGCTGCTTTCCCACCAGATAATTGGCAAAGTCAGAATACCAAGGGGCCACGCTGTCCACCAATGTTATCGCCAACAATCGCTCACTTGGGAAAGAGTCATCGATCTCCTCCACGAAGTGGTGCCACACGGCCAAGTCACACGGCCGTGTGGAATTTTAGGCGTGCCCGTGTGGATTCCTCAGCTTCTCGCCAAACGTCCAATCTTCGTCCAATCGACCCCGAATTCGTTCCCAAACCTTTATTCACGTACTTGGACCTGAAATATCACAAACAAGAACAACCTAGCGTGAAAGCGGCCTAAAACACGAGAAATAAGACTCAAACGATACAAGAATGATGGACAAAAACATGTGTATATATCAAATCATCAATTACCTTCCCTATTTCCTGGTACTTGATGACAATCTCATAGGTTTTGCTAGTACAATGTATTGGTAGGTAACTATTATGTTCATCCCATAACAGCTTGAGGGCAGCATAATATTGTCTAATGGTTTGATTCCCTTGCTTAGCAATGCCAATTTTCTCATATAACTTGGCTATTCTTATAGAGTTTCCTTGGCTAAACGTAGACCTAAGGTAATTCCATGCTTCATATGAAACTTTGATGTTTCTCAAACTGGGTACTATCTCCTCTGATATTGAGATATGAATCCAACATACTAGACCTGGCAAATTATAACCCGACCCGTTGACCCGACCCAAAAGCACCCGAAAACTAGGAATATTTGTAACCCAAAATCCGAATGACCTGAACCTGATAACCCGTGACTTTTTGGGTCGGGTTGGGTGGGTTAACGGGTCGACTCGTTAGACCAGTTCCATTTCATATATCACTCCAAAATATGATAAAATCACTCATAAATTGGTGAGATGTTTAAAATAATTACAAGGATTTGAATGACATGTTTGGAGTTTAAGGATAGTCAAATATCATGTGTTTCTTGTAGTAGTATTACTCTTGTGATTGTTTTTTGAAGATTTGCTCAATTTATATTTCATTTCATTAGCGTGGGAGGATTTGAGAATAAGTTAATTGACATGTGTTAGGTAAACTATTGTCACGCATCTGTGAAAATTTGTGTTCTTTAAGAAAATAGGAAGCATGTTTGATATTGTTTCAGAGAACGCTCGTAACCAGAAATGACCTGTAACCCGATCAGAAACCGAATGGGTTGGGTCAATATTTGACCCGAAATCAGCCAACAAACATGACCCGACCCGTAACTGAAGTTCCCAACCCGAACTTACCCAACCCGACCCGATTGCCAGGTTAAAACATACCACAGTTCCAATCACACGATCCAAAGTGCATACATAGGGTCAATAGTATCCATTGGACCTACTTGTACAGTTTACAAACATTATGGTGTTTGTGTTTATTTTCCCTTGTACCCGTGATACATGATGTAGGGTATAAGTAGTTGTTTTGGCCGAACTCACTAGGTTAAGCTAAGAGAGTGAGTGGCTTGTTTCTTTGATACAGCAAGTCGATAGTGAAACCATACCGAGAGCTATGCTCTCCGTGGACTAGTCCCGATTTTCGGGGAAACCACGTAAATCACCGTCTCCATTTACTTTCCGCAGTTCTACGTGTTTACATGGTATCAGAGCAGTAACGTTCCAAACCCTAATCTTCCGTCATGAGTACGACAGGCGAGGAGACTAGCGACAGCAAGGCTGTTCTCCATAGCGACGCCAGCGTGATTCCGATCAGCTCTCCCCTCTTCTTGCACCTGTCCGAGAATCCTGCCCAACTGTTCGGTAGCGATCTCTTGACCAACTCTAATTATGGGGAGTGGGTGAACGATATTCAAGAAACCCTAATAGCCAAAAATAAATTGGCTTTTGTTGATGGCTCTTTCCCTCGCACGAAGGCCGGCGTTGGTGCACAGCAAGATGCATGGGACCGGTGTGATGCGACAGTGAAAGGGTGGTTGAAAACGGTGATGTCCAAAGAAGTTCGTAATAGCGTCCGCACCGCAACGACTGTGAGGGCGATTTGGACTGATTTGCACCGTAGGTTCAGCAAGGGCACTGCTCAACGTGCCTATGAGCTCCGCCGCAAGCTGAGCAATTTGCGCTAAGACAAGTCCTCCTTGTCTGCTTTCTACACACAACTTTTCTTGGTGTGGGATGAGATGCACGTCATAGGAGGCGCTCCACGCTGCACATGCGGTGGCTGCAAGTGTGATGGATGCTCATGCAATTGGGTCCAACAGTATCACGACCAGAAAGATACAGAGCACCTTTTTGAGTTCCTCATGGGCCTGGATGACGTCTTTGCGGTTGTGCGCTCTCAAATTCTCAGCACCCGACCCACACCATCACTGGCCGATGCATATCAGATGGTTTCGGCAGAGGAACAACACCGAAACATCACTAGTGCACGACGACCAGTTGTAGAGGCGGCTGCATTCAAGACCCAGGCTGATCGGGAGCCTCGTGATGATCGCGATCGGCCCCGCTACACTCATTGCAATAGCCTCGGGCACTCCAAGGATGAGTGCTACCGCCTGGTGGGCTACCCAGCTGGTCATCCGCGGGCGAAACAGCAAGAGGATCGCCCTGGGACTTCTACTCGTCGCCCAAAGGCTGCTCATGTGGAGCCAGATGCCTCTTCTCCACTTCCGGGCATGACGGCGGCCCAATTTGCCCAGCTCAAGGAGTTCTTCATGTCTGGCGCTTTCACTGGTGAGGCTTCTACTCCAACGACGCACATGGCGGGTAACATTTCTGATCCTGATGTATGGTTGATAGACTCAGGCTGCAACGAACACATAGTTCGTAATGTTCATTGGATGGATTCTATGAGTACTATTTTTGGCTAGTCTGAGGTTCGGATCCCGGATGGAACAGGGATTCCGATTCGTGGCAGTGGTTCTGTGCCACTTAATTGAGATATTCAGCTGACCAAAGTCTTGCATGTCCCGGTTTTCAAATGCAACTTGTTATCTGTTAGTCGCTTAGCCCAAGATCATAACGTGGCGGTGACATTTATGCACGATTTTTGTCTACTTCAGGTCTTACCTTCCAAGATGCTGATTGGAGTGGGTAGGCTGAAGGACGGGTTGTACTATTTGCCGTGGTTCTGTGATGCAACGGTTCGTCAAGCTAATCGAGTGACTCACCCCTCTGCATCTCCCGACCTGTGGCATGCTCGACTCGGTCATCCCGGCATAGATAAACTGAATTGTTTGAAGGATATTTTGGGTTGTAATTTTTCTTCTCAAGACTCGTCGCATTGTGATTCTTGTTCACGAGCCAAACAGACTCGGACCCCCTTTCCTCGCAGTACAATTAAAACTCTGGATGGGTCTAGCTATTTGGGGGCCCTATCATGCTCTAACTCTGGATGGGTCTAGCTATTTCCTTACCATTTTGGACGACTACAGTCGTGCTACATGGGTTTACTTGCTGAAATATAAGTCCGACGTGGAACGCTATCTCAAGATGCATTGCCAATCGGCACAGACACAGTATGGGAAGCTCGTTCGCCGTATTCAGGCTGACAATGGTTTGGAATTTCAGACCCTCTCCCTCCGTGCTTATTATGAAGAACACGATATCGTCCTTCAAACGACGTGCACTGACACTCCTCAACAGAATGGCGTGGTTGAAAGGAAACATCGACATCTGTTGGAGACGGCTCGCGCCCTTCTTTTTCATGCTGGCCTACCCGTTCGTTTTTGGGGTGAGTGCGTTCTTACCGCCACTTATCTCATTAACCGGTTGCCTTCTGACGTGCTTTCCGGGAAAACACCCTTTGAGGTCTTGTTGGGGAATTCGCCCACTTATTCTCACCTTCGTAGTTTCGGCTGTCTCGCCTATGCGAAAGATACGCACCACGGCCTTGACAAGTTTGCCGAAAGGGGGAGACCTGGTGTTTTTGTCGGCTATCCAGGAACGCAGAAGGGTTATCGCATTTATGACCTCCACACCAAGAAGATTTTGGTGTCTCGAGATGTCCATTTCGTGGAGCATCAGTATCCGTTTCGGTCGGACCTATCTCCTGCCCAGCCCTCTCGGACCATTTCACCGGCGGCCGAACCACCTGCCTCCCGTCCCATGCATGCAGATTTGGACGAGGACGCACCATTGCCGGGTCATGCAGAGGATACACTTGCGGCGTATGAAGATCCCACTGACCTTGTAGGAAATGTGCACTCTTTGGACGAAGACAACACTACCTTGTCCCCAGGTGTAGTCAATCTCGAGCCAATGACACCTCCCACTGTAGTTGTCGAAGATGAAAGGGACAGCGAAGTGCACGACCAGGATTTTCCGCTGGCACACTTGGACAATTCGGAAGAGGCTCACATACAGCCCCCAGTTGTTCCTCGCCGCAACCCTGCGAGAGATAGGCGACCACCTGCAAGTCTCGAGCCCTATGAGGTAAACTTGCCTAATACCAATTCCCATGTTGTTCGTTTTCCTCTCTCCCATTATGTGCAGTACCATCGTTTTTCTCACCCATATTGTGCTTTCCTCTCTCTACATGTAGGTTCCTCAAGGGTTTGCTAAAGTAGGTGACAATTGGGTATGCCATCTCATGAAGTCTCTCTACGGACTCCGTCAGGCTTCTCGAGAGTGGTATACCAAATTCACTGAAGCACTTTCGGAGTTCGGGTTCACTGTTTCTAAATCCGATCCATTGCTCTTCCTTTATCAAGCGCATGGCACCTTTGTGGCCACCCTGATTTATGCAGACGATGTCGTACTTACTACTGACAGCATCGAAGTAATTGAGCGTGTCAAGCTTCATCACCGGTTTAGCATCAAAGACTTGGGGCTGTTGAAGTTCTTCCTTGGCATAGAGGTTGCTCGCTCATCCGAAGGGATTGTCCTCTGCCAACTAAAATATACTTTAGACATACTGGCGGATGCAGGCATGACTGCAGTATGGCTGATAGACCGTCATTTACACATGTTTTTACCCTCATACTTACACCGTTTGAGGTGTTGATTCTCGTGTTTTAGGCCGATTTCACGCTAGGTTGTGCTTGTTTTTGTTATTTCAGGTCCTAGTACGTGAATGAAGGCTTAGGAGCGAGTCTGGGGTCGATTGGACGCAGAACGGACGAAGGGCGAGCTGTTTGGGGAATGCACGGGCAGACCAGGAGGCTGCACGGCCGTGCACTTGAGCCATTTGGCCGTGCACCTCATGTCGAGGCCATGCACGGGCAGGCTTGAAGCTTGCACGGCCGTGCGCCTGGCCGTGCAAGGTGGATGAAGGCCGAATAATTGATACGGTGCGTTTTGAGGGTGCACGGCCAGAATGGTGTTGTGCACGGCCGTGCACCTGGCCGTGCAACTCGGGAAAGTCGGTTTTAAAGCCTAATTCGAGCCAAAAGTGGGAGAATCGTTTTTTCAGAGCAAAAACAGAGCCCTAGAGAGAGAAAGTGCGAAGAACACATCCTAGAAGCTGTCCTAGAGCTGGATTTCATCGAATCGAGCCTGTAGATCGTCATAGGAGTGGAAATCATCGTCCCGGAGCAGATTATCCTCATCGTTATGAGTATGACTAATCCGATTCTTGTTTTCTCTTCTCTCTCTATGGAGTAGAACCCTTCTCTCACTTGGGTATGAAGAACCCTAGTTCCTTGTGTTAGGGATTTGATTGTAATGACTTGGGATGATATTACTGTTTGATTTTAATCGAATGACGCATGTTTCATGAATTGATTTGAGTCTGATCAGCTTTTCTCAATTTCTGCTGCAACCTGAGATAGATAGAATCTGATTGGGTTGTTAGAGCCCCTTCATTCGATAGTAGGAGATTGGCTATACGAGAGTTAGCCAGTTTATTGCTTTGTACTGGTGTTCTTGGCGCCAGTAGTGGAGTTCTGTGTTCATAGCCTCAGCTTTCTATCCCGGTGAAGACTAGTCGTCTGCCGGGTAGTTAGACTGAGAGGGCTTGGTCAGCTTAAGAGATTCCAAGCTACTGTCGGATCTTCCGCAGTCTAATCAACAGTAAATCAACCCAGGGAATTGCAATTGAACCTAACTAAGGGGCTAGGGGGACTCAATCCCGAGTGACTCTTACCTGCTTTAGAAACCCGAACAATTTACTGCTTTCTTGTTGCTTTTACTTTTCACAACAATCACTCGACCTAGTTTGCTAGATAATAGAGAATCACGGAGTAAGCAGTAGATCTAGACCCCGGGTTGATAATTAAACTTGCCTATACTGCAGTCCCTTTCATTGGTTACACTTGGCCATTGTTAGGTGTTGTGTTTTAGCGTGTCAAGTTTTTGGCACCGTTGCCGGGGAACCTCTAGGTTATTGGGGAAACGTGATAATTTGTTACTCTAGCTTTTTATTTTCTGCATTTTCTTTCTTCCACCTGTGTGCCTTCACGGGTTGTTTCTTCTGAGTGTGTGCAGGTAGTGCATGACCCGTAGCCAGTCGGGAGATCTACTACCACTTGACCAGGAGCTTGAACGAACCTGCAGGAACTCCAAGCGGGTTCTAAAGGCGCGACTGGCTGCGGAGAAGGCGCTGTCACAGCTACAGATCGGAGAAGAAGAAGAAGGCGAGATGGGTGATCCGCAGAACAACAATGTGATCCCCGGGGAGCAGACCATGGGATCCTACTGGACCGCTAGGGCTGCGGACATGAGGTCACCTATTCAACACCCTCAGGTCCCAGCCAACAACTTTGAGGTGAGCACCTCCGTGATCACCATGCTGCGCGGTTCAGTAGTGTTCCGTGGTAAGGAGGGAGAGTGCCCTCGATCACATCTCAGGCGATTCCACGAGCTCATCGATGGAATCAAGATCAATGGGGTACCGACAGATGCCATCCAGCTGAGGTACTTCCCATTCACTCTGGAGGGGCAGGCCAAGGAGTGGCTAGACACTCGACCTCCGGGCTCCATCACCACGTTCGCCAACCTGGCGGACAAGTTCCTCACCCGCTACCATCCTCCATCCAAGACTGCTGATCTCCAGAAGCAGATTACACACTTTTCTCAGGATGAGGATGAGACCATCAGGGATGCATGGGAGAGGTACAACAGTCTTTTCCTCAGGTGTCCCAATCATGGGTTCAACGATGCGTTCAAGGTGGGCACCTTCTATCACGCCCTCTTCCCGGAGGACAAGCAGCTGATCGATTTGGTTTGTGGCGGGAACATGCTGACAAAAACCCCGCCACAGCTGAATCAACTCTTTGAAGAGATGGCGGAGAATGGTTATGATTGGGGCACTGCCAGGAGATCGAGGAGAGCACCAGGCTGGGGTGTGCATGCTGTGGGCACCAAGTCATCTGATTTGGTGCAGGTAGTATCGAAGCTGGTCTCAGCTATCGATCGTTCCGGGATGATTCCAGGGACCGGACAGCAGCAGGCGATGCTCTGCCAGTGGTGCGAGAGCACCCATCATATGGTGGAAGACTGCCAGGCGATGAAGGAATCGACCACACCCTAGGAGCAGGTGAACTTCATCAACAATGTCAGGCGCAATGACCCCTTCAGCAACACGTACAATGAGGGGTGGCGCCAGCATCCTAACTTCTCCTGGGCTGGGCCAAATCCCAGACCACCAGCTCCACAGGGACCACCGGGCTTCCAGAGGCCACCATATCAGCCCAGACAGGGGCAATTCCAACAGCCAGGTGCAGCCCCTGCTGCCCCAGTGCAGAATGATCAGATGGCTGAACTGCGGGACTTGGTGGGTTCTCTCGCCAGTGTTAGTGCTCAGAAATTCAACACCTTTGAGAAGTTCATGGAGAAGGCCTCAGGTCAACTCCTGGCCCTGGAAGCTGGTCAGAGGAATACACAGGCTATTTTACAGGATATCCAGACCCAGCTGGGGAGCGTGGCCCAGTCAGTGGCTAAAAGGGCTCCTGGTACTCTACCAGCATAGACCATTCCTCACCCGCCGACCCCGAATGAGCGCTGCAATGCCATCATGACCAGGAGTGGCAAGATGACTGTTGATCCCCCTGCTCGGGAACCGGAGAGAGAAAGCCCTGTTGCAGCATCTCCAGCGGTTGAACAGGAAGTAGAGAAGGAGGTTGAGGTGCCTGCACCTAAACCGCAACCAGTAGTGAAGGAGTATGTCCCTAAACTCCCTTTCCCTACTCGGTTGCACAGAGACAGGCTGGAGACAGAGTTCGAAAACTTCATGGCCATGCTTAAGAAGCTGAATGTCCAAGTGCCCTTCCTGGAGGCACTAGCGCAAATGCCAAGTTATGCGAAGTTTCTGAAAGAGCTTCTCTCAAAGAAGCAGAAGCTGAGTGAGCTGGCCACTGTGGAGCTCAGCGAGGAGTGCTCGGCTATTCTGCAGAACAAGCTTCCGCAGAAGAAAAAGGACCCAGGTAGTTTTACTATCCCGTGCTCTATTGATAAATTGCATGTAGAGAAGTCCTTGGCGGATTTAGGTGCTAGTATCAATGTTATTCCATATAAACTGTTCATGAAACTAGGCCTAGGTGAACCCCGTGCTACTAGGATGACCCTTCAATTAGCTGACAGATCGGTAGTGCATCCTAGGGGTATAGTGGAAGACCTTCTGGTCAAGGTTGGCAAATTCACATATCCTGTGGATTTTGTTATCCTGGACATCAGTGAGGACACAGAAGTGCCTCTTATACTGGGAAGGCCTTTCCTGGCCACCGCCAAGGCTCTCATAGATGTGCATGATGGGACCTTAGTTCTAAGGGATGGTGAGGAGCGAATAACATTTTCTGTTGCCAACACTATACCTGCTTCGTTACCTCTGCATGTTGTATCTCACCGAGAGCACGAGTCTGTCGTGTATCCTTCTGTGCTGCCTATTTTGCAGGAACCGCCTCCCCCACCTTCGCCGCCACTCCAGACCACTCCGTCACCCAAAGAACAGATCAAGGAGGAGTGGCGGCCGAAACTGCAGGCAGCTAAGCCTGCTCGAAAGAAAGGCGGAGACCACTATGAGCTGGTCCCGCCCCCACCTTGGCCATCCGAGTATTCACTCGCTTGCATCCTACCGGATGGCCAAGTCGAGCTGGCAAATGCAGGTGGCCACATTCGTCGTGTACATGGCCACCATTTGAAGTTGTACCTCAAGAGCGATGTGGATCCGCTCTTGAAGGCACCTGATCCTACACTTCCCTGAGCATCCATACTGGCGTCCAGCTAAAAGACGGTAAAGAAGCGCTTGTGGGGAGGCAACCCCACCGAGGTTTGCATTTTCTTACTCTTTTTCCTTTGATTTTGTGTGTTTTTGAGTCTTGAGACGTTGATCCAGAGTTACGTGTCGTTTTTGAGTGAAAACAGGTTGATTTCGGGACCCCAGCAAGTTGCACGGCCAGAAAATCAACTTGCACGGCCGTGCGCCTAGCCTGGCCTGGCCGTGCGAGCTCTCGGCCAGGAGTGCACGGCCAAAAGCGGGATGTGCACGGCCGTGCAACATCCTCGGCCAGGCCGTGCGCCTTGCACGGGCAACTTACCGCCTCGCACGGCCGTGCGGGTACCACCCCCTGGTCGTGCGAGCTCTCGGCAATAACCGCACGGCCAAATGTGCGATGTGCACGGCCGTGCGATGTCCTCGGCCATGCCGTGTCGGCCTGCACGGGCAAAGGCAAGCCGTGCACGGCCGTGCGTGCCTGCCCGTGCGGCCCCAGCTGACGGTGATGATGGAGCTGCTGGCGCTGCTGATGATGATGCGTTCATGAACGACATCGATCTCGACAATCTTGGCGACGAGTAGGCTGTACTCGTTGCCCGTCTCAGTGTGTTTGTTTTTGTTTTCTTTTTAGACTTTTGAGTGTTTGCTCCTTGTGTGCGGAGCTTGAACTTTTTGTCGTTTGTTTTTGTTTTTGGTTTTTCCTTTGTGGTTTGATGTAGCCGTCTGGGCTAACACTTATCCCTAACGCCAGTGTGCTAGTGTTTCTGATGTTCGATTTGTGCAGTATTGACCACTCCCCCGTTCGTTTCTCGCTGACTGGTCCACTTCCAGTCCCCCAGCAGTGTTCTTACCCGGTAACATCGTTCCCCTTATCTTTCCCTCTACTCCATTGAGGGCAATGTCGTGCTTAAGTGTGGGGGGATGCTTTGTATCGGTTGGAATATTTAGGATGGTGTTTGGAGCCTAGTCCGCTGTCCGAATCTTACGATTTGAGGGCTCCAAGTACTGCTGTTTGATCATATTGGCACTGTGTTTTGATGGATGAATTGATTGGTTTTCGGATTAATGCATGACAACCTGTTTGCGACTAGGACAACCTATGATGAGGACTGAGATGTGCAGTAGAACGATGTAGGGGTTCAGTTTTTCAACTGTTTGCTTGCCAACTGTGACTTGATCTGACTTGATCTGATTACTTGTTCTTGACAGTCATTTATGCATCTAGTTCAGGGTATCAGAATGTGAGATAGAGCATATAGGTAGCCATGTGAGATTTGAGCCTGCTCGTTTCTTTCTTGTGCGATAGATCCCTCTTCCATGATGTGTAGCATTCACGTTGTCACTAGCTGAGATGATGGGGGCATAGGATTAGCCCACGCCCAAAAAAACTGACTGTCCTGATGTGTCATATCCCCTAGTCAGCCCCTTTGAGCCGTGTGTTATCCTTTCTTTTGGTCTATAATGGAAAAAATCACCCTTGTTGCATCTTTTAGAAGGTTCCGCAGAGTGGTTTTTATATATTCTCTGCTGTTTCTGCTAAAGTCTATGTGAGTGTTGGAGGTAGTTCTTAAAAGTTGGGCAGGTGTTTGAAATTTATGCAGAAGTGGTGGCTCTCTTAAGAAATGAAAAGAAAAATGAAAGAAAAACAAAGAAAAATTGAAAGCAAAAGAGAGCCACTACCAAAAATCTGAATAACGCCCAGTAAGTAGTGTTTCTTAGCAGTCTGGCTTGGAAATGCTGATGTTTATGCCTCCTTCGCTCTTGTGCTCTTAAGATATTGAGTAATGCAGGATAGCAGAAAGAAAATACCGGGTTGTTGACTGTGTTTGTGTGTTTGGGAAATGTGGAACCTTTTGCTATGAATACTTCCACCACCTAAAAGGCCTTTTCCCCATGTCCAAGACCCTAGCCAGTCATTTGAACCTGTGTCTAAGACCTCCTGATTAGTTAGTGGTGACACCCCATATGTGAACTCTAGCATTTAGAGGCTGCCATCATGGTGAAGAGATGATAGGTATTGAGAGAAATAGCATGCGCATCTTTCGCATCAAATTGTCCTGACCCCACTGGTCGAGAGTGAGTGATTCATTTTCATTTTCTATATGCTCTTGTACCCCGGTGAGGACCTAGATTGCTCGGTCTTTATTCTGATGTCTTGAGTTGGATGCATGAATTGACTGTTTTGAGTAAGTGGTTGAATCAAGTCTAGGTTGGCCAGTGAACAGACGGGAGACTCTTCCTTTACTCGATTTGCTGCACTCGAATGTCCTTTGTGGTGGTTGTCCAGGTTGTTAGTGAGGTTGTGCATGTATTGATGTTTGAGAACCAGTGCGATTCACGTGTTTTGTGCCTTTATGACTTGTCCCCAATGTTGGTTGATTGAAATATGTAAGCTTACTTAGTGTCTGACTTGGTTTGCTTGGGGACAAGCAAACGGTTAAGTTTGGGGGAGTTTGATAGACCGTCATTTACACATGTTTTTACCCTCATACTTACACCGTTTGAGGTGTTGATTCTCGTGTTTTAGGCCGATTTCACGCTAGGTTGTGCTTGTTTGTGTTATTTCAGGTCCTAGTACGTGAATGAAGGCTTAGGAGCGAGTCTGGGGTCGATTGGACGCAGAACGGACGAAGGGCGAGCTGTTTGGGGAATGCACGGGCAGACCAGGAGGCTGCACGGCCGTGCACTTGAGCCATTTGGCCGTGCACCTCATGTCGAGGCCATGCACGGGCAGGCTTGAAGCTTGCACGGCCGTGCGCCTGGCCGTGCAAGGTGGATGAAGGCCGAATAATTGATACGGTGCGTTTTGAGGGTGCACGGCCAGAATGGTGTTGTGCACGGCCGTGCACCTGGCCGTGCAACTCGGGAAAGTCGGTTTTAAAGCCTAATTCGAGCCAAAAGTGGGAGAATCGTTTTTTCAGAGCAAAAACAGAGCCCTAGAGAGAGAAAGTGCGAAGAACACATCCTAGAAGCTGTCCTAGAGCTGGATTTCATCGAATCGAGCCTGGAGATCGTCATAGGAGTGGAAATCATCGTCCCGGAGCAGATTATCCTCATCGTTATGAGTATGACTAATCCGATTCTTGTTTTCTCTTCTCTCTCTATGGAGTAGAACCCTTCTCTCACTTGGGTATGAAGAACCCTAGTTCCTTGTGTTAGGGATTTGATTGTAATGACTTGGGATGATATTACTGTTTGATTTTAATCGAATGACGCATGTTTCATGAATTGATTTGAGTCTGATCAGCTTTTCTCAATTTCTGCTGCAACCTGAGATAGATAGAATCTGATTGGGTTGTTAGAGCCCCTTCATTCGATAGTAGGAGATTGGCTATATGAGAGTTAGCCAGTTTACTGCTTTGTACTGGTGTTCTTGGCGCCAGTAGTGGAGTTCTTTGTTCATAGCCTCAGCTTTCTATCCCGGTGAAGACTAGTCATCTGCCGGGTAGTTAGACTGAGAGGGCTTGGTCAGCTTAAGAGATTCCAAGCTACTGTCGGATCTTCCGCAGTCTAATCAACAGTAAATCAACCCAGGGAATTGCAATTGAACCTAATTAAGGGGCTAGGGGGACTCAATCCCGAGTGACTCTTACCTGCTTTAGAAACCCGAACAATTTACTGCTTTCTTGTTGCTTTTACTTTTCACAACAATCACTCGACCTAGTTTGCTAGATAATAGAGAATCACGGAGTAAGCAGTAGATCTAGACCCCGGGTTGATAATTAAACTTGCCTATATTGCAGTCCCTTTCATTGGTTACACTTGGCCATTGTTAGGTGTTGTGTTTTAGCGTGTCAATGGCCCAGTGGCTTTCCCATGGAGCAGAATCACACCCTCACCAGACCTACAGACGAACGAGTTGATGATGTCAGTTCGTACCGCAGGCTAATAGGGCGCTTGCTTTATTGACCATTACGCGACCTGATATCGCGTACTCTGTCAACCTTCTTAGCCAGTTTGTGCACTCCCCGAGCCCTGATCATATGGCGGCAGCTCATCGTGTACTGCAGTATCTGAAAGCTGCACCAGGTCAAGGCCTTTTTCTCCCGGCAGCTGGCCCCTTGGAACTGGTTGCTTATAGTGATGCTGATTGGGCTGGGTGCCAATTCAGTCGACGTTTCACTACCGGGTATTACATTCACCTTGGTGGTGCTCCGGTTTCCTGGTGGGCTAAGAAGCAGCGAGTGGTAGCTGGATCTTCTGCTGAAGCTGAATATCGCGCCCTGGCAAGCACTACCAGTGTGATTCTTTGGCTTCAATTCCTCCTACGTGAGTTACATGTTCATATCTCGCATCCTACTCCTCTCTACTGTGACAACCAGGCTGCTCTTCATATAACGGCTAATCCGGTCTTTCATGAGCGTACCAAACACGTGGAGATGGACTGCTATTTCGTGCGGGAGCGCGTTAGCTCCGGGGATATCTCACCGCAGAAATTCAGTTCCCAGCTTCAGCTTGCAGATATCTTCACCAAAGCCTTGGGCACGGATCAGTTTCATAACTTATTGTCCAAGCTTGGCATTCGAGATCTTCATGCTCCAGCTTGAGGGGGAGTATTGGACCTACTTGTACAGTTTACAAACATTATGGTGTTTGTGTTTATTTTCCCTTGTACCCGTGATACATGATGTAGGGTATAAGTAGTTGTTTTGGCCGAACTCACTAGGTTAAGCTAAGAGAGTGAGCGGCTTGTTTCTTTGATACAACAAGTCGATAGTGAAACCATACCGAGAGCTATGCTCTCCGTGGACTAGTCCCGATCTTCGGGGAAACCACGTAAATCACCGTCTCCATTTACTTTCCGCAGTTCTGCGTGTTTACAGTATCAGGTACCTGATACTAATGACAAATAATTGTCAATCATTAAGCTTGAACCTGATGACAGGCAGTAACGAGTTATCACTCTACGTAAGGTATAAGGGATTGTTGTAGGGATCTTCATAATGGGAATTGTGAGCTAGGATTTCTAAAAGCAGAAGGAAGAAAGAAACTCATGCCATGGTGGGAATTGACATCATGTCCTATCCTCTATGGGATTTCTCTATATATACATGGAGTAGAGTACTTAACTGTACATTAACAGCTAAATAACAGTAGACAATTAAACTAACAAATAACTGTAAGACATGTGGCAGTCATTAACCACTTAGACAAACAACATCGCTGAGTATGTTGCTTGATACCGAGCTGAGTGAAAGGAAGCTCTGTCCATTTAGTTCTTCTTCTCTATGATCATCATCTCTATTTTCTGTCGCAGCTCCATGATCTTCAATCCCATTCACATTGTTGTTGGTAGTAATTTTTTCATTTATAGTTTACTATTGTTAGTAGTGATGGCTACTAAAATTCGGCCATCACTACTAATTTAAAATCGCTAAAATACTACCAATTCTTTGTAAAATGGATTTGATATTTTTGAAAAAATATATGATAACAGTTTGTATTATCAATTTTATCACTGATGATGTATTCTTATATTAGAAGACAATTTATAAAATACAATTATTATTCAAATTATTCAGGATATCATTCTCAATATATCATGCAAAATAATCATTATGATTATGATATTCAATTCAATTTCAAAAATATCACTGATGATGTATTCTTAATTAACGTATTTTTTACTCAAATCTCCAATGCCACCCACCTCATTCTACTCTTCCTCTACCTCTGCTAGGGGCTCAATTTTCCGTCAGTAACCCCATGATTACTCACTATGAGTAACTAAATCTCATCTATCATATTTAAATGGGTCTAGAAAATACAAATCTAAACGTGGAAAATTAAAGACATTTTTATTTTCCCTTGTTCTTTTAATCAACTCATATCTTCTTCGTTTTAACTCGGATTTCAAATTTTTTTGCACAGATGGAACGAGTTCGTTATGTTCAATAAAATGAGATCACTTTTCAATATTTTTTGAGAAAAAAAATTGCTTGCCTCTTGTTACCAATTACATACCATATGGTATCTTTTTCGTTTTTAAGTCATTTTTTAAAAATTTTGCACAGAAGGAACGAGTTCATCATGATCTGTATCTACAAATTTCTGGATGAACAAAATACATGACAAAAAAAGACCACCCAATACCACCCTGGTACGAGGTGGTATCTTGTGGTACACAATGTTGAAAGTCGAATATGACAGTTACTATACTCCTACTATCATATATTCAATCATGCTACAGTCTTGGTATATTATATTACCATGGTAAGTTTTTTCATACCATATGGTATGCTCTTATTTAATACCAGTCAATACCATATGATATATACTGGTAAAAAATAGGTCAATTTTTTTTGTTCCAAAAATATATCAAAGTGGATGTCATTTGGAAGAGCAAAATTAATCTGATCTAACTATGCAAAAAAAAAATTGACTTAAAACGAGTGAGAATCGTCCATTAAAGATTAAGTGGGAAAATTAAAGGTTTTACAGGAAAGAGAAGAGGCGTTGATGTGGCGGATAATGATTGGATTATTCATGGTTACTCACCATAAGGTTATGTATAGGAACTGCTCCATCTGCTAGGCACTCGAGCGAGTTGGCGGCGTTCAGTGACACCTAGCCAACCGACCTACTACTTCTCTTTACTCAAGGCTCCAGCCGAGGTGGTGCACCGAATCGAGAAAATTCAAAGGAGATTTGTATTTAGCGGTACGGCGCAAAATGGGAAGGTTCCTCTTGTGAGATGGGATCTTTGTAAAGCTTCTAAGAAGATGGGTGGGCTTGGGATTGTCGACATTCAAAGTTTCAATAAGGTCATGCTTGCCAAATGGCTGTGGAGATTTGCCACAGAAAACAACTCTTGGTGGAAAGACCTGATCATGGCTAAATATCATAATGACCACTCTATTTGGCAAAGTGCCAAATGCAGCAACAGTTTCTCAGGCTCGGTTTGGGCTAACATTACCCGCGAATATGGGACTTTCTGGAAGTATGTTCATATCGACCCCTGAGGAGGTGCCAGGACCTCTTTTTGGAGAGATTGTTGGGTTCCAAACATGATTCTTGCTGACACATTCCCGAGAGCTGCCACTGCCGCCTCCTCACCGACTGCTTGGGTCTCCGACATCTCAGACTATTCTGGTCCCTGATGAATAGAAATTTTCAAGAAATGGATGCCTTCCCCGCCGTGTCTGTTTGGAGGAAGCTCATTCCGTCCAAAATCTGCAGTTTTGTCTGGTTGGTGGCGCACAAGAAGATTCCCTCGATGGATCTCTTGCAGAAGCGTGGTTGGTCTATCGCCAATCGGTGTGCCCTGTGCTGCAGTGGAGAAGAATCAGCTGATCACCTGTTCGTTGATTGCTCTTTTACAAAGGATGTCTGGACCGAAAACAGGAAAGCTTGCAGCATCATTAACCCGCCTAGGGGAGACATTCTCTCAACCATCCAAGGCTGGGATAGCGAGGTGCTTGATGCCACTTCCGATTGGGTTCGCTATTATATTCTTCACGCAATTTGTTGGCAGATTTGGCTGGAACGCAACAAAAGAATCTTTCAAGACTTGCATCTTCAGCCGACCGCAGTCTCCTAGGCAATAGGTATGCCCTTATATCCACATTAGACATAGCACTTTCATATACCCTCTTGTTTCTATAACTTGAATACAAATTATATAACATCGACGTGAAGACATATCACCCCACCCTGTAAAGGCTTATGCACATTTTTTTTTATTGTCTTAGACATGGTTTATAACCTTTTCTTTTGAAGGTAAATTATTGTTAGAGAGTATGAAGAATGTGTTATATCTATTCTCAATGTCCTCAAGTATAGTGAAACTAGTCTCTCACGAGGGCTGGTCTTGAACCTATGTGAACAGGCCCAATGGCACATGATCTCACAAATTTTGGGGTTTCTCAATGACATAGTGCTTCAAGAAATTTTGGGGCCTCAGTCCATCAAACTATAGTGAATTATGGGTTTAGTTTTGGCATTCCACAACAACTGATTTTGGAACCCTAAAACAATGTTGGCCTCAAGCAATAAGATCAGTGAACTAGTACGTTTAATTTTGGTCTTCAGGAAAAATTCATTTATACAATTTCACGGGCCTCCAAAATTTTAAAGCCCGCATATAGTTTCTGGAACTGAGCATCTGAAATTTCTACGTCGATCGATTTTTTTCTGTGAATCAGCTAACACATATCTGTATACTTTACAATAATGTTGTCTCTAACTAATTTTCCAATCCCTTCCAACACCTCTTATTAAGCTTGGTCGTGTCAAGAACCAGTTGATCACAATAACTCGAACTGTTGGGAGAGGTCCAATCGTGAATCATATACCGTTTACTAACAGTTCGTGGAGTTTGAATATTATTTCGGCTATCTACTATAACTAGATCAGTCCTCCCGAAGACCCGAAGAGACCCAGACTATATTTGACACTTGACTGCGACTATCCACAACACTGGGGAGTTGTTAACTCCGAAGTTAGAAAAGGAAACTTCTCATCCACGACCAGCGACCACCGCCAACCGCCATAGCATTAGCATGAGCCCAACTAGGGCAGAACCAATAGCGGATCTCAATCCGCGATCGAGTCGCCACAAATCGAACATCTGGCTTGCCACGTACCCCCCCACCGCCATTTTTGTTTTTTAATATCTATCTTTCCCCAAGTCCCAACGAAGTCCCTGCTCATCCAATGAACAACAAAAAAGTTCCCTTATCCAAGACTACGTGGCGGAGAGCTAGTATAGGTATCTTCCTTGGCTGACACTTGTCCGCAAACAGACACGTGGCACTAACCCAGCAGGCCAGACATTTCCCCCCAACCTTGTATATAAAGGCAGGATATCGAGTTGTTTTAAGCGATCAAAACCAAAACCAAATCAAACACACACATAAACAGAAATTATCCGAAGTCAAATCGAAACAAACTTTGAAGGAAAGATGCAGTCCATGAAGGAAACCGCTTCCAACATTGGGGCCTCTGCCAAGGCTGGCATGCAGGGGCGGAGCCAGGATTTCGAGACCGGGGGGGCCGAAAATAATTAAAAAAGATTATGTAACCAATGTGGATCGAACCTGTGTGCTTTAATACACAAGTTAAGCTTGGCTACCATTAGACCACATAACTATTTGATGACATAATTTATAGAACAAGTTCTACTTCTAAAATTTGTACGAAATATCCTTAAAAACTTAGGGGCCGAGATCAATCCCGGGGGGGCCGGGGCCCACCCTAGCTACAATGTAGCTCCGCCCCTGCTGGCATGGAGAAGACCAAAGCCACCGTCCAGGAGAAGGTAATAGTTAATTTAATTAACTAGATATAATTATTATTCTGTGTCACGGTGCGGCATTTCGTCGAACACATGGTGTGTGATTTTGATTTGCTCGGCTTCCCTTTGGACAGATCGAGAAGGCTTCAGCACACGACCCTGTGCAGAAAGAGATGGCGAGGGAGAAGAAAGAGCAGAGGGTCGCCGAGGCCGAGGCGATGAAGCATAGCACGAAAGCCCACAACGCGGCGGCGAAGCAAGGAGAGCAGCTCACCGGCGGGCACGGAAACTACAGCACTGGCGGGACCGGCGGGACTGGTTACGGTACGATCGGGGACTATGGGACCACCGGCGCATACAGCCACTCTGCCACGGGGCAGCCGGGCTATCCCACTGGGACCCACCAGATGTCGGCGATGCCGGGGCACGGGACGGGGCAGCCGATTGGCGGACACGTGGACGAGGGCGTGGCGAGGTCCCACCCGTCCGGATTGCCCGGGGAGCAAACCGGCCACAATACCCGAGTTGGAGGCACCGGCACCGGCCATCTCCCTGGTTACGGGACAGGTGGCAGCCTGAGTTAAAAACGACCAATACACTAACGAGATTGGATAGAGTCCGTTGTGTTGTGGTGTCGTGTCGTCGTTGTTTTATGTTTTCTTTTTCTGGTTTTGTTGTTTGTTGAGGGTGGAAAGGAAGTGTGTTTTAAGAGTCGGGTGTGATGTTTTATGTGGCAACGTTACTCGGTTCTGTAGTGGCGGCGTTGCCCTTTTGTATCCAGTTTGGAATGAAATAAAGTAGCTCCTTTGTGGTAGGGGTGGACATTCGGTCGGTTCGGTTTAAATCGAACCGAAATTATGCATATTCGGTCCCCGAATTTTCTCAAACCTTAAATCGAATTCGGTTCGATTTGGTTTTTCATACAAAACCGAACTTGTGAGGTAGTTTGTATATATGTTCTCTTTTTTAAATTATTTTTCACCCATAATGTAAACAATAAATATGCATATGAATAATAAAATCAAACATTTCAACACATAAGTCATAAAACACTAACATGATTCAAATATTTAAGTCTCGTAATAAGTAGAAACATAAAAATTCACCATTTGGAGCTTGCAATAATAATTTGGTTTTTCGGTTTGAAATTCGGAAATTTGGTTCGGTTGAAAGAACCATGATTTTCGAAATATATCCTCTCTTCCGAATTTCGAACCGATAACATTAATTTGATTTTGGTTCGGTTTATATTCGGTTCGATTAGGTTCGGTTTGGTTTTACCGAACGGTATGCCCACTCCTACTTTGTGGGTATAGGTTTCAAAACATGATCCGATTCGAGTTAACCAGTCCAAAAAACTCGATTGGCAACCTGTCCGTAATTCGATTTGACTAAAAGTCAAGGACACATAACCCGCAACTCGATTGACCTGTAACCCGATTGATCCGCAACCCGTTTAACCCGCAATCCAATTGACACGCACCTCAACTAACTCGACCTGATTAATCCAACTCGAACCCGTCCAATGGACACGAATAATACTATAAAATATATTTTAGTGTATAAATTATTATATGTAGATAAAGTTAAAAAGATGGTAGAAAATCAAAAATAAAATAAAATAAAAACATATGGCAATTAGCAAAAGGGTGAAAGGCTGGACTTCAAAATTGCATTAGCTGAAATTTTGAGGTGTTGGCGCGCGATGAGTTAAGATGGTTACTGATTTTTAAGTAGCCATAGTGGCTACTTACATCTCCACTCTCCATTCTCAGGATTATTAAACTGACGGTCATTATTAATTAAGGATAATTTTAGAACGAAAATAATAATCACACTTGATTATTTTCCCTAAAATAAGATTTTCCATGTATTATTTCCAAACTCTTAATAATCATATTCCTTTCTTTCCTTTTCAATCACCGTCGTATTCCTCCCCTTCCTCTTCAATTGCCGGCCGTCGCAGACATGGCTACACCAGCCTCTTCCCGCCGTCCCTCCCTCTCTTCCTCCTCCACCCCTCCATCCTTCCTCCCCATCCCACCAAACATCCTTCCCCCACCACCCCTCCATCCTTCCTCCCCATCCCACCACACCCCCTCCCCCCATCGTCCCTCCCTCTCTCCCCTAACCACCCCACCCCCTCCCCCGTCGTCCCTGCCTCCTTCCTCCTCCACCTCACCTTCCTCTCTCTCTCTCTCTCTATACTCGGCAGCAGGGAGGAGTCAATGAACAAGCGACCTGGACCGTGGAGGTCGTCAAAGCAATCGACGGCGCTGGTCATCTTTTTATCTCCGACCCTCTCGCATCAATGGTATTGATTTTGTTGCATTGGTATTATTTTTGTCGCATTGGTATTGATTATCATGTAATGGTAGTAATTTGCATGTACTAGTATTGATTAAATCTGCAATGATATTGATTTTTTGTGAAATGGTCTAAATTTATATCGGTAGATTGTGTATATTGGTAGTTTTCGTGTAATGGTATATATTTATTTATGCAATGGTATTGATGTTTTTCAAAGTGGTAGTGATTGTCTAATGGATTAGTATTGATTTCGTGTTTTTTTTTCTTTTGCAGAAAAATTTAGAAAAATAAGGGAAGGGGATCTGGCTGGAAATTACGGAAGTGAGAGAAAGAAATAAAATTGTATTTAATAGATTTTTGTAACTACCTAAAATAAAATTTATTAAAAAAAGTAATTAATACAATTTATTTTTCCATGCCCAATATACCCTTAGTAACCATAGTAATCACTGTAACATGTCCCTGTTTGACGCGGCATATCAAAATATATAATGGAATCTTTGGTAACGCACTTTCAATTTTTTAGACAGATGGCGGGAGAGCCTATAGGCAAACTTTTGGTGGCTGGTACAAAACGCCGGAGAGCCAAATTATTTGCCATAATTTTTGGGCAAGCAATTTGGAATGAGTCTCATTGTAATAGGATTTGAAATCGTGGAATTATTTTACTCCAAATTTGGAATTGTGTGATCAGAGTAAGAAGGAAATAGTTTACAAAAAAAAAGAGTAAGAAGGAAATTTTATGTAATTAAAATTTCCTTTTTTAGAACAATAGGGAGTCGGAAGGTTTTTTTAATCCATATTTTCAAATCCTTCTCGATTTCGCATAAATTTGGAAAGATAAATTGTCATCTTGTTCACGATATTTAATTGTTACTAACAATTAGTCAAGGGGAATAAAGAGTAAAAAACATGTAGGATTAATCCCAAATTGAGTAAATTCCTTGGTTGAAACTTCAGCAGTCATGTTAGTCGCTTCTTGCTTGTTTGATTATGTAATCCCTTCTCTCTTCGTTTCTTTTTCAGAAGCTGTAGAAGTTACGGGTAAAAGAAGCAAAATTTGGGAGAATTTCACTCAAGTTGAATTAGAGAGGGTCAAGGTTAAATGCAACCATTGCATGAAGGTTTCTTTTTTTATGCAACCCTTATAAGAATGGGAAAGTTTTATTGTGGAGGCATGTTATGTGACAATCCAAGTACCACATCTGTAATACAAGGGAAGGAACCTTTGTATATTAGTGTCCACCTAACCCGATTAGTACGAGGCCTTTTGGGGAGGACACCCAAGGGTAAATTCGTGCGGTCTTGGCCAAAAGCGGACAATACCGTACTAATTGAGCACCTCGGTGTTTGACAAGTGGTATCAGAGCCTGGTTCGGGTCCAGGACGGTGGATGTCAGTTTGGTGGGACCCTCATTCGGTGACCTCAGGATTTGAGATCTGTTTCTGGTTTGGTGGATACACGAGAGATCCACTTTTGGGCTTTGGCGGATCAAGGGAGGTCTGTGTCTGTCTGGTGGATCTAGGAGAGATCCACGTCTGTTTGGCGGATCAAAGAGAGTTCAGCGTCTGGGAAAATCCTTGTACCGAGAGGCCCATCGATACAAGGTGTCTGGCGGATCAAGATAATCGCTGAGGAGAGGACACAATGTTCGTGGTCCTTGTCTTGAGGGGAGGATTGTTATGGGGAAATCCAAGTACCACATCGAAAATACAAGGGAAGTAACCCTTGTATATAAGTGTCCACCAAGCTCGTTAGTACGAGGCCTTTTGGGGAGGATACCGAAGAGTAAAACCGTGTTGGTTTGGCCCAAAGCGGACAATATCGTACTGATTCAGCGGCTCGATTATGACAAGTGGTATCAGAGCATAGTTCGGCGGATCCGGGGCGGTGGACGTCAGTTTGGTGGGACCCTCATTTGGTGACCTTGGGATTTGAGATCTGCGTCTGGTTTGGTGGATCCAAGAGAGGTCCATGTTTGGGCTTGGCGGATCAAAGAGAGTCCGCATTTGGGAAGCAGATAAAAGAGAGTTCTGTGTCTGGTAAAGTCCTTGTACCGAGAAGCCCATTGATACAAGGCATTTGGTAGATCAAGATAATTGCTGAGGTGAGAACACAAAGTTCATAGTCCCTGTCTTGAGGGAGGATTGTTATGGGACAATCCAAGTACCACATCGGTAATACAAGGGAAGGAACCCTTGTATATTAGTGTCCACCTAGCTCAATTAGTGCGAGGCCTTTTAGGGAGGACACCCACGAGTAAATCTGTGCGGGCTTGGCCCAAAGCTGACAATATCGTACTAGTTCAGCACCCCCAGTGTTTGACAAGGCATCTTAAGATGTGCACTAAGGAAAATGTTCAAGATTAATGGAGCCTTATGTACTTGACTCTATTTAATTGTATTGTTATTTGCTTAAATGTTTTGTAATGGTCTCAACTATCAAGATTTAAGAAATTGTTTCATAGGTTTGTGATCAATCAAGTTGTCTATTTTTAACTTCTTGTTGTTCAACTATTTGTTCTTGTTGATTTTGTAATTTCCTTAATGAATACTCTGCAACTTAGCAACAACTAGTAACATTCAACAATTGACTTGTTTAAGATGTAGATATATTCAAGTAAAATCTGGTAATATACCTTTATGTTTTTTTCATTGCAAAATAGTGATTGGTGAGTTTGTTTTAAATTAGTATAAATGTATAATAACTAATAAAAAATAACTCAATTATTTGGACCGAACAACCCCCAACCCGACATGTCGTAACCTGAGTAACCCATAATCCGATCAACCCAAACCCGATTGACCCACAATTTGACCAACCCGCAACCTTATCAACCCGACCTGCTTGACCCGCAACCGATTAACCCACGACCCGTTTGAAACCGTCGTGAACCCGCCCAAACCCGCCCGATTGACACCTATATTTTTGGGTCTCCATTATGAATGCTGTTAGATCTGTTTTCAAAACCGTTACAATCTCGTTGGTTAACCATTACAAAATCGTTGGTTAATCGTTGATAGAACTGTTTATTCTATATAACATATAAGACTTATATATTACAACAATTTAAGAATGATTTTATCATTGATCCTAAATCACCAAAATATTTAATAAATTATTCAAATTGTCTCGAAAATGAAATTATAATTTTTTAATTCAACACGATATCAGTCGGTGGAGGACCACGTGAAGACAACAACGAGGTTGGAAAAGAGAAGAAGAAGCAAAAAGGAAAATAATATTTCTCATTTGATTATCTTTAATTTACGTTAAAGTATTTTTTTAAAATATTTGCGACTAAAAATAGTGAACTAGTGAATCAATTAAAATGTGGTAGTTAATCTGATTTTATTTTGAATCGTGAAAAATCATTTGGTTCATCAATAACTGTCCAAACAATGAACTGGGCCGCTATCGTAACTGGTTTGACGCTTCTACTAGCCTAGTTGTTTATCCCGTTCAGTTCTTATAACAATGTTGTTAGCCCTTTCAAGTATATAACGAAAGAAATATGACAAGAAAAACAAATAATTGTTGGGTGCAATTTTAATGGTGAATGGAAATGAAAGAGAAAGATTCAAGAGAATCTCTTGAAGTATCATGTAGGTAAAGAGTGGGGAGGCGCGGCCTCGAATTCGATCGATTTGATGTAATGTCTGGGTAATCAATTAAATTGGTTGTTTAATCAAACTGATCCAACTTTCATGAGCCAAACCGACGCAATGGTTGAGAAACTTTAAACGAACAATTGTAGTGGTTGGGGTGTAACCACCCATATGAAGAGTTGTCTCCCTTCATACGCACCCCTTCATTCTCTATAAATAAGCACCTACCTCTTTGGTTTTGACACATTTTCTTTGGGTAATGAATTGCAAGTTTGGTTATTGGGTTTACTAAAAACGTTCATGTTTGGTCACTAGAAATATTTAATTTCATTCGTAGTAATTAAAATTGGTTTAATAGCTCAAGTTTAGTCACTCTCCATCCAACTCCGTTAACTTTAGCTGATGTGACAGTCAACTCCATTCATAGTAATTAAAATTGGTTTAATAGCTCAATTTTAGTCACTCTCCGTCCAACTCTGTTAACTTTAGCTGATGTGACAGTCAACTCTCGTAGTTGACCGTTAAATAAGTGACGTGACATTTACGAATTAATAAAATAAAGAAAATTTAATATTCTCCTATTTCCACATCATTCTCACAATAAATTAAAATGAAAAAAATAGAAATAACTATAATACCAAAATTGACATTTAATCTTAACCTTTCGGCCGCCCCTCTCGCAATTCCTTAAGGAGAGAGATTGAATTATGTCGGCCAGGACGTTTGTATGTGTCTTTGTATGTTTTCAACAACAATAATGACTGATTTATATATTCCACACAATAAGTAGTTGCTTGTGCCTTGTGGATCTTCATTGCTGATTCCATTGGCTCGCATCACATTAACTTTGTTCCCATTCTTGCCTACGCTCGTTGGCCAAATTCGCTACGAAGAGTAGGACAAGGGCGCTGAAGTGATTCGCTATGAATTGAACCTATTTTCTTTGACTATTCCTCTTGACGATGTGCATAATGCGGTTGACCGATTGCCCATCTCCCTTGTCGTTACTTCAGTCATGAATACTGGACTTTTGGCACTTCAGTCATGAATTGAACCTATTTTGATGGCTCCTGACTCTTTGGTAGCGCATGTGGTCAAAGGCCGCTACTTCCATAATACATCTTTCCTCAATGATCATGATCCCAGGGTATCTTCTTTGCTTCATTTTCGCCAAAACTGTCTCTCGACCTCTTCAGTGGATCTAAATTGTCACTCACTTTATTGTCACGGGCTCGGGGAATGGTGGTTGCCACGCTTACACACAGTTTTTGATAAGGCCTCAATGCAAGCAATTCTGGCAATTCCTATCATTCGCATTGCATCTTCGAATCGACTAATCTGGCATTTTGATAACAAGGGTATTTTCAAGTAAAATCTGCTTATTGTCTTGCAGATTCCTTGTCCCAAGGCAACATGTTTCTCACAGGGCTACGACATCTCCTTTGGATGCTTCTTTATGGCCGAAAGTTTGGGGTCTTCCCTTATCCCCTAAAGTGAAATTATTCCTGTGGCGGATAATGTTACGTATTCTACCAGTCTGTGAAGACTTACAATGCCATGGGGTGACGGTGGAAGATGATTTCCCAACTGTGTTGCGGACGAGGGGGAATCGCTTCAAAACTAGTTCCTTCAGTGCCAGGTGGCTATTGGGCTGCAACGAAGGTGCGGCATTTTGCTACCTCCATCTGTTAGGCCCTCTTTCCATTTTCTATCTTTTGGTGTTCTTTACAGCTTCGCTTGCCAACTGAAATGGTAGTGTGATAGGTACTTCTATGTTGGCGCATTTGGAAGGGGTGCAACAATGTAGTCTTTCTCCCTCATTCTCAATTTTCCATTCTAGTCTTCCACAAACAATTCCTTTCTCACCAGGCCGCACATCAAACAACTGTCGAACAACCCACACAAAATCTCCATCCAGCGTTACAACAACATATCCCTACTATAAGAATTTTTGGGTTCCGTATTTTTGTGGATGGGGCGACTTCTAGCCCATCCCACAGAGCTTTAAGTATTGTTGGATATGACAGATACAAGTCGGTGCTTGCTTTTGGTTGCTCATTACCATGCATTGCTGATCCTGCGTTGGTGCAATTACTAGCTGCTCGAGAGGCTATACTTCTTATCATTAGGTGGGAGTGGTAGGACCGCGACATCACTATTATAGGAGATGCGCAAGTGATGCTCAGACATTTGGAGACTCGATCGACTCATGATGCTCATGTTGGTGCACTGCTCTATGAGTCATTCTCTATGTTGGAACAATTACCTAAGGTTCATTTTGTGTACACCCTCAAGAAGCGAATACAATTTTGTGTACACCCTGCGTGAGTGCTCATTATTATGTTGTACCCCGTGCTCTTATCTGACCCATCCGCAAGGGTGATTATGACAAAATAAAGCTAAATGGACCTTTAGATCTTCCAAAATATCATGATATTTGCAATGTGTCTATGCTCTAGTTAACTAGAAGAAGGATATGTGATACGCCTAGAAATACACATATTTATTCAGAACACAAAATAAGTTTAGTTGTTTTCCAGTTTTACGCTTGGTTTTGTGTGTTTTGATGTTTAAGGATATTCAGAGACATGTCGGAGAAAAAAGGGTCAACTCGTCTCAAATCAGCATTGAAAAGGAGAAATGATGGATCGAAGTTTTAGAAGAATGAAGTACGTATGCATGGAATTGAGTGTGGGCACGAAAGCAAGTTGACCTTTTGAGTTGTTTGTACCCGAGAAAGCAAGTTGCTCAAGAGAAACAAGTATCCGTCACAAATGAAAGAATGCAAGTAGGTAACTCAATTTAATGGACAAGCAAGCAAGTAGTTGTCCATGGAATGGTGGCGCAAGAGCATAAGTTGGTAGCGCTCGAAGAAGAAGACAAAATCAATTGGCGAGCAGTTGAATTAAAAGGAAGCAAGTAGCTGAACTAGATGGAGAAGCTTGCTTGAGAGAAGTGTCCCTCTAACCAAAATTAAAGTAAGCAGCTGGCTAATAATTGGTCTCGGCGATGGGTGATGGGAAGCTAGCAGCTGGACGCGCCATGTCTTCTCCGCAAGCAAATAGCTCAAGCAAGCAGCTGTTAGGCGCAACAATTTAAGACAACCAACTGTAAACTTCAAAGGAGGGCTCTTGTTCATTTATTTGGACTAGCTAGCTTGCTCTATAAATAGCAGCGTACAGAGGCAAATTGGGGGATTCATTGACAATAGAATCCTTTCACTTCTTGTTGTTTCCATTCCATTTCTTCATTGTCAAAACTCTACCAAATCTTCGTTGTAATATTCGTGCTTCAATCCAAAGTCATATGCTTCATACGATAACATTTCCAACTCTTGAGATTAGCGGTAATATGTTACATTCGTAAATTACCATAAGAAGTTTATTTAACTTCTTGATAATTTATTAGTATAACATACTTACTCTATTCTCGTTTCTTCCGCTTGGTCAACGAACAAGGTTTTGGTAAATTTTCTACTCTTATGCGTTTAATTTTCACGTTGTTACTATCGTGGGTTAAATGAGGACGGACTACCTCCTTACTCACATATCTACTTTTTAAGTGGGGATTTGGTTTATACGATTAGCTAGCTCACTTGAGTTAGTTAAGTCCTTCCGTATCCCTATATTTATATTTTCATAGTGGGGTTTGGTTTATACGATTAGTAGCTCACTTGAATTAGCTAAGTCCTTCCGCCCTTTCGTCCAATTTGTGCTATACTTATATTTATTTTTGGAGTGGGGTTAGGTTTATACGATTGGTTACCTCACTTGAGATAACTATATCTTTCCGTCCTTCGTCCGTTTTAATGAAGAACTAAAAAACACGTTATTTGGAATGGTGGAACCCTCGATGAAATTAAAGATCCCAACTCTTTTAAAAAAATATTTAACTAACGGATTTATGAATAATTAACATATCTTGTGTTCGTTTATCTTGTTTCCTGGATGAGAAGAGAGACCCTCCATTTAGGAGATTGTTGGAAGAGAGAGTCGTCTAGAAACAGCACTGTGACTCCTTGATCGCCAAACACAAGAACCATTCAGGTAAAATTCACGAGAAATCAGGATTGATTTGTGTGGTCCATCTTGAGTGTAATTTGGGTCTTCATCTATCAACTTTCAATTATTTAATATGACGTGAAAACGAGATTAGTAAATGGAAGTTGAACGAAGTCATTGATATGAAATTGCATGAATTCAATTTTAGAAATTACGATGGGATGAAATTCGTATTAAAACTTGTTAATTGAATTGATTTTATTCGGGATGAAACATTGAGGGGGAAACTAATCCAAACAACTTTTCCAAACCATTGTCTAATTAAATCAATCGGTTCGTTATACATTAGATCACTAATACTTGACTAAGACAACAGAAAAGACCCTGGGGGAATACGACTCCAGTCAGTTTCACTTTCTGGCTTATTTTTGCATGCGCTTTTAGCGACATCAAATATTGGCGCCGTTGCCGGGGAGTTTTTCTAGTTGTGTGAAAAAGAATTATTTCCTTATGTTATTTTATTTATTTTCCTACCTTTCTTTTCACAGGTTTTTACTGTTTTTGTTTTTCATTCAGGATCCCTTTTATGAATCGACCAAATACCAGATTTTACAAACGAAAACTTGAAGAAGTTGTATACGAGTCAGTGAGCAATCCTTCTGAAGTCGGAGATAGTGAGACAGAATTTGAAGACTATAAGGAGGTGAACGATGAAAAGACCATCATGGCAGCCCGTCAAAGAACATTGGGTGATTTCGCCAAACCAAGCGCATCTGGTATTGCCTCCAGCATTACCAGACCACCCATCACAAGAGCAAACTTCGAACTACGCCATAGCACAATCCAAAGGAGGATGAAAACCCCGTCCATCATGTACAAGTCTTTCTGGAAATTTGTGACTCCGTCCAACACCAAGGAGTCACAACAGATGCTATCAAGTTACGACTTTTCCCTTTCTCACTTAGAGGAAGAGCTAAGTCGTGGCTTGACTCTCAAGCACCAGGAACCTTCACCATCTGGGACGATCTAGCACAAGCTTTTGTGGAAGAATACTTTCCTCCATGGAAGACAGACGAAATCAAGGAAAGAATATCTCACTTTCGCCAGCGAAGTGGAGAACCACTCTATGACGCCTGGAGACGATTCCAAGGATTACTTCATTCAGGCCCTCACCATGGGTTCGAACAAGAGCAGCTTGCCGACATCTTCGGAAAAGGTCTAGATGATGCCACAACAATACTCATCAACCAAGTAGCAGATGGTGATATTACTCAACTAACAGCCGATGCGGCCATGACACATTATGCGGATATAGCAGCCAAGACAAGAAATTGGGCAAGAAGAACTGCTCCTCGCCCAGTTTCTGTAAATAATGTCCAAGAGTCATCTGACTTTCAGACAGCAATGATGCTACAAATAAAGGCAATCACCCAACCAATGCAGTCAAAATCGTGATTTTAAGTAGAATCAAAAACTGGGGTAAAATTGGAATCGTAGATCAAAATCATAAAATCGTAAGATTTTAAGGTTCATATTAAAATTAACGGTTAAAACGCCAGATTGTAACAACAATACATATCATGAACAATAATACACTACATATCACTACTTAGTTACTTCTCACCATAGGCTTGTATGATAAATAAACACAAATAAATCCATAGATCTGTTCTTGTGCATTACAAAAACACACTAACAAATAACCTGAAACCTCGTAAATCACTTAGTCTAGTAAATAGTCAAGAATAGAAATCACATAAGATCATTTGGATCAATATTAACATCTAAGTCTTCAACATCATCATCACCCTCACTCTCATATTCATAGAACCCTTGTCTATTTGCTTGTGCAATGATATTATTATTCTCAACACCACTTGAAGTACTTCCAACTTCTTACTATATTTCTTGATTCTCCATCATCCGAAAAATGCTCATTGATTGGTTCACTCATTTCTTGATCGAGCACTTGATCATTCTCAATTTCATTAACTGCTCCATCTTCAGCAATCCATTCGTCATCAGAGTCGATATCTTCAAATATACGTTCTATCTTTTTACTTTGCCTCCGCATAAGGTTTGAGTTATACATCACATACAAAAGGTCATTCATCTTTTTATGAAGCAAACAATTTCTCTTCTTAGTATGTATCTACAAAAATGAAGCAAATATGAGAATATGATAAAAATGATAATGAAGTAATTAAAAAAATTTAGAAACTTACCCTCTCAAATACACTCCAATTGCGTTCACATCCAGAGGCACTACAAGTCAAGCTGAGAACCCGAATAGCAAACTTTTGAAGCTCAGGAACATCATCCCCAAAATCATTCCACCAATCTGCAGGATGCTTTCTATCCAATAATTGCATCGCTCCATAAGAATTGAACATTCCCCTAGCATTGCGAAAATCTGAAAGTTGTTCCATGATCTTAAGTTTCTCTTGAGGATCTCTGCTAATCTTTCCGCAGTTCATACAACCCCACTTTCAGTTGTTTATCATTAGGGTCGAAACTGGATCCTTTCCCATGATGAACCTGAGGATTTAACCAATGAGCGGCAAAGTACAAAGGCCTACTCATTTGCTCTCCCCACCTCTTCTCAATAATTCTCAATATGGGTTTATATCTACAGACAATAAAACAAACACAGTAAATAAAACAAGAGAGTTGCAAGAAATTAAAAACATTTGTTGAACATGAGTAAATAGCTACTGGAAATTAAGCATAGTTGCTGAAAGTGGCCAAACCGCAGCTGGAAATGACAAAACAGTTGCTAGAAAGACAAAAATAGATGCTGGAAATTATAAACAGCGGTTGGAAATGACAAAAGGCTGCTGGAAATTAGAAATAGCTTGCTGAAAGTGATCAAAAAGCTGCTGGGAATTGAAGGTAGCAATAAGAAAAGTGCTCTTACTTTCTCTCCATAGCACCAAAGTTACTTTTAATCTTCTCCTTTGCTTCATTCAGTTCTTTAACCACAAATGGCATTGTTGGCTTCTCCTCCGAGTCGACTAAACGTAGAACTTTCACCAAAGGCATAGCAGCTCGAAGACAATTTACAACATTTGTCCAAAATCTACCATCTAAAACAATCATTTGAATCCTTTTCCCCTCCTGAAATGCTTGCAAAGTTACTTTTCCTCCATTTATCAGAAGAAAACATAGTCATCAAGTTTCCTTTTTGTTCACTAAGGCAACCTAGAGTCAAATAAGAAGTAGCAAACCTTGTTTGAGCAGGTCTAACCAAATCCCTGCCCTCTGTGAACTCTTTCATCATAGCAATCAGATTTGTCCTGGTGTAGATGAAATTAGTGACCTTTCTTCCTTTCGAAATTGTAGACTTATGAACTGGCATATGTTTCTCAAAATCCTCCAAGATCAAGTCCATACAATGAGCGGCACAAGGAGTCCAGAATAAATGCTTCCACTTCCTCATCAATTTCTCTCCTGCGGCTTTATAAGCAGATGCGTTATTAGTGACGACTTGAACAACATTTTCCTCTCCAACCTTGTTTACAATATTATCTAGCATCTCAAAGACTTTCTCTGTGTTCTTGCTGATGCCAGATGTATCTATAGATTCAACAAAGACAGTTCCTCTTGGGCTGTTGACTAAGAAGTTGCAAATTGATCTTTTCTTCTTGTCGGTCCAGCCATCCGACATTATACTACATCCTACAGATTTCCATTCTTCTTTAAACACATTAAGTTTCTCTTCTACTTCCTTCGTCTCTTCTTTCAAGAAGGTTTCTCTTAACTCATGGTATGATGGTGGTTTGAAACCTGGACCATGTCTAGCAACAAGCTCAAACATATCAGCAAACAAAGGATCTCTTGCAGCATTGAAAGAAAGGGCATTGTTGTAGTACCATTTTGCTATACCACGACATGCTTCCTTTCTAAGATCCTTTTTTATCAGTTGGCTCACAGTTGTTTGAGTACGGGCTGGTGGAATGCTAATAGAAGCAGAATTTCCTCTATGAGACAGCATAGTGGAATGAACTGACTCATGAGATTGAGCAACAGAACCTACAACACTGTTGACCCCACGATGCAACAAATTTTTTTGTACCTCCTTTGCTTCTAAGTTGAGGTCGAGGAGCACCAACATTTTGTGTCTCACATCATCAGGTACACTCACACATGCCTCTGCATTTTCTCTTGTTCCGGCAAGATGATGTTTGAGACGAAATGCACCGCCAGAGAACATCTTCGAGCAGAACTTGCATTTAGACCTCTTTGCATCGCCGTTTACATCGATTGCATACTCCCAAGCTGGATCTTTTCTACTTCCAGCAACATTTCTTTTCCTTTTTGATTCTTTTCCTTTAGAAGCACTGGCAACACCTGTTGTAGACATTGCATCACCTATTGTATGAAATAAAATTAGGATTCACGCTTCATAATCCATATTCATTGCATATTTGCATAACATGATGAGATTTGTAAAATAAGAGTTGAAAATTGGATGTCATTGGAAATAGCAAGAGTGGTGTTAACACGAATTGAAAAACAAAATAAATATACAATCTGATCCAAACCGTGACCAGACCAGGAAATTAAATCATACCACCGGAACAAGTCAAACCATGTTGCTCAACCATCTATGGTTCCGATCTAAACTTTGCAAGTATTGTTTGATCCATAATTTCTTCCCACCCCCTAATCTTTAAACCCATATATTTTGCTTGAGATTTGCAGACGTACACTTTTGGCTTCTGAGAGAACTCCACTTTCAATACAAACCGCCACCGCAGAAGAAGAATACACAAAAATGTAAAAGCAACTCCCAACCAGGGAAAAGCCTCTGAACCAAACGTGTGAAGGGTCACCAGAAGCAAACACTACTGGTTATCCCCAATCAGAGTGTAGATTTGTAAAATATGCAACATATTTTCAACGAAGAAGGCTGTAGGCAGCAGCAATAAACCCAATACTCAACATATTTTCAACGAAGAAGGCTGTAGGCAGCAGCAAACCTCAAGTCCTCGACAACTAAACTAAGCAATTTGGTGGAACTTACCGTTGCAGCAGGCCGCAGAAATCACAGACGCGGCCGAAATGCGATGGAGCAGAGGGGAGGCGGCGAATCAAAAGGGAGCGTCGGCGGTCTTTCGGCTCGCATCAGAGGGCCAAGATCGTCTGCAGAGTGGAAGAGATCAGGATGACCAAAACAAAAGGAAATTAGGGCTGCTGGTTAGGAATTAGAGTTCCTTGCTTATTGATTAGTGTTGGGTATATGTAAAAAAAAAAGATTAGTGTTGGGTCGGCTCTAGGAATGTACCTGACCCGGTTCGTGGTCAAAACCCGACCCTATTTGGCTTAATTTTGACTCAATTGTCATGAACCTTAAAATCGTACAAAATCGTATTAATCGTAGATTTTAAAGATTTTATAGTTTTTAATCGGGATTTTGTGGGATTTTAAGGTTCAAAGATTTTACCTTAAAATCAGGATCGGAACCCATAGGTAAAATCGTAAAACCGTAAGATTTTAAGATTAAAATCGGGATTTTGACTACATTGCACCCAACAACTTTTTGAGTTGAAGACTTCCACAAATTCACCACCAGTAGCTGAAATCTTTTAGTGTGATTGGTGTGATGGAAAAGATCGCAACAGTATAGACTGCCGCAACTTTGGTCGATCTCGCAAAGAGCAGGTTGACTACTTGGGACAGGGGTACCCACAAAATCGTCAAGTAGGGTTCTTCTATAACAACAATCGCCTCAACAACAACAACAACTATCAGCCCCCAGGCGGAGCACCTGCTGCAGTTATTCGTCCACACTTTGGGCAAAATCCTCCACAACAACCATATCTGAATCGGCGGCCCCAGCCCACTTACTATAATCCCAACAAGGATTTCGATAGAAGGCCACAAAATCAAGGCCCACTAGGCTATCAAGCACGACCTCAATATCAGGGTCAACTAGTGGAGCCTCGAACAACCAAACTAAAGATATGAGCAGAGTTGATAGGCTCGAGAAGCTCATGTTGGGACAACAAGCATCCATCTCCAACATTGAATTACAAATGACCAATCTGGCCAAGATGTTGAGTGAAAGACCCCCTGGCACTCTTCCCAGAAACACGGAGAATAATCTCAAGTAGCAACTGAAGGTTATAACCCTTCGAAGTGGGAAGAAAACCGAGCCCATACCCATTAAGATCACCAAACCAAGTCCACATTCTCCAAAGAAGTCAGCCAAAAATGTCATAATGGAAGCCGACCTACATAACGAGAAGACCGAGCTAAATCCCTCATATGTGCCAACTCTGCCACCATACCAACTAAAAGCTCCTTATCCTGCCAGATTGAACACGGAGCTTAGAGATGCAGCTTACCAAAAGATTCTGGATCTTTTGGGTAAGGTGCATGTCAACATCCCCTTCATTGAAGTCATCTCCAAAATGCCTCAATATGCCAAATTTATGAAGGAGATTCTCACACACAAGAGAAAGCTGGGAGATGTGGCTTTCGGTTGTCCTGAATGAAGAATGCTCTGCTGTAATCCTCAACAAGAGTCTACCAAAAAAAACTCAAAGATCCAGGAAGTTTCACTCTAGCATGCATCATCGGTAAACTAGAAGTGGAAAGAAGTTTAGCCGATCTCGGGGCAAGCATAAATGTAATGCGATTTTGCCTCTATCAACAACTTGGGCTAGGCGAGCTTAGTCCGACCAAGATGACTATCCAACTAGCTGACAAATCCACACGACACCCCCGTGGAATCCTAGAAGATGTGCTCGTGAAGGTGGGACCATTTGTCTTTCCAGCAGATTTTGTGATCATGGATACCGACGTGACTGACATTTCGCTAATCCTTGGCCGTCCCTTCTTAGCAACGGCCAGAGCTATAGTGGATGTTCATGACAGGAGGCTCACTCTACGAGTTGGAGATGCCAGTGCCACCTTCCGACTAAATGATGGAATGAGATATGCTCATGTTCATGATGACCTCAACTCAATTGATGATGAAATTGAAATGACATCTGTTTCGTGCATCATCATATTTCCGGAGGAAGACAAGTCTGAAGTATTCTCAATTACTAATCTTGAAGAAGAAGGGGAAGATTCTGAGTATCTTGAGGAACAACAAGAAGTTACTAAAGAAGAATCTAAATTTTCAGAGGAAGAACTACTGGAGGACGTGGTTGAGCTCCCTAAAGTTCCTCTCTTGAAAACTTCCTATGATGAACCACCAACCTTGGAGCTAAAAGCATTACCAGAACATTTGGAGTATGCCTTCCTCAACAACAACTCCAAATTGCCAGTCATCATCAACTCATCTCTTTCTCCACAACAGAAGGAACAACTAGTGGCTCTACTGAAGAAACACATAAAAGCAATTTCTCGGAAGATCACAGACATCCAAGGGATAAGTCCATCCTTCTGCACCCATAAAATTCTTATGGAGGACAAATACAAGCCAGTGGTACAACCACAACGTCGCCTAAATCCAAACGTGAGAGTAGTGGTAAAGAAGGAAGTCCTAAACCTTCTTGATGCCGGGATAATCTATCCAATCTCTGACAGCCCTTGGGTCAGCCCAGTACAAGTAGTTCCGAAGAAAGGAGGCATGACTGTCGTTTCCAATAACAGGGGAGAACTCATCTCAACCCGAACAATCACTGGTTGGCGTGTTTGCATCGACTACAGACGTTTGAATGATGCCACTCGGAAGGATCGTTTTCCTCTTCCCTTCATTGATCAAATGTTGGAGAGGTTGCCTGGCCATGAATTCTATTGTTTCTTGGATGGCATGTCCGGATACTTTCAGATTCCGATAGATCCAGCAGATCAGGAGAAGACTACTTTCACATGTTCATATGGTACTTTTGCGTACAGACGTATCCCTTTCGAGTTATGCAATGCACCTGCCACATTTGAGAGGTGCATGAAAGCAATCTTTGGGAATCTAGTGGAGGATGATGTAGAAGTCTTCATGGATGACTTCTCTGTCTATGGAGATTCCTTTCATCATTGTCTATCAAATCTGGAGAAGGTCCTTATTCGATGCGAGGAGACACATCTTACATGAAACTGGGAGAAGTGCCACTTCATGGTGACAGAGGGAATTGTTCTTGGCCACAAGATCTCAAACGGCATTGAAGTTGATCGTGGAAAGATCGAGACAATTGTGGCTCTTCCAGCACCATCTTTTGTAAAAGCAATACGTAGTTTCCTGGGCCATGAGGGATTCTACAGACGCTTCATCAAAGATTTCTCCAAGATCATTCAGCCTTTGACCCAGCTTCTGGAGAAGGATGCAGTTTTCTCATTTGATGAGAAATGTCTTCTAGCATTTGAGTTCTTGAAGGAAAACTCACCAACTCTCCCATCCTTATGGCTTCAGATTGGAACCTACCATTTGAGCTCATGTGTGATGCTAGTGATTATGTAGTTGGCGATGTGTTGGGACAAAGAAAAGAAAAGAGGTTCCATCCAATTTACTATGCCATCATAACTTTGAATGATGCTCAAAGGAACTACACCACCACAGAGAAGGAGATGTAGGCCATTGTTTTCGCCTTCGACAAATTTCGTTCATATTTGGTGCTATCTTATACAGTGGTCTTCATAGATCATCAGGCACTTCGATACCTTCTATCAAAGGTAGATGCTAAGCCGAGACTCATTCGATTGATCTTACTACACCAAGAATTTGACATAGAGATCAAAGACAAGAAAGGAGTCACAAATATAGCTGTTGATCATCTATCTCGATTGGAGGGTGCTGAGTTTGCTATTTCAGATCTGGTCGAAATCAATGAGTCATTCCTGGATGAACAACTCCTCGAAGTCATCATCAAAGAAGCTGAAGGACCATGGTTTGCATACATGGCCAATTATCTAGCTGTGGGACGAATTCCCCAACACATATCATATCAAGCAAAGAAAAAGTTCTTTTCTGACATAGAGCATTACTTTTGGGATGATCCATTGCTATTCAGGATAGGCTATGATGGGATAATCCGTCGATGTGTTCCTATCACCGAGGCACATAATATCATCCATCATTGCCATTCCATCCCGGCAGCAGGCCACCATAGTGGAAATCGTACAGCAAGAAAAGTATTGGAATCAGGATTCTACTGGCCCACTATTTTTCGAGATTGCGACCACTTTGCTAGAAGCTGTGATGATTGTCAACGGATTGGCAACATATCTCGCCGGGATGAAATGCCATAACACATTTTTCAACCCATCGAGATCTTTGATGTCTGGGGCATTGATTTCATCCCATCATCTTTGATGTCCCTTCCCATCATCTTCGGGCAACAAATACATCCTGGTGGCCGTTGACTATATGTCAAAATGGGCAGAAGCACAAGCCCTTCCCACTAATGATGCCAGAAAAGTGGCGAAGTTTCTCCAACAACTATTCACCCGATTTGGAGTACCTTGAGTAATAATTAGTGATCGTGGAACTCATTTCCAAGGTCAATTTGACAAGGTGTGTGCTCGATTTGGGGTGACACATCGGCTATCCACATCCTATCATCCACAAACAAGCGGTCAAGTAGAGCTGACAAATCGGGAGCTCAAGCAAATACTCCAGAAAATAGTTGATCAATCTCGCAAGGATTGGTCAATTAATCTTAATGACGCATTATGGGCATATCGCACAGCTTTCAAAAATCCAATAGGCACCTCGCCTTATCGGATGGTGTATGGTAAAGCTTGCCACCTACCAGTGGAATTGGAGCATAAAGCATTTTGGGCTCTCAAATCTCTAAACTTGGATCTTGGAGTAGTAGGTGAAGAAAGGATGATCCAGATCCATGAAATGGAGGAGTTTCTCTTTCATTCCTATGAAAGTACACGCCTTTACAAAGAACGCACCAAACGAATCCATGATGCAAGATTGAAAAGAAAGGATTTCAAGGCTGGAGATCAAGTGCTTCTGTTCAACTCTCGCCTTCGACTCTTTCCTGGAAAACTCAAGTCCAGGTGGTCTGGTCCATACACAATCAGCACGGTCCATCCATACGGCACAGTGGAACTTTTCGATGAGGACAATTCAACCTTCAAGGTAAATGGGCATCGACTGAAACCCTACCTGGCAATGGAGCAGCCTTCCAACCTTGAGGTTATCCACCTCTCTGCCCCAAATTAAGCTCCACATCGTCGAGCTATCACAACGGTAAAGAAGCTCTTATTGGGAGGCGACCCAATACTCGGTTTGCATTTTCTTAACCTTATTTGTTGTGATTTCTTCATATTCAAATTTTTTTTTTGTGCTTCGAATTTTGTTTTAAAAAAATATTTTTGTGTGTTCCCCCACTTGTTTTTCATGTCCATTGAGGACAATGTCCAATTCAAGTGTGGAGGTGTATTGTGTGGCATGAACTTCATAATTGTATTTACCTATGTTTTATGAAAAAAAATTTTGATTTAAAAAAAAAACTAGAAAAAGAAAAGTTGTTTTGTGTTTTTAATAGTGGGTATCTTTGGTTTTTATTTGAATTTCGTGATAATTACTATCGATACATGAATATTGTGATATGGACATCCAGCAACCTATTATGATGACTGAGGGATTAAAATAAATTTGTCTCGTGTTACTCTTCATTAGATGGCAAATAGATATATATATATATATATATATATATTCTGAAATTTCGAATTGGTCGATTGTCATCTTTGATTGTCTTTGCATACTTTATTGGAAAGCGTAGCATGAGAAACCGATCATTTAGGAAACGAAGTGAGATTTGAGCCTGATCGTTTCTTTCTTGTGTGTTTAGATCCCTCTCTGCATGACGAATATGCTTGATAATTGCAAAATATTGAGTCGTGAAACCACTGATGAGGACGATGGAAGCATAGGTTTACCCCATTGCCCAAATGACTACCCGAAACTTCATATCCCCTAGTCAACCCCCGTTGAGACGAACCTATTTGTTCGGTGACAACCAGTTTTAAACCAATTCCTGTTCTTCAAGCCATATTATTTTGAACCCTTTTTTAAGGTTCCATTGGAATGGTTTAAACAAATGACTTTCTGCTTATTACATAAAAAAATGACTTCGGAAATTGGGAGAAATTGTTTCTAAAAGTGTTGTTCTTGAAAATATATTTTGGCCACTCAATAAGAAAAAAATGAAACATCCAGATATGCATGATAATAAGAATAAAAATGGGCCATCAATTTCTTGCACTTACAAAAAGGAGTTGTTCCTCAAAAGCCAAATTCGGCTACTTTCAAACTCCAAAATATCTCTAAATGCTTTCTCCCATTACAATCATCCTACTAGAAAAGCAGCAAGGTCATGATTTTGGTATGAAAATTGTGGAACCTTGAACTTACCACCAGATTAAATGAACTTTCACATGTCCATGCCCCCAGCCACAATTTTACCCATTCTAAAGACCTCGGGACAAGTCAGTGGTGGCACAAATTCGAATACTCGAATGATATGCTCATGGCAGAGAGATGGTAGGGCGAGTGTCGTTAAAATGTATGTAAAAGTCATCTTTACTTTTGCATACATTCATTCCCTGACCCCACTGGTCGAGTGCGAGAGACTTTCAATCATCTCTAAAAATTCAAAGTGAGATCCTACGTGCTCTATCTCTCATGCTATGCTTTGTGATTCCTATGTTTAAACAATTAAAATGATGAGAACTAATTCGGTTTTCATGCAGTTCTTGCATCTAAGTCAGAGTTTCCCATGTCACAGGAGTGTTATGATCAAATGTCGTCTGTGGTGGTTGCCAACATCCATATTATAATATTTTTCGTTTCGATTTTGATTGTTACTTGTGATTCACCTGATTTCCCACTATATGTGTTTGTAAGTTTTAAATAACAGGAAACATGTTTTACAATTGAACTCGGGATTTATGTGCTTTACTTGAGGACAAGCAAAGACTCAAGTGTGGGGGGAATTTGATAAGCCTAGAAATACACATATTTATTCCCACATTTAAGTATCCAACTGGCTTGTAACACAAAATAAGTTCAGTTGTTTTCCAGTTTTACGCTTGGTTTTGTGTGTTTTGATGTTTCAGGATATTCAGAGACATGTAGGAGAGAAAAGGGTCAACTCGTCTCAAATCAGCATTGAAAAGGAGAAATGACGGATCGAAGTTGTAAAAGAATGAAGTACGTATGCATGGAATTGAGTGTGGGCACGAAAGCAAGTTGACCTTTTGAGTTGTTTGTACCCGAGAAAGCAAGCTGCTCAAGAAAAGCAAGTATCCGTCACAAATGAAAGAATGCAAGTAGGAAACTCAATTTAATGGACAAGCAAGCAAGTAGTTGTTCATGGAATGGTGGCGCAAGAGCATAAGCTCGTAGCGCTCGAGGATGAAGACAAAATCAAGTGGCGAGCAGTTGAATTAAAAGGAAGCAAGTACCTGAATTAGATGGACAAGCTTGCTTGAGAGAAGTGTCCCTCGACACAAAGTCAAAGTAAGCAGCTGGCTAATAATTGGTCTCGGCGATGGGTAATGGGAAGCTAGCAGCTGGACGCGCCACGTCGTTACCGCAAGCAACTAGCTCAAGCAAGCAGCTGTTAGGCGCAGCAATTTAAGACAACCAACTGTAAACTTCAAAGGAGGGCTCTTGTTCATTTATTTGGACTAGCTAGCTTGCTCTATAAATAGCAGCGTACAGAGGCAAATTGGGGGATTCATTGACAATAGAATCCTTTCTCTTCTTGTTGTTTCCATTCCATTTCTTCCTTATCGAAACTCTACCAAATCTTCGTTGTAACATTCGTGTTTCAATCCAAAGTCATATGCTTCATACGATAAAATTTCCAACTCTTAAGATTAGCGGTAATATGTTACATTCGTAAATTACCATAAGAAGTTTATTTAACTTCTAGGTAATTTATTGGTATAACATACTTACTCTATTCTCGTTTCTTCCGCTTGGTCAACGAACAAGGTTTTGATAAATTTTCTACTCTTATGCATTTAATTTTCACGTTGTTACTATCGTGGGTTAAATGGGGACGGACTACCTCCCTACTCTCATATCTACTTTTTAAGTGGGGATTTGGTTTATACGATTAGCTAGCTCACTTGAGTTAGTTAAGTCCTTCCGTATCCCCATATTTATATTTTCGGAGTGAGGTTTGGTTTATACGATTAGCTAGCTCACTTGAGTTAGCTAAGTCCTTCCGCCCTTTCGTCCAATTTGTTCTATACTTATATTTATTTTTGGAGTGGGGTTAGGTTTATAAGATTGGTTACCTCACTTGAGATAACTATATATTTCCGCCCTTTGTCCGTTTTAATGAAGAACTAAAAAACACGTTGTTTGGAATGGTGGAACCCTCGATGAAATTAAAGATCCCAACTCTTTTAAAACAATTTAACTAACGGATTTATGACAAATTAACATATCTTGTGTTCGTTTATCTTGTTCCTGGATGAGAAGAGAGACCCTCCATTTAGGAGATTGTTGGAAGACAGAGTCGTCTAGAAACAGCACTCTGACTCCTTGATCGCCAAACACAAGAACCATTCAGGTAATTTTCACGAGAAATCAGGATTGGTTTGTGTGGTCCATCTTGAGTATAATTTGGGTCTTCATCTATCAACTTTCAATTATTTAATATGACGTGAAAACCGAGATTAGTAATTGGAAGCTGAACGAATCATTGGTATGAAATTGCATGAATTCAATTTTAGAAATTACGATGGGATGAAATTCGTATTAAAACTTTTTAATTGAATTGAGTTTATTCGGGATGAAACATTGAGGGGGAAACTAATCCAAACAAATTTTCCAAACCATTGTCTAATTAAATCAATCAGTTCGTTATACATTAGATTACTAATACTTGAGTAAGACAACAGAAAAGACCCTAGGGAAATACGACTCCAGTCAGTTTCACTTTCTGGATTATTTTTGCATGCGCTTTTAGAGGCATCAATATGTCTATCGATCTCTCGTGAATAGAGGTGGCAAATGGATTGGATCCATGGATTGTTGGATTAGATTGGTAGATCCATGGATCAGGTGGATTGGTGGATAAACCCATGAATCCAAATGACATCTAAAATTTAGACCAATATGTAAATTTTGAAAAGTTAGATATTAAAAATCATAATAAAATAATTTAGGTACCAAAATATAATTTTCCTATGAAATTTGGATTATAAATTGCCAACGTGAACTTTTGAAACTCCAAAGTAGTTATCGTAACTCAGAACACATGAGGTCAGCGCTCTGACTATACTCGAGTCGCAACCTCTCCTCACCAACAGGTCTATCGTGGCGAAGATAGGCTTTTGAAACTATCTTTGTCCTCTTTTTACAATATAAATATATAATTAAAACTAATAATTCATTCATATAGACAAAGGAATAACTGACTAATACAAATATTGTTTGCATAAGCAACCACGGTGATTTTTCATATTCTCAAAATTAGCAAAATGTATTTGTTGTCTATGTTCGTAAGTAAGTCTCTTTCAATGTATCCCACATTCCACTAAACAATCATTAGAGTTTGTGCCAAGTTCTGTTCCCCCAAGGTTGATTGCCTTTCTTCCTCTTTCTTACAAGCACAGGCAACTACCGATCCTCGTTTCTATTGTAGATACACAGTAAGTGATGGTGGTGAACTAGGAAATTTTTTATGAGCTGACTATACTGCAAAATTGGATTATAGTCTATTTGGAGATGTTCTTGTTTTTTACTCGACGTACAAGACAAAGTCATATAATCTTCCATTTGTTCTACTCATTGGTGTGAATAATCACAATGCAAGCATTGTTTTTGCATGTGCTTTACTTGCGGATGAAATGGCGGAGAACTGTGTATGGATTCTTAATGCTTTTTTTACATTGCATGGGTGGTAAAAAGCCAACCGTAATAATTAACATTATCAAGATTCAAATACCCTGACTCAAAGTGCACTGTGGTCCTCTACTCGAGCGGACATGATGTGCATTGCTCTTGTGGCATTTTTTTAGCTCTGAAGAATTCCATGTCAGCATATATTCTGTATATTGAAAGCAGAAAATCAAGTACAGATTCCCAAGTCAGTCATTTTGAAGCGTTGGACTAAAAATGGAAAAGAGTTTGACCCCTTGAGTATGAGAAGTTGTCATACCCAGCAAAATATTAGCAAGTAATATACATATATGCTGCTTGAGTTCTTTTTTTATTTCTTTTGTGCTTGGAACCAACTACAGAACTGCATGATTATTTTGCCAGGTTTGTTTTCTTGGTTGGTCAATGTAGTAGAATGTGTCATTATATTGTGAATTCGGATGAAGCATTTCATACTGCGAAAGGGTTGATTGAAGAATTAACCTTGCAAGTGAAGACAATAAGTGAAGAAACAACCATCAAAACAAAAAATTGCTACTACGGATGCTAGAGTGAACTCCTCTCAGTTTATTAAGGACCCCATCCAGTTCAAAGTAAAGGGAATGTGAAGCAAACTCAAGTGAAAAGAAGATTGTGCACGTATTGCAGGCATCCTAATCATACAGTCAAAATTTTCCCATTGAAAAGAATGTCTAAAGCAGAGCAGGTGGTAGTAATTTCACACCGCAATAAAAGAACTTCAAGTCTGTACGAGTAGGAGAAAGCAGCTTTTGTGTGGAGACTCGAGAATCTGTTCTACTTCCCTTAACTATCCAAGCACAAGCTGTAACGCTGGTGTTCAGCTTCAAAGAAAATTATGTCTCATCTTGTAAGGTTTGTTTTCTCCAAGTTAGTATCTAGTAATAGTGAATGGTTTTATGTAATGCTGGTGTCCAGCTTCAAAGAAGATTATGACTCATCTCTTTCATAAACTACATGTTCCAATCGCCATTATAATAAGTACAAGGGTTTCATTCAAAAACAACATGTTTCAATCACCATTATAATAACTACAGGGCTTCGATTCATAAACTACATGTTTCAATCATCTTGTATTTAAAATCTCACGCCTGTGAGACGGAGCTGTCAAATGGGAAACAAAAAGGCTTAGGAAATTACCACGGCTGACAGTGGGACATCTCACAGCCGCGAGATACCCTTAACATTTCTATACAACACAGGTAGTCTTACGGCTTGGGCTTGATAGCCTCACGCCCGTGAGACGAATCCATGAAATAGGAACCCTAAAGTTCCTTTATTGGTTCAAATTTCAAAATCCAAACCCCTCGCCTCACAAAATATGACTGCCTCTCCCCTCTCCCTCTTGTTGTTCAAGGCTCGTCTCCCTCTCTGTTCCACTTCGATCCCTAACGCCTCACGAGGGTCAACGGCGCCTACGACCACTTCTCAACCTCTTCTCCTACCTCGCCTTCTCTCAACCTCGTTGTGAAATCATCCCATGTTTGAAGCCCTCTCTCGCTCTGTGCTCAAAGCTTCTCCAACCCTGAGAAGGCGAAGCCATAGCTAAAGACAGAAGCTCAACCCGCAATTGAGAACTCTGTCTGGGGATGACATAGGCGCTGCACTTTGTACATCACTTTGAGTGAGTTCTTCTTAGCCATAACACGTCTCTTCTTGGTTCTCGCATTTTTAGGGTTTACTTGGCCCAGGTTGGTCCAAATTAGGGTTTTGGAATTCGGTAGAGCCTGAAGCATTTGACTAGTTTGTTTTGTTGATCTTCAGCCAGTAGCACTTTAAATTCCTTGTTTTCCATTCTCCAATTACATGCCAATATAAATTATTGAAGCATGTGAATCGAGTTACTTTCTTTAAATGAGGTAGTTGCATTAGAGTAGATGATATTAGAGGAATTGTGTTCAGATAGTTGATAGGATTAGTAGTTAGTAAGTAATTCTCCAAATAAACAATGAGTATAATTCCATGATTTGTGCCATGGTCAGTGGCTACCTTGCTTTCGAAATGGGTTCTTATCTTCCTTTAATTGTGCCTGTTCTTATCTTCATTTTAGTTCATAACATAACCTCAATTTGTCTCATCTGTGCTTGTGTATTTATCTCTAATTCATTTAGGCGGTCTTATGTTGAAAGACAATATCTTTTATCTACCATCTAAAAGTTGATAATCCTATGAGTTTAACCAATTATACATTGATTCTTTCATACGAGTTTAACCATGATTTTTTAAAGTGACTACATGCTTCTGGATAGGGACATCTTAGACTTGCATGGACATATATGCAATATGTAAACTCTCTCTAACAAGCTTGCTTCTTCAAGAGGTCGGCCGAATGCAATTTTCTCAAGTTCCATCAGAGGCAAGATCTTACATAATTATTGTTGTAAAATTTCTCCAAAAATCTTGTTGTTGGTCTTTGTCTTTTCCCTCTCATTTACTAAAGACTAAATGTGATGAGTTGGTGTTTGTAAGAATAGGTCAAGCTAAAGGAAAATCCAACGACCAGCAGCCTCTACTGCCAATGTGAAGGATCCTCCTCCTCGTCGCTGCCTAACCCAACAACGAGACACTTTTCTCCTTGGAGGACAGGCGATACAGACGAGCATAACTGAGTTCACAAAGGCACTCCAAATATACCCACCAGGATTTCTCATCACAGATGGACATGGTTTGATTTAAGAGAAAATATATTCAGCAAGAGTACCATTGGTCACTAATATGTGGAGTATGTTGAAACACAGCCACGTGAAAAAGCTTGACCCTGCCCACTACAAAGGGACTGATCTTCTTCCCACATGGCTTATCATCCACAACATTATCGCTCACTCTGTGGCAGCAAGGGAGGGGAGTCTGGGGAGTGTGACCAAGAGGGATTTGAACTTTTTCCTTTCTATGGTTCAAGATCCCCCAATTCATCTTGGTTTAGTCATACTGAAAACCCTACAGAAGATGACCTCCAACAAACAAATCAAGATCATCCATGAAGGTGCCTACATCACAAGGCTAGCTCGCCATTTTGGCATTGATCCTGGGGGTGCTCATTGCACTGTTGCCGAGTCCACTCAACCACTCTCCAAAAAAAACCTTGAGGATCCAAATTTGGTGGCAAAGGTAAATGTTCCAACAAACACTACCCTTTTCACAGTAAATGCTATAACAGAACTAGTTGGGATTCTAACAATCTATGATTAATTTTCTACAAGTTTGGATTTCCTACTAGCCTAGTTTCGTTTGAGCATTGACCTAATGTAACTAATGCTTTTGATATGATCATGTCTATGTTTGGTGGTTAAGGTGAATGATGTGCTAGTGATTGTTGGCCTCCCACCTCCTCCTCCTCCTTGCACCGGATGAGGCCAACGCATCGGAGCATGTTATTGAGAAAATGATCGAGGAGACTCCGGAACAACCTGCACAACCTCACAAATCTACATCTCAAGCGAGACCATCCATCGGCACATACTTATCCCATTTGGTGGCATTGGGTCGGCAGAATGCCCAAATTCTGGAGCAAAATGTACTCATTCTCTCTCGCTTTGACCGAGAGAAGGAAGCTCAACACTACATCATCAAATGTAACCATCACATCGTGAGGTCCTTGATGATTGACTACAAATAATTCTCCCGACCTTGGGAACTCTCTCCTAAGCCAACCGAGGAAAGCAATGAAGAGGACAATGGCACCGATGAGGAAAAGGGCAGTAAAGAGGATGGTGAGGGCAATGACGATGAGCCAACCAAAAAAAGAAATGAAGAGGAAAATGACACTGACGAGGAAGAGGGTAGTGACTCTGGCGAGGGAAATGAAGATGAGCCAATTTAGGAAAGAAATGAAGAGGACAAGGGCATCGACAAGGAAAAGGGAAGTAAAGAGGATGACGAGCAAATTGAAGACGACGAGGGCACTGACGAGGAAGAGAGGCAGTGAAGATGAGCCAACCAAAAAAATTTATTGAACTATTTAATCCTTAGTACTTAGCTATGTGTGTTTGCGTTTGTGCTTAGGTATTTTTCAATTAGAATATGATGATGCACCAGTGTGGACTACAGGCAACTAAACTTGAGCATTAATTAGACAAACTTAATCGTGTTATGGATGGTTGTTGAATTAGACAGATGCAAAGCTTTGGCTTCTTTTTACTTTTGTTTATAGGATATCTCATCTCATCAGATATGATGTATCGCTAGCTATGTTCCTACTTAAGTCATGACAGGTTGTTTCATTTTGTAAACAATCTAAGCTATGAAACAGCCACATTTTACGGGTGTGAGATTTTCAACTACAAGCCCGTGAGAGACTAGGATTTAGCGAGCAACATGTACAAAACATTTGCTCCAAGTTAATTTTATTATTTACAAATTTTATGTGATGGTCAATATTTTTTCCCAATTAATTAATTTTTTTTGGATTACCACCAATTTAAATACTATACAACTAGTTTAATTTCATGGCGGCAAAATCTCATATCTCTATATTGGGGTGGCTTATTATGAGCCATATTCCTATGATTTTTTACATGTGTTTGTCCAAAATACAATGTATCATCCATAAACTCAAAGATTAACAATGTTTCTTTGCCCTGTACCTTTATTACTCATAGTTGTACCACAAGTCCGAATGTACAACCCGAACTTGTACCTATACACTATGATACAACTATAAGTTGTACCTACACTTTCCAACAAATCCCCCTATGGTACAACCCAAACTTGTACCTATACGCTATGGAACAATGATAAGTAGTACCTACACTTTCGAAAATCCCTCTATGGTACAACCCAAAATTGTACCTATACTATATTCTACAACTTTGAGTTGTACCTACACTTTTTTAACAAATCCCTCTATGGTACAACTCAAACTTGTACCTATACGATTTGGTACAAGTTTAAGTTGTACCTGCACTTTCGAACAACTCCCTCTATGGTACAACTTAAAGTTGTACCTATACCTATGGAACAACTTTCAGTTATACCTATGCTTTCCAAAAAATTCTTGTATGGTACAACCTAAACTTACACCAATATGATTTGGTACAACTTCGAGTTGTACCTACAATTTTGGAACAAATCCCTCTATGGTACAGCCTAAACTTGTACATATACACTATGGAACAAGTTTAAGTTGTACCTACACTTTCGAAAAGATCCCTCTATGGTAGAACCAAAACTTGTACATATACGTTATGTGATGAGGGCATCGGTCAATCCCACATGCTAAGGCAAAGGCGATGAGAGACAAGTTTGCAACGTATATGGGAGTTATTCAAATACAAGCGCTTTATGATGTTGCAAGTCGTGGAGGAAGAAGGGAGTCTTGAAAAGGAGGCAGAATGCGAGAAAAAGGATTAAAAGTGTTGTTTTTATTATTTTGAGCTTAAACTCGGCCAGAACTTGTTATTAGCTTTCAAATTCGGTTTATGATGTTGTTTTCTTGTTATGTTCGGATTTGGAATGTTTGAGTTGTACCTAAACTCGTTGGTTTGAGAGTTAAACTATTATTATTGAATTTCAGAAAGCTTTTGTTTGTTCCCTTCTAGGATTTTGCTCTAAATACTCTATTGTGGATTCTGGAGTGTTAGAGTGACTCTTATCAATTAGTTATACACCCATATCAATTGCCCTTAATTCCGAGTTGAGATTGTCTGATCGTTTCTTATCGAGTGCCCCTTTTCACGAGTTAATTATGTCCTATTGATTTCCATCTTATCTTGGTTCTATCTTTTGGTTCGAATTGCTTGAGTTGTGCGACTTTGATTGTATCAAGGGGTATCATAGCCCGGTTTAAACTCAGTGGCTGAGTTGACGTGTTCTTGAAGGTTCTTGAGGGTTCGTGTTCGTAATCTTGAGATTCTTGGGAGATTTCTTGGAGTTCTTGAAGTGATTGTATTTCTTGTGCCGCAAGAAGAAGCTCATCATTTTGACGTGTTTTTGAAGCAATCTTGGGTTGTTTGATCGAGTTCTTGGGTTTCTTGACCCGCAAGAATGGAGGAAGCATTGCAAGCGATTAAAGATCTATTGGAGGCTATTGCTCGGACTCAAACTGAGCAAGGCACGAGAATGTAGGCTATTGAGGCTCGACTTCAGCAACCACAAGCTCCCACCGAAGCAAATCTTAACCCTAGGGCTCGACGAGATGAAGGAAGGGAAAGGGAGGAACGAGAAAGCTAGGCTGAACATTGAAAGGAGAATGGAGCAAATTTTGAGGAATGTCAATAAGCATAGGAATTCGAGGCACTTTGAAGTGGGAGACTGGGTGTGGGTGCACTTGAGGAAGGAGAGATTCCCACAGCAAAAAAAAATTAAAGTTGATGCCTCGATGTGATGGTCCCTTTCAAGTGGTTTCGAAGGTGGGAAGCAATGCCTACAAGAACGACTTGTCGTGTGAGTATAGAGTGAGTGCAACATTTAATGTTTATGACCTTGAACAATATTTGGACGATACTTCGGATTTTAGGTCATATCCTTTTAAAGAAGGAGGGACTAATGAGGGTATCAAAGGGCCAATCACACGTGCTAAGGCAAAGGCGACGAGAGACAAGTTTGCAACATATTTGGGTTGTTATTTTGCAAGCATGGACATGGAATTATTCAAATACAAGCCCTTTATGGCGTTGCAAGTCATAGAGGAAAAAGGGAGTCTTGAAGAGGAGGCAGAATGTGAGAAGGAGTAAAAGTGATGTTTTAGTTATTTTGAGCTTAAACTCGGCCACAGCTTGTTATTTGCTTTCAAAGTCGGTTTATGACTTTGATTGTATCATTATGGTACAACTTCAAGTTGTGCCTACACTTTCTGTTAAATCCCTCTATGGTACAACTAAAAGTTGTACCTATACGTTATGGAACAACTTTAAGTTGTACCTATACTTCCCAAAATATTCTTAATGGTACAACCCAAACGTGTACCTATACGATGGTACAACTTTATCTTGTACCTACACTTTCGAACAAAACTCTCAATGGTACAAATTTTCTATACGCTATGGAACAATTTTAAGTTCTACCTATACTTTCCAAAAAAATCCCTTAATAGTACTACCCAAACTTGTACCTATACGATGGGACAACTTTATATTGTACCTACACTTTCGAACAAATCCCTCAATGGTACAACTAAAAGTTGTACCTATACTTTCCAAAAAATCCCTCAATGGTACACCCCAAACTTGTACCTACACGATGGTACAACTTTATGTTGTACCTACACTGTCGAAAAAATCTCTCTATGGTACAACTCAAAGTTGTACCTATACGTTGTGGTACAACTTTATGTTGTACCTACACTTTCGACCACAACTCTCTATGGTACAACACAAACTTCTACCTATACGCTATGGTACAAAGTTGTACCTACACTTTCCAAAAAAAACCTCTATGATACAGCTCAAACTTGGGGACCGGATCCCCTCAGTAACCAATATATCAGTAACCGTCAGTAACCGCCCTATCCACCGTCCATTCCATCATCTTCTCAACCGCCAGATCATGCAAAGTAACTACACCGGGGGGGCAAAATAGTAATCTTCGATCTGACAATTTGAAAACAAGACGTCACATTAAACCGTGCCGCCTTCTTTCCTCCTTTCTCTCACCTTTCACGCGACAGTTCTACTTCCCTCTGCTCTCTAACTCTCCATTCTTCATCCAATCGCGCACCAAAAACTTCAGAAAACACAGAAGAAACTTCAAAAATCGAAAGATTTTCGCAAAGGTTTTTGAAAAATCATTCAACGATACACTGTTCTCGCTTCTTCGTCGAAAAACGAAGGGTTTCCAACTTCAACGAGCCTCAAAAATCGTTTTCGCACAAAATATCAAGGTAAAACCTCATTTCTTTCTTCGAAATCCATCCACAGAACAATAGAAACAGTATTTCAGTCACTCTTCATGTGAAAATTGTAGTAAACTCGATAAATTACCGAATTGTTACCATGCGTTGCTGAACTAGTGTAGAATCTGTTGTGTTTTGCTTCGTTACCATATGGTAATGTGTGGTAAGTTATGATTGCATTTTGTAAAATAGCAAAAAATCATAAGTCTTGCTGTGTTTTAGTTTGTTACCATATGGTAATGTGTGGTAAGCTATGATTGCATGTTGTAAAATAGCAAAAAACCATAAGTCATGTTGTGTTTTAGTTTGTTACCATATGGTAATGTGTGGTAAGCTATGGTTTCATGTTGTAAAATAGCAAAGAACCATAAGTCCTGTTGTGTTTTAGTTTGTTACCATATGGTAATGTGTGGTAAGCTATGGTTTCATGTTGTAAAATAGCAAAAAACCATACGTCCTGCTGTGTTTTAGTTTGTTACCATATGGTAATGTGTGGTAAGCTATGGTTTCATGTTGTAAAATAGCAAAAAACCATAACTCCTTCTGTGTTTTAGTTTGTTACCATATGGTAATGTGTGGTAAGCTATGGTTTCATGTTGTAAAATAGCAAAAAACCATAAGTCCTGCTGTGTTTTAGTTTGTTACCATATGGTAATGTGTGGTAAGCTATGGTTTCATGTTGTAAAATAGCAAAAAACCATAAGTCCTTCTGTGTGTTAGTTTGTTACCATATGGTAATGTGTGGCAAGCTATGGTTTCATGTTGTAAAAATAGCAAAAAACCATAACTCCTGCTGTGTTTTAGTTTGTTACCATATGGTAATGTGTGGTAAGCTATGGTTACATGTTGTAAAATAGCAAAAAACCATAAGTCCTTCTGTGTTTTAGTTTGTTACCATATGGTAAGGTGTGGTAAGATATGGTTTCATGTTGTAAAATAGCAAAAAACCATAACTCCTGCTGTGTTTTAGTTTGTTACCATATGGTAATGTGTGGTAAGCTATGGTTTCATGTTGTAAAATAGCAAAAAAACCATAACTCCTCCTGTGTTTTAGTTTGTTACCATATGGTAAGGTGTGGTAAGCTATAGTTTCATGTTTTAAAATAGCAAAAAACCATAAGTCCTTCTGTGTTCTAGTTTGTTACCATATGGTAAGGTGTGGTAAGATATGGTTTCATGTTATAAAAATGGAGGAAACCATAAGTCTTGTTGTGTTTTACTTCGTTACCATATGGTAAGATGTTATAAGACATGGTTGCATGTAATTACCATATGGTAAAATGTGATAAATATATGGTTTGATTTGGTATGGTAGGAAACCATTATGGTACCATATGGTATATTATGGTAAAAAGCATGCTAACAGACTATTCCTAATTTCTACATTCAGGTACACTATGGTAAACCAAAGAAAAAGTTTTCGCACAAGGTGCAGCCCAACAAGAGTATCTGCAATTGCAAGGACAATAAAAGATGAGCAGAAAGCGCAACTTGAGATATTAGGCCTAGCAGGCTTAATATCAATCAAGCAGACAAAGATAAACAACCATTTTGCACTGTTCGTAATGAACAAATACAATCCAGTGAAAGAATCGTTCAAGCTACCTGACGGGACACGCATGAAGATATCACCAATCGACTTTCATAGGGTATATGGTCTGCCGATGGGGAATAGGGAAGTTGTACCGCCCATGATTTCTTGGGACGACGCAACAGATTATGCAATAGAAACCCTACTGGAAGTAGATGGAACATCCACTCCAAAGGTAAAGCTAAGTCAGGTAGAAAAAGATCTTCCTACAACTACAAACAGTAAGAGATGGTTACAATTATTCTTTCTGCTGGTCACCGGAGGCTTGCTGTGTCCAACTTCAGCCCCTATGGCTGAACTCAACATGCTTGAGTACTTGAAGACTGATGAACTGAAACATTTCACCAGCTACAACTGGTGCAAATACTTCTTCAAACACATGAATGAAGGATTGAAATCACCAACCCTCTACGTCAGTGCAGATCTTCACTTCCTTATAGTAAGTCTCCATTCCCTTGGCCATTTCAACCTTGTTACTCATATATTTTATATATAAATGATACTCTTTGAAAAAACTAATAAAACTATCTGCATAAAAAGGTATGCTTCATGTACAAACTGGACGAAATGGCATTCTCAACCCAGCTTCGAACACCAACAGTAAGCTACTATGATGATAACAATGTTGAAAGCAACTTTGAGAACATTAAGAGCTACTACACAGGAAAAACTTGAATATCTTCGGCGTATACACATTAGCAACTTGCTTCACAATAGGGCTAGTAGAAAACCGAGAATCAGCCAACCTAGATAAGGCATAGTACTCTTCTTGTTCTTCAGCATCCCTCTTATTATCAAGCATCCTCTCAAAGTGCACAAAGAATCTACTAACGCTAAACTCTGACTGCAAGTAATGTCGAATATTACTATTGCAGCACTCACTTAGCTGGGTAGTTTTCATTCCCGCACCAAAATGACAATTCACCCAGGCTGAAGACCACTTCTTCCTGACTTTGTAAATGCCCTGTAACCAACTGTGTCCCAAAGGTCCCTTCCCAGGAAAACACTTCTCAATCATCTTCTTCCAATTATACTCAAAATCATCCTCATCATCAGCATTATACATCAAATAACTAAGCTCACGAAGGAAGTCAGAGTCACACAAACTTCCCAGATTAACAACTGCATTCTGAGCAATATGCCATGTACACAATCCATGAAACAATCTGGGAAAACAGACCTTATACCAGCAGCAATTACAGCAGCCTGGTCAGTAAACATTGATAACGGTCTCACACCTCCCATGCATTTCAAAAACTGATCGAAAAGCCATTCAAATGTTGTCGTTGTTTCATCATATAGAAGAGCAGCCACAAAGACAGTCAGTTGGTGATGATTGTTGAAACCAACAAACAAAGCTACAAAAACATAAAAGAATGTGAGTAAAAACAATTCTACCAACACATACCATGTGGTAAAAGGTATGAATAAGAATAATACCAACCCGTACCATATGGTAAAGACTTCTAAGAACAAAAAAACAATCCATACCAGACCATACCATATAGTACAGACTTCTAACACCTCAAATAACCTTGTTACCAACCCATACCATATGGTAAAAGACTTTTAAGAACAAAAACACAATGCAGACCACCCCATACCATATAGTACAGACTTCTAACAACGCAAAAACCACCTCAAATAACCTTGTTACCAACACATACCATATGGTAAAATACTTTTAAGAACAAAAAAGCAATCCATACCAACCCATACCATATGGTACAGACTTTTAAGAACAAAATAACCATGATACAGAATGATAATAATAATAATAATCATACAAACTCACAAAGACAATAATAAACAACAAACTAGAAAAACATACCTAGTGGCCGAAACTCTTTGTTAGTCCGGTAAGTAGTATCAAAACTAATTGAATCACCAAAATAATGATAATCCATCCTCATCTTCCCATCTGCCCAAAAAATACTAGCAATGTTCTCTTCAACATCAACCTCCACCTCATGAAAGAACCCATGATCCAGCTGTGCTTGACGTCTAAAGTGTTCAAGCAATGCAGTCGCATCACTATACTCCATTGATAATGTCCTCACTGTTCGCAGATGGTTCTTCAAATCATTCTTTGTGAACCCAACAAACTTCCGACCACCACTAGCCCTACTAATTGCATTATACGAAGAAGTCACTCCAATACCAGCAGCATCATTCACCTCTGCCAACATCTTATACACAGGAGCCATTCGTCTGCTGGATCTCACATAGTGACGCAGAGACTCAGGAATCATGTCATGGTTGTGCACATTATACCAACGATAAATCTTGTAGAATTTAAACTCTTTAAACCACCTCAGTCGTATATAAGCACCATTACATCCCCCCTGAGTTCTGGAACATTACGAACATGAACCGTCGTATCAACAACACCTGCATTATCAGGGTTATTCTCGCTACCTCTTTTCCAACCTTCCTTATTGCAACAATACTTGATATAATATACAGCTGAAAAACCACCATTGAGTTTCGGACACGCTGATTGGTTATATATCCTCACACCAAAACCTTCATGATTCCCATAATCAACATAAAAATTATATGCATCATCTAGTGTATTGAACTCTAAGTCCTTCCAAGAATCACGAACAGTAGGATCTATACCATTGAAACCTACAAACATTATGAAGCAACATATTAAATATGTACAAATATAATACCACCATGGTATGATATGGTAAAATGGATTCCACACCACAACAGTATGAAATCTCAATGTATACCAATAATTACAGCCATGATACAAGAGTTACCACCATGGTATGACATGGTAAAATCAAACTACCACACTATACCACATGGTATGGCATGGTAAAATCAAATTACCACACTATACCATATGGTATGGCATGGTAAAATCAAACTACCACACTATACCACATGGTATGGCATGGTAAAATCAAATTACCACACTATACCATATGGTATGGCATGGTAAAATCAAACTACTACACTATACCACATGGTATGGCATGGTAAAATCAAATTACCACACTATACCATATGGTATGGCATGGTAAAATCAATTATCACACAGAACCCTCACATTTAACTTCCTAATTACCACATTTTACCACATGGTAATGCACTGTAAAATCAATTACCACACATAACCCACCTTTCACTTGAAACTACCACACTATACCACATGATAAGGCATGGTAAAATCAAATTACGACACTATACCAATGATTCCAAACATGGTACAAGTAATTACCACCATGGTATGGTATGGTAAAACTTAAATACAGAGCACAATAACATCACAACACAACACTATAGTATCACCTCTCATCGTATACCAGTAATTACCACCATGGTATCTAACACATTCAAACTTCAATAAACAAACAAATTTGTATATATTACCTCCTGATTCACCAGAGTTAGCTGAATGATCAAATCCAAGATCGATAGATTAAGAAGCAATTCCAACAGCACTAGATGAAGAACCAGATCCTACAACGCTGGTTGAAGAACCAGATCTATCAATTGGAACAACATCGCCACAATTTACATAACTCATCTCACCAGAATACTGCAAAAACACCAAAACACAAAGAACATAACACATGAACAAGCTCGATTAGCTAAACATGAACAAGCTCGACTAGCAGCAATGAAAAACCTCCAACGAAACCAGAGATCAACAGAAAACTCGATTAGCTAAACAGGAAGAATAAAAAAAACTAATATCTAACCTCGTCGTCGATCAATTATGGAGAATCAGAAAAGATTCGTCATCCCCTGTTTCTCAGCGGCTGCTCGCAGTTTCTCTCTCCAAAAACCGAATCCAACTCGCGCACACGTCGATCAATTATGGAGAATCAGAAAGCTCGATTCAAAGCTGCTGCTCGCAGTTTCTATCGCCGTCGATCAATTATGGAGAATCGCCGTCCTTGTTTCTCAGCTGCTGCTCGTAGTTTCTCTCTCCAAAAACCGAATCCAACCCGCGCACAGAAAGATTCGCAACGGACAAAAGGGGGAAGTCATTAATTCAAAAAATCAACTACAGCCACACGATCAGCCCGGCCCAGATCTACGGTCCTAAGGTGGTTACTCACGGGTGAGTAACAAAGGGTTACTCACCCTATCCTAAGCCTCAAACTTGTACCTTCACGCTATGGTAAAACTTGATGTTCTACCTACACTTTTAAAAAATCTCTTTATGGTATAACCTAAAATTAGACCTACACGCTATGTACAACTTGGAGTTGTACCTACACTTTTGGAACAAATTCATCAATGGTACAACACAAACATGAACCTGTATAATATGGTACAACTATAATTTGTACATGCACTTTTATATATTGATTCATTATTCATAAGATTGCCATTAATGATGTGAGACCGGTCACTTAGTGGATTTACCTCCCCAACAGGTAACCTTTTTGTTTTTGTTTTTATAGCATGGGTGCATTAAAGCACACTAAAATTCCTCATACATACGATATTACCTCTCGGATGATGGCATCCTCAGCCCTCACTGTCTGCGTTGGACTCTACAGACTTGCCCTCGCTAAGGGTTTAGCTTGGGTTTTGTGCATCTATGGAATGCCTTGCCCGTGGTGAATGGCATCATTAGTCCTTATCAATCGTTTCTCGCCCCTATTCTCCGCCATTTGTTCTCGACTACGCCGCTCAGTGGCAAAGCTAGTGCATACCAAGGTGGATCACGGGATCCATCTTGGCTCGGGAGATAATAAGTACGTGTAAATACAATAGTTACATGTCCGTGAGAATTTTTACCTAAAATTCGTCAATATATCTACCATCAAACAATAATCAAATTATGAATTTAGCTATCACATTATATATATAATTCATTCTAGTTTCTACATAAATAATATTAGTACAAAATATAACTTCATCCTCCAAGCCTCTAATTTTTAATATATTCATCATCCATCACCAAAACTCCTTTTGTTGAAACTCACTAGATACTTTTTATCCTAATAATGAATTCTCTGAAAAATAATATATCAGGTTTTGAACGTCAACTAAATTATTGTAGGTATATTTTGATGTGAAACTATGCTAGATGTTATTTAAAACTATATAGAATTTGATGTGAATCATGGTCATTGAAAGAACTTACTTATCATTGTTGCTAACTAAGGCTCCTTTGCAAGTGTTGAAATGACATTTGCAATGAGCCACGAGAAAACATTTTTTGGTATTAAATGGGTGACAAAATCACGAATGATTATTTATAGGATATATTGAGATCGATATCATATGAATGCAAGTTCGTAAAAATATGAAAACACATTACTGGGTATGACAATGATTTAAAATTTCTTTCAATATTTAAAAAATAATTTAGGCCCACCTTATATAAAATTCTGGCTACACCACTGACGCCGCTATACCATGCGATGGAGGCTACCATGGCGATTAAGCCAACACTAGAAGATACTATTAGACTATTAGTTTGATGAGGTTACAATGTGTGTTTATACTTTATATTGAACCGGACGAAGGTGGGCAGCAAGGTTGTCAACCGTGGGTCGACCCACAGGTTGGCTCATTTTGATTCTGACCCGATGAGAAAAATGGACCATACACATCCACAGTCGACCTACTACAAGAGTATCGGGTTGCAGGTCACGCGACGTAGTTTTCCCTTTAGTTTGAAAAATGCGTATTAGTTCATGTTCACTAACCCTATTTTTAGAATTTTAAGTTGAACATTTAAATATTGATGTTACGTAAGTGTGTGCGAATTTTTACTAAATGTTTGATCCAAATACGACCTGCTATTTTGATATAATGTTATATGTTATTACTTATATGAGATTTGATATAATTTATAAATGTATGAACAATATAATAACTTTTTGGACTTTGCTATAGTGACTTGCAAGTTACCATGACTTGGACAAAACAGTCGACCTCTTCACTGTTATGGTCGACCTATTTGGACAAAATGGTCGACCTCTTTGCTGGAATGATCGACCATATGTACTATTTTCCATTTTGATATGTTCAACAAACGATCAACCTCTTCCACTCAAAGGTCGACCACTTTACAAGAAAACGGTCTACCACTTGCATCGAGTGGTCTACCTCTTTCACCAAGTGGTCCACCGCTTTCAATAACCGGTCTACCCGATGAACCATTGCTAGTGATATAATCATAAATAATTATTGTCCAATAATAATAGACATGCTTGCTAGTAAGAGCTTTAAAATTAGTACAAAGGATGCAAGCATAGATTACAAGTTTTTTGAGTGATTGTTCTCCCGTCGATTTGGAAAATGTTATGCTTATTTATTTCTTATATTTGACTTACTTTATAGGGACTTTCATTTTTTCTTCAAATTCTAAGTTTGCTTGTTTTTTTGTCCTGTCATTGTCTTGTGACCGATTGCCTTAAGTGGTAGATCACTTGCTGGAAGTGGTAGACAATTTTCTTGGAATAGGTCGACCACTTGAAGGTAAGTGTGTCTTCAGGTCGACCCATTTTCGTTAGCGCTAGAACAATTGGCTCAAGTGGTGGACCACTTGGTGGAATTGATAAACCATTTTCTTGAAAAGTGGTTGACCATTTGATGGAAAAGGTCGACCACTTGAAAGTAAGTGTGTCTTCAGGTCGACCTATTTTCGGAAACGATCGACCACTTGATAGAAGAAGTCGACCATTTTCGTTGAGAGTGGTCGGCCACAAACTAGAAGAGATCGACCGTTTTCTCTAAGTTATGGTGACACAAACTGAAAAAGATCGACCGTTTTCTCTAAGGGTGACTTGCATGTCACCGAATGCATACCTTTTTTTCACATATATATGTTAAACCAAATTAAAACAGTCGGACAAGTATCCCTCAACTCGCAAGCTAAATAGGGTACAACCTTGGTGAGCAGAGTAAAGGCGTATTCTGGTACTAGCTCTATTTATTATTGCCAACCGGAATCTGTGTTATCTTATTGTCATCTCCACAACATGTGTAACCCGATAGTTTGCATCTTTATTACTACATGAGATGGTTCATCTGTCAAAAGGTCGAAAATGAAAACAAATTCGACCAGAAATCACATGAGGAAGTTCACTAAACGATGCGACGTACTAGCTTAAACATGAGAAGACAAAAACGGTAAAAAGAATGCTGGTATGAACAACCATGTCTCTTCCACTAACGAATGGTATCCCCCTGACACAGTAAAAAGCAGAGCTACCTAATAAACCCATGTCTGGTTCTCTTTCACACAACCTCAGCCAGCCAAGCTAACCTAGCTATATGCTAAAAAAGGTCGACAACAACCACTGGCATTTTCACATACCTCCTGCACCCGAGTTCCGCAACTCAGCAGCACCATGAGCAAAGTGACATCTCTGACCAAAACTGCAAGTCCCTTTGTTAAAATTATCACATATCTTCGTCTTATAATTGCTGCCAGGATGCTGCTTCTCCCCAGAAGCTCCTGAGCCTCCTCTTCCATGTCCACCTCCATGACCAACGTTCCCGATTAGCTCTCTCACCATTGCGCTAGCTCTGCCAACCTGCTCAAGGGTCCCTTCAAGCTCAATGTTCCTCAAGTTGGGGTCTGTCTCGTGGTCCCTGATCGAAAGCTTCACCCCTGTCTGCCGACATATCTGCTTGGAATTCACGCCACCTTTCCCGATAATGGCTCCTGCAAGGGAAGAATCCACACTGACTTTGGTAGTTGTTGTATCACCAAACCCGGGAACCGGGCCTGGTTGGTGTGGTGGGTCCATTCGCATCCCTCCCATACGCCCCGGCATTGGAGGCATAGGCCCGCCCATCATCCGAGGATCATCATGAGATGGAGCAACTGGCCTTCCAAGCTCCCACTCACCATGTGCAAAATGGCATTTGTCACCATATTTACATCCTTCTGCACTGATGTATTTGTTACACAAACGGTTTTTAATTGGAGGGGAGGAAGAAGAGCCATAGGGAGGAGCAGGCGGTGTGTTGCCATAGGACATAGGTGGTGGGGTAGGGACATTCCTCGACATGGGAGGGGCGGAGGATCGGTTCATTATTTGGGAGACTGCATTGTAACCACCCGGAACATAGTGCAAGAAGTGGCAGCTCTCACCAAATGGACACCCGTTAGTACTGCAACAGAAGTATACAAGTGGCCAAATCAGCTAAACACAGAAGTAAAGAGGTAAGAAGTGTACTATAAAAGTCTTAGTGGTCAGGAATCAATTAGCATGCAAGGTTTAGACTTGTAAGACTTGAATTGAAATACCAAAGCAACATACTGGACTGCGTCCTCGATACAATAAATGCTTACTTGATAGAAGGGTGAGACAAACATTTAGTTTCTTAAGATCACAAAACAACGGATTACTGCTAAACCAGCAAAACCACAGTTTCTGGAGAGACACCTTGTATTTTATATATCCAATGCAATCCATCTTACCTAAGATATTGCTGAATTTTTAGCTTACCAGTAGTCTGCATTCAATAGTGTGCTTTATGCACTTAAACTTGAAGCATTTACAATTAAAACCATCTTTATGATATTATCGCAAAAGCTGAAGACATCCTTTGGCCACAAATAAAGTTTGAATCAAGAATAGAAATAGCTTCCTAGCCTTCCTTAGTGATCAACTATATCCTGGGGATATAATAATCCAGGTAAACAGCACCAACTAATTCAATTAGTTAACTTGACTTGATGATGACAGAGTTACAAATTTGTACCTGTAAGTGTATAATGCGATTTCATTAGAGAAGCAGAAACCTAGACTCAAGTCATAATTATAGTAAAATTTAAAGTTTGTACTAACTGGTGATACAACAATGTGCAATCTGAGATGATTATTTAGGTGAGAGATTAGAACCTGAAAAACTTGGTGCATGGCTTCGATTTGCTTCCTACACCGGTTGATAACGAGTCCATTTCTGATAACACACATTGATTGCGTATCTCAGTTGAAGTTCTGGATGATTTTTTAATCTCAACTAGACGATATTGTAGTTCAACTCAGCAGAGTTCTAGAACTATCAACTTCATTCTTGCACAATAAGTTCAACATTCCAAGCACTCTCCCACTAACATAAAGACTAAAGAGACGATAACTCCCCAACAAAGTTGAGAGTGACTATACGATCCTATTGCTCACTCGAATTAATCAATCAGTCCAGCAACTTGAGTTTAGTTGCAGAATTGTATGCTTCATGAAATTGAAAGCTGCAAATTATCTCTGTTTCTACCGTTTCTTTATCGTAACCAATGATTCAAAACAAGCAGATTACTTCCCTAAGCTCAAAACAGATATACTACTGCAATAATAACCACAAACTCTATACAAAGTTCAGTTCGTCGCACGAAAAAATTGCAGAAACAAACTGAAAAGAAATTAACAAGCATAACTATCTGCTGTAATTACAATTCACCAGACACCCAAAATAAGCTCCAACCTAACCGGAGCTTCACAGCGTCAACCAACTAAGAGAAGGAAAATCACCGAAGAGATAGGAAGACTGACCTTGTCTAGATTTCTTGAATCCACCATTAGCGTTGCCGCCGGCTTCAGGCCTCCCTCTCTTTCTGGCTTCCATTGACGGTCCGCAACAGATTCAGATCCAAAAACAGAAGAAAGCTCAAAAAGCGATGAAGTAACAATTGAAAGAACGACAAAATTCCCAATGCTCCAATGACCCAGATGGGGAAAAGGAAAGACCTTGGCGCTTGGCCTGAGAATACAACGAGGGAGGGATAAGCAAGGGGAGTAGCAGGAGAAGCTAAAAACCCTAACCCTAATAAAGAAAGAACAAGGTAAAAGAATGAAAGAAAAGGTTCAGATGACTCCAGAAGGAAAAAGACTTGAGACCGTATGTATTAGTATGGGCCACTTTTGTAGGGCCTTCTGTTTCTCTAGTAGGATTCTTTGGCCAAAGTTCAATTTAGCTCCCTGATTTTCACTATTGACAATTCATCCAAATATGGGGAATTAGTTCGTAATATGAGAAATTTTACAATACTATATAGTATTGGTGCTATAGGTTTTTGCCTTTATGGTACAACTTAAAATTGTACATTTACGTTATGGTACAATTTCAGATTGTACCTATACTTTTTGTACAAATTCTTTTATGGTACAACTTGAACTTGTACCTTTATGTGATGGTACAACTTTAAATTGTAAAGTTGTACCATAATATAATGGTACAAATTGCTTTATGGTACAACCTAAACTTATACATTTAATGTTATGGTACAACTTTGAGTTGTACATTAAAGCACCAATGCTATATAGTATAGTAGAAGTGCTCTCGTAATATAACCCCAGTGTGACAATTTTGGTACTTTTTATGTTAAAAATGCATAAACAATTATACTCTGATCAGATCATACTACTTATTAATCATACACAATGGTATAAAACGATTTGACAACCTTACCAAGTACTCTATTGCAACGAAATTAGTGACACTAATGGTGTAGTTTAACAAGTGTATGCCTCTAGTAAACACTTTTTACGTGTTCGCCAAGTGGTGTGCTTCATTTTCTTATATAGTCCTTTCTTATATGTTTTTGTTTTTCAATAGTGGGTAGAAATTTTTGCTTCAACAGTGGTCAGAAATGGTCTTCCGAAGAGGATTGATTATTGTTTTCTTATCTCCATGTCAGACACGAGGTAGTGAGGAAGCAAATTGGATGGGCCAGCTTGGATGCTTAAACCTCAAACAATTCCAAAACCTCTGTAATGTGTGTTGTTGGCTAGCATGATCTCTACGTTAGACATACTCCATGTTAGCTATAGTTCCATCTCTTCATATTTATACAATGGTAGTATGTTGACATTTGAACAAAGGTCAACTAGACCTTTTTCCACGTGATGATAATCCAGAAGACATTTGATGATGCAATGTCTGGGATCCTCCTTTATTTCATTGACTAGGACGAATTCTTTGTAACCCCAAGTGGTTTTCTTGATTGTGGTCACCTTATCTTCAGCCCTGTCATCTTCTTCCATGAAAATCTCGAGCTTTCCTTTTAGATCTTTCATGCAAATCATCTTCTCCGATATTGGCATGTCACTTCTGCTCCTCCAAAAGCTTCTATAGGATTTCTAAAGAGAGATGGATACTCATCTCCTTTCTTCTCTTCTTCCCTTTACATGATTAGGAAACTTTTGGTTGCTCCCATCATTGTTGAGATGACTTTGACTTCCTCCTTCTTTGGATTGTTCTCTGTATTTATTGGGAGCTTGTCTTGGGGCTTTTGAGGTTGGGCATCAATAAGGAGTGAAAGTTGTCTTTTTATGTTCTTGTAACTCGTTTGCAATCCTATCACTCTTGCATCTACCTTCTCGAATATGTTGGGTTGCTGATTGGAGACAACTCCTCCTTGTGCCTTGTATTGAGGCTGATTGCCAAATCCGGGTGGACTTGGTTTCTTTTTCCATTGTTCTTCATGAAAACAAGGTGCATTCGTAGATGTGAAGTTGGGGTAATCATCGGGCTTCTATGCTCCTAAAGAAGGCCATTGACCATACGATATGCGACATTGATGCATAGTTTACATACAAGTGATAAATATCCTAGATGTAACTAGGGTTGTATACATAGGGTCTTTTAATAGTAACTACTCAAACCTAATCAATCGAATTCGAATATGCTATGCAAGTAAGTAAAGCTAGGTGGGTTGAGGTGCCCTCTACTCGAAATGCTAAACTACTATGTACACAAAGCAACAAAAAAAGCAATTCAAGGGAAAGTAATGTTTAAGTAGTATCTTCTAGACAGTCATGCAAACAAAGAAACATCTCTAAACAAATCGACTAGCAACACAAAGAAGAGTGGAACAACATCTTCGTAGGTGAATGATTCTCCTCTAAATCTCAACAGCAATTCTCTTCCTTATATGGATTGGTACTAGATCCCAGTGGGGCAAAGTGCTGGTAAGTGTTTTTTTATTTTAAGATATAGCCTAATCTCCTATTTATTATTGTTACATGAGGGGTTTTCTAGTCTTTTTCCTCTGAAAGTTAGACAAACCCTTCCCTATCCAACTTGAACTCGAATTCCTTCGACTTGAGGGCGAAGTAGCTTCATCAGGAAGTCTTCTACAGAATTAGGATTTTAGCCACGAGGGTGCAGCGGTTGGAATCGCCTCCCTTCTTCAATTGGGTTGGATTGCTTGGCCCAAAAGCACCTTCTTCTTCTTCTTCAGATTTGGGCGCGTCTTGACTTGTATAGCTCTGGTTGGACCTTGGTCGAAGATGGGCCTCCTGCACTACTAGATCTGCTTATTTTGGTCACAAAGTCAGCCTCTGATGTCCGTATTCATCTATGTTTGAGCTCATGAGCTTGTATTCTCATGCTCCTTCTTATCCATTGGCTCCTTTAATGATCCAATTTGTCTTGAGTGGTTTATCTCCTTGAAAAGCAGAAAAAAGCATCACGTAGTACAAAAACACACTCAAGGTTGATCATAAGCTCATAAATCAAATCGTTATAAATTCGATATGAAATATAGTCAAAATCACTAAGGGGTCATTTGGATCAAGGTTTTTAATTTGTGGGATTTTGGCTCAAATCACTGGTTTAAAAACCCAGGTTTTTAATTTGTGGAATTTGTGTGGGATTTTAAAATAGCTGATCACCATCAGCTATTTCATAATCCCACAATTGTGGGTTTCTGAAATCTCTAATATTTAAAATCTCTTATCATATAATTGCTTTCCAAACGAGTGATTTTAATTAAAATCCCACACTATGTAGGATTGTTCCCAAATCCCACACCCAAAACCTGCATCCAAATGACCACTAAAGATGCATTAATATAAGGGGAAATGTATCAAGAATGAAAGTGATAAACACTATAAATAGAGTGTTATCATAAATACCCCACACTTAAGTTTGCTTGTCCCCAAACAAACACTACTCACTATCATACAACTCAATGAAAGCTAATGAACCATCACTTAATTCTGATCTTGCATAGTGGATAATAACTAACTTACAAGGTCAACAATACCACGAGAGAATCCTAACGACATCAATATGTAAGAGCATCATGCAATCCAATCAAAGCATAAACAGCCGATCATGCATTAGAGTCTCAAAACACAAGGACGAAACTTTTGATAAACAAATTTTGAACTTTGGAATGCTTATACCATCAACTTGACATGCCCGTTAAGCACTTTTATCTTCACAAACTCTTTTAATTATCTTCGATTTTTCTTTTCCTTCAAACAACTATTTTATTTTTCTTGAGTGGAGAGCTATTTATAGCTTTACCGTCATTGATTGAGCAAGAACTTAAAAGTCCCAATACCTCAACATGTGTGGATTCAATAAAACTAAGGGGTGTCGGAAGCTTTATCAGTGCCCTTAAAAACACATCCTCAATTTGGCAATCAATTCAGCTGATGGAGATTTTACTTGTATTAGAGAGGAACTAGCATCATCTTGTAGGACTTCCCCACTAAAGCTCAACTAGTACCTCTTCCAAAACCTTATTTAAGTTCAATGAAAAGATGGCTCACACGTTGGGCTTACACCACACTTTATTTCTCAACATAGCATGAAAAATTTTGAATGACACCAACATGTTTGTATAGGTAGATTTTTTCATTTTTCTAAAGATACAGTTCACTCTTTGAAAAACTTTTGAAAATGGGAGACTCTTTTGCATAATCATAAATCCTTGAATGAACCAAACATCATTACATCCAAGCACATAAAATGATCATTACATCCCATTGACTATCACATCCTTCATAGTCACTACACTATCCTGCCCAGGTCCAGTGGTCTTTCACATACTCATTGACTCAAAGTTAGATGAGTAGTGAAAATCTTGTAGGGGATGACTAAAGGTCATTAGATAGAAACTATCTTTAGTAATTTCAAAAAAAATTCTAATGGATCATAATTTTACTCAAAATTGAATGACTAAAAATAATTCATGTATCAAGCATATCCAAGTAACATGTAACACCCAATTCCATCCCACTTTAAATGGACATTGTCCTCAAGGGACTAAAATAAGGTGAGCTAGGGAAAAGGTTGAAACAATTTACTCAATTTGGCATTCAAATTGTGACATAGGAGGCTTAGGAAACTAGCACTTATCTTGTTTAGGGGAAATCTAAATCAAACAAAGAAGGGATCAAGTGCTTCACATCCTAGATCCAAAGTAGTAAAAACAAAGGGATAGACGTTACTTCCAATTGAAGATCATGCCCTCATCGGATGGCAATCGAGTTTCGAGGTTCCTTCATCTGCCCATCTGTCGTATTTATCATTGTTGGCTCCATGGGGTGTGGAATGAATCCACATTGGCATATGAACTCTTGAAATTCCTCTAATGCTTCATACTCCAGCTCCTCGATCTTTTCTAGCAACGTCTTTGACCTTGTACTGGCTATCTTGAGTGTCATTTGTGCTAGCTTCAAATCCAGAGTTGGTGGAGCTTCTTTCAACTTGTCTCCCTATTTCAGGTCTTCATCGTAGTTATGATATGTTGCATGTAAGGAATCCTCATATAGAGATCTTTTTTGGAATTTGATCTCTATCTCCGACTCCATCTCTACATTCTCCTTGAAATCATCATCATTGATGGGCTTCTTCTCCTCTTTGTCTTCAATATAACCCACTACTCTATGCATGACCTCTCCTACTTGTAGTGTGATCTCTCTTTTTGATGCATTGATCATGACACCGGAAGTGTTCAGAAGTGGTCTTCCAAATATCAAGGAATATGAGATCTCTATTTTCATCTCGATTACCACATAGTGTGGAAAGAATATGAATGGCCCTATTTGGGTGCTTAGTCCTCAAACTACTCTGAGATGTTGACATGTAGTGTTGTCTTCCATCTTGATCTCCATTTCTATCTCCTCCATGTCAGCTAAACCCAAATATTTATAGAGTGGAAGTGGTACGATGTTGATGCTAGAACCAAGATCCTCCAAACCTTTCTCTACATAATAGTCATCTAGGAGACAATTGATCGAGCTATGATCAGGATCCTCCTTCTCTTCATATACTCAAATGACTTCTTTACGTCCTTAAGGATTTGAGTTGATGCTACTCTTCTCAATCTTCTCCTTCTCCAGAAGTTTCTCAAGCTTCTTCATTGGGCTCTCCATAGAAGTAATGATCTCTAACAGTGGCATGCCACTTCCTTCTCTTCCAAAAGCATCTATCAAACTTTGCACCATTTGAGGGAATTGAGATGCTTATTCATGGATGGTCATCTCATTTTCTGAGGTTATGTCATCGTTTTTGTCCTCCTTTTTGGCTTGAGATGCCTCCATTGTATGGGCTTGAGTAGGCTCCATCAAACTCTTCCTCGACTCCTTCTTCTCTCGTGGGTGGATACCTCTCTCTTGCTTCCTTTCGTTGATGCTCCTTCCTTATCAGTTGCCATCTCACAAGGATGGGTCTTCACAAATCCTCCTCCTTTGAAAAGGAATTGAGTGATAACACCATATTTGTACATGTTTTTTCCGACATTTCTTGATCGCTCGACTTGGCATTTGATTTCTTTGTGGCCCATTTTACGCTAGGTAGTGCATTAGGAGAATGGACTAGACTTGGAGGACGTCAAGGCAAAATCCACGGTCCGGGGATTCAGACCCACAACCGGGGATCAAGCATTTTGACTATGACTTTGGTTAGGAGAGATCTTGGTTTGTGTATGTCATTCCACGACCGTGGAATAGAGAAAGAAGGTTGTGGAAATCGCACGAGGGATTTAAGTGCCGCAAAACGTTTTGCTTTTCCGGGGTCTGGAACTTAGTTCCACGACCGGGGAATTCCATTATCACGATTACTAAGCTAAAACTCAGGATTTTGGCTAGAGGATCCGTTTTTTCAAGTTCTGAATTTTGAATGTTAGGCATGCGGTAGAGGTAACGATATAAGGAGAGACTCATGTACTTCCCCTCTTTGGGTTAGATATGATGTTGCGATCTCATGGCTCTCCAAAAATGCTGCAAATGGGTCATCGTCAAATAGCCTATTAAGATGGCTTGACTCCTTGATGCATCTCAACCAATATTTTGCAGTTGTTGTTATGGTATCCAACATTAGGTATATTATCCTCCATCTTGCCACCAATATTTCCCTTGTAAATGGTGAAGTCTTCATGCTCTACTCTTACTTCCTCTTGTTCAAATTTGTGTGTAGAACTTTGAGAAGATGATGTAGAGGGATCTTGAAAGGGTTCATCCACTTCAAAGCTTGGTTCTTCTGTGCATAGAGCTTCATTGCTTGGGGTAGGTGGTGGTATTGCTACTCCTTGATATTCTTCCATGGTTATCGAGGATGATGTAGAGGTTCCATTTTTTCAATATCGAAGTTGCAGTCTTCGTCAATTTTTTCTTCCCAACTTGAGTCAAACTCTTGAAGGGTGTGGCTTGGATTTTCCTCCATCGAGCTACATGCATTGTCTTCTTTGATGAACTCCTCCAAGACCTCTTGGAAGGTGGGGGCATATTGCTCCTCTCCTAGGTTCAGATGGTTTCTCTTCTAGTGGCTCATGTCCTTCTTTTTCCATTTGAGGTTGATAATTTTTGTTTTAATTATCCTCAAAATTCTCTTGTTCAATGCTTGATTCCAAGGATTTTATTGAACTTCAAATACGAGGTGTAGGGGGGGCATCATACTTGAACTCTTCCTCTTGGATGTTTCCAATGGTGGATGCCTTGGTAGGTGGAGTACTCTTGGATTCATATTAAAGAAGGCGTATGAAGTGTTCAAAGCCTCCAAGTGGTGTGAAGCCTTCAACCTCTTCCCAAAAATCCAAAAAAGTTTGGATTAGTGTAAGTTCTTCAATAGAGCATCATTATTCTTCCATTACTACACCTAGGAGGGAATGGGTTGCATTGCTAACTCGATAATCAGTTATCTTCCATTACTACACCTAGGAGGGAATGGGTTGCGTTGCCAACTCTATAATCAGTTAGTACCGTGCTAACCTGGCCCATCATCGTCCAAATAGAAACACTAAAATCCAAGGGTTTGTGTTAATAGGGGTGTTTTCATAAGATAGGGTTGTAAAGTGACGTGTGTCATATAACGTCATCCAAGAAAAAAAACTTGTGTGGAATCCCTACTAGTTCACTCTTTCCTTTTCATTATCTCTCTTTGTTTTTTGTTTTCTTCTCCATTTCCTCTTTTTCTCTCCTTTCTCTTTCGTCGAAAGAAAGAATCACTACAAAAAATTGTCACTATTGTCGTCCTTACATCTCTCGTGGTCGCTTCCCCCTCCTTCGTATTTGCCTTCACCCTGTCGTAACCGTCCTCGCATCCCCCGGCTGCATCGCCATCGTCTACATCGGCCTCACTTTCTTTGCCGTCTTCTTCACCTCGCTAGCATCGCCTTCGTTTGCATCGGCGCCGCCTTCGCCTCCGCTACCCTTGCTGTCATCGTCGTCATCTGCATCACCATCGCCTCTGGGTGGGTTGAAGTTCTGTTGTGGAGGCCTTCGAGTGGGTTTAGAATTTCATATATGGTCTCTTTCTTGCCCAGTGTTTGTTCAGATATAGATTTGTAGTGATTTTCAAGGCTAATAGTTTGCAAAGCCAGTAGTAAGGTTTCCTCCGATGTAGTAGTGTTTTCCCTGCTAGTAATGTGTTTTGTAGTTCAAATTGTTATCGATTCTCAAGATTTGTACTGGTTATGGGTTTTGAATATATGATTTTCTTGTTTATTGAAGATCTGTTATTCAGACTTTCGGGTGAGTGTATGATTTTAGATCCGGACTCTTTTAGGTTTGTTTGATCGGTGTTGCACTGAGTTTCGTCTTTTTATGGCAGTGTGTTAGTTTAGTTCAGATCTGGATTCATTGTAATTTTCAAGGTTAGTAGAGATTTGTGATTGTGTACCGAGGTATAGTAGTGTTTTTAATTTTAGTAGTGATTTGCAGTTCTGCGTAGTAGTGTTTTAACATTAGCAGTGAAGTTTAGTAGTGATTTCAATTCTGTGTAGTAGTGTTTTAACTTTAGCAGTAAAGTTTAGTAGTGGTTTCAATTCTGTGTAGCCGTGTTTTAACTTTAGCAGTAAAGTTTAATAGTGATAGTTATGTTACTAGTTATGTATGTTTAGTAGTGATTTTCAGTTCTGAAAATATAATGTTTGTGGTCATTTTGTAATGGCAAAGGTAATAGTGATACCCTTTATTCATCAATAGCGATTAGATTTGAAATAGAAATGGACGGTTTAGGTGGTAGTTAGAATGGTGCTATCTCTCTATGAAGTTAGAACCCAACCTTCTCCCCACCTAGGGGTTGTATCTCGTCCTCTCCTTCTTCAGAAGTTGTAAGATTAGTATCTTGATCATCAAAATCGTTGGTCTCCATGTAATCTTCTTGAGGCTCCTTGATAGGTTTGTCATCCTTCTTTTCTCCATACAATCTTTATGCTCCATAAGAGCTTCTTGTAGTTTAATCTCTTCAAATCCTTCACGGAATTCATTGGAACTTCCTTGATCGGCTTCAGGAGGCTCCTTAATAATTTGAACATCTTCTAGCACTTGTTTGGGGGGTGAGATAGCATGACTAACCCTAAAGGGGTTGGAAAAATGACACCTCGTATTAATTATAGGCTTTTAAGGTAATTGATTTGTGTTGCATTTAATAATCTATTTGAATTAAAAACTCATATTAATTACTTTCCTTTTTTCAGTGCAATGGTAGTCCTGCCAGTGCAATGATATCAGTGTACATATGCAATGGTAGTTGTATCAGTGCAATCATAGTTCAAAAAAAGGAATGTAATTAATATGACTTCAGTGTACAAGTGCAATGGTAGTTCAAGAAAAGGTATGTAATTAAATGAGTTTTTAATTCCCAAAGATTATTAAATGCAACACGAATTTGATACCATAATTAACTATAATTAATAGGAGGTGTCATTTTTCCAACCCATAGAGGGGCTAGCAAGCTAACTGATCCCCTTGTTTGGGCTCTTCATTTTGGATACTAGCATTGATGCTCCAATGAGGTTCTACCTTGATCTGGCAACTTGATTGGAGGAAAGCGAAAGCTTGCTCCCATTTCTCTACAGTTATGTAATCGCCATATGTTTTACTAATTAGCTTTAAGTCATCTAGATTTGCTTCTTCATCATACCAATTGATATGGATCTTTTGTTGAGAGTGACAATATGGAGGAGGATTTTTGTTGCTTGCTTCGGCCTTGGATCTCCTTGGCCCATCTTTCTTCCTTCTTTTTGGGTATCACATCATTGGATGAATTGTTATGGCTTCATCGAGCACGAATCCTGCAAAACAAAACCAACTAGAGCTTAATATTATTATTTAGGAAATGAAAATCAAGCACAAGAAGTTAGTTTCTTTCAAATACTATTTCAATCTCCCCGACAACGGCGTCAAAAACTTGATGAGTAGTAAACATACAATTGATAAATATCTTAGATGTGCCTAGAGTTGTATTCCGCAGGGTCTTTTAATAGTAATTAACTACTCAAGCATAACCAATTGAATTCGAATATACAATGCAAGGAAAATTCATGTTTAGCTAGTTTCTTCTAGATAATCATGCATACAATATCCTCAATAAGATGAATCTTTTGTTATGATGCTTTATCCCTTCCTCTATAGCTACTCCCTACCCACGCATGCTCCTCTTGCGATAGAGATTTGACTAGCTAATGTGTGTTTTTGGTTCATGTCATCACCTAATCAATGAAGAGCAATGAAGTTTGGATAGCGTATCATTAATTGTATGCTTCTACGGACTATAACCATACTCTATAACATGGATGATCTAAGAATCAAGCATCATTCTTATTCATGGATAGAAGGGTAACTAGTCCTTCTATTCACGCCTAAGAAGGATGGCTACTGCACAAGATTAGTTTTCTTGTTTCCCTTAATAGTAGTATAAACAATAACTATAGTAGCATTCATCATAGACTCACACATATAGAATAGCTAAAACATCATATGAAATAAAGCATAGATGATCATAAACAAGCGATTATTACAACATCGCGAATACAATAAAGCATATAAACTAAAAGGCGATCATTACATAAAATGAGATAAGCATCTTATTAACTCTAGAAAATCACGCCTAAACAGAACAACATCCCTAAACAGAACGACTAGCAACATAAAGAAGATCAGAACAACATCACCATATATACACGCAATGATGGTGAATGCTTTTTCTTTGAATCTCAATAGCAATTCTCCTCTTTCTATCGATTTTTAATCGTGCTCAATGGGGTAGAGTGCTAGTAAAGGTTTTTTTAAAAGCTCTAGTCTAGCCTCCTATTTATACTAGTTACATAAGGGGGTTTCTAGTCTTTTTCTAGCTAAAGTTGGCCAAATCCTTCCCTATCTGACTTGAACTCGGATTCCTTCGATTTGGGGACGAAGTAGCTTCTCCAGGAAGTCTTTTAGATAATTAGGGTTTTAGCCACGGGGGTGCGGCGGTTGGACCTGACACTCTTTTTCCAATAGTTTTGGATTTCATAGCCCACAAGCAGCTTCTTCTCTAGATTGGAGCGCGTCTTGATTTGTATAGCTTCGGTTAGACTTTGGTCAAATATGGGCATGTTGCACTACTAGATCTACTTGTTTTGATCACAAAGTCAACATCCGATGTCCATATCCATCTCTATTTGAGACCATGAGCTTGTGTTCTCGTCCTCCTTCTTATCATTAGGAACCTTGGTGATCCATATTCGTCTTGAGTGGTTTATCTCCTTGAAAAGCACAAAACAACACCAAAAAGGCATCACATAGTACAAAAACACACTTGAGGTAATAAGCTCATAAAAATAGTTATGAATTTCATATGAAATATAGTCAAACCCACTAAAGATGCATTGATAGAAGGGGATAATGTATCAAGAATGGGAGTGATAAACACTATAAATAGAGAGTCATCAAATGGTTGTTCAATTTTAATAAGGAGGATAGCTCCCTTGCTGAGGTCTCGATTGATAGTCTTGGTTTATATAGTTGACATCAGCATGTCCTTGTCCTCCTCGACTATAGCATTCGAATTCTTCATGTCTTTTTTTGTGGTGTGCTTTAAGATATTTTTAGTGTGGTGAGGTTGTGGTGTGCTTTTAAGGACCTTGTGGTGTGGTGAGGTTATGATGTGCTTTCTAACTTTTACGGCTTTTTTGTGATGTGGTTTCTTATGGGGCTAAGATCATGTGACTAAGGGAGATCCCTTAGTCACATGACTTAGCCAATCTCAGTCATTCAAACTCATTAAAATCTAATGGTTCTAATTTATTTAGTTTAGTGAAGGATAAGATGGTGATTACACATTTTATTTATTTACCAATTAAAATAAAAAAAAAATTATAGCGCCCAGCGTGGGTATCTCCCGCCTCTTGCCGGTATTATATTTGCTGGTGATTTTTGTCGTGGCCTTCTGGCCAAATTATATTTGTTGTGGCCTTCTGGCCATTTCCCATTCTTCCTTTCCTGGGGATTTTTTCCAAAGCAGGTACGAGAGAGAGATTTCGTCATCGGCAAATTTTTCGACGGCGGTTGAGAGAATTTCCCGCGATTGGGGATTTTCAGGCGAGAGCATCTATTTTTTAATGTTTGTCGGACGATTTTGTAATGTTTGTAAGTATTTTTTATGATTTTGTATCAATTCGGTTTGTATTTTTTATCATTCTAGTTTGTCATTTTTATTTATTATGTTTGGAATGTTTATATGACTAATTTGTAATCTTTGCTTATCTAGTTTGTATACTTTATGTTATGATTTGTATACTTTGTATTCATTGATTTGTAATACAACTTTACTGTTTTGTATTGTAAGTAGTGGCATTTTGTACTGTTAGTATGTTTAGTATTGTTTGTCGGTCTAGTTTATATTGTTTGTATAGTTCGTATGTTTCGTATTATTTGTATGTTTTGTTGCTCTAGTTTGTATTGTTCGTATGTTTGTATGGTTAGTACTGATTGTAAGTCTGGTTTGCATACTTCATAATTTTTCATAATACCCAAACTACCCCTGTCATCAATTAAATAGCCCGTCCCACTTTTTAACCGTCAGATTGATGTGTCGAGATCTAAGGGCTCGGAGAGGTTTAGTCAAGTGACTAAGCACCCCCTTAGTCACATGATTCGGACCCGTTTCTTATGTTTATGTCCTAGAGATTTTGCTCTCCTCTAATTAATACACTATCCCCAATTAATGCAGGGATTTTTCCAGAAATAGCACCTTTTAAAAAAAATTACAAAAATAGCACCCAGTCGAAAAAATTTACACTAATAGCACCCTTTTTTATGGACCGCACCTTAGAGGTGCGTTTTATATATAAACCGCACCTCTAAGGTGCGGTTTATAATCCTGGACCAAAACCGCATCTTGGAGATGCGGTTTCAGGTTTGACCTACAGAAACCGCGTGGCCGAGGTGCGGTTTTGGCCTGACCTAGCAAAACCGCACCTTGGAGATGCAGTTTGTTTCTCCAAAACAAAACCACATCCCCAAGATGCGGTTTTGCCAACAAACCGCACCCCAAAGTGCGGTTTTGGTCAATTATTTTCCGACATGCCATGCAGAATAACAGACGTGGGTCTGCATGGCAGACGAAAACCGCACCTCTAAGGTGCGGTTTTCATCAGTGATTTTGCCTATAAAAGACTTCCCGGAAAATCTCTTCTCTTCACACCTCTCCTTCTTTCTCCCTTTTCAATTTTCTGTTGTATCTCTATATTTCTTTAGTGGATTTGCGATTAACGTTAATTTGCAAGTTTATTTTGTATTAATTTTTATTGTTATTTTATGATATTAACTGAACTACGGTTTTTTTTGCAGATGGCATTCCAAAAGTTCACGCTTGGATTACGGTGGAATGGTTACACGGAAGAGACCGGAAAGGGGGTCACCTACGTCGGTGGCAATTTTCAGAAGATAAAGGTCGCTACCAGACCGCTGCTTGAAGACCTCCATCAAATGTGCACTAACGTTACTTGCATGGATGGCACGAGAAGAGTTGATCGTATGGTGTACTGATATCCAAACAGAGAAAGTGGGTCATTGTGACATGAGGAATATCTCATAACCACTCAGGATGAGGTAGATGCCATGCTCAAATTCTTGAGGTCCAACAATCTTTCCAGAGCCGAGATGTTTGTTTACACCGAGCCGGTCGTAGGCATTGGAGGTCATTCTGGACACGGTCAAACATCTGGTATCCATGGTGGAGGTGAATTATATGGCGATCATCCCTACCAAAGTTACCATGATCCTCATTCCTATTTTCAGTACCAAGAGCAAGGTGAAGGTCATCATCAATCTTTCCCGTCATATGAAGAAGAAGTTCAACCGGACCTCCCCAACGAACCTCAGTACAACTTCCAATAAGGCAGCGGTAGTTTTCACAACTACCATTATGGAGCTCATGAAGGTGCCTTTCATGAGCTGGATCAGATGGAAGATGCCCTGCCTGCACCAGTCAGTGACCCCTCCGATAAAGAAGGAGAGAACAACGTCAGTGCAGACAGCTCCGACCCTCTTGAAGGTGCTGATGATTGAGGACCAGAGTCAGACTCAGCTAATGATGATGAGGTGGCTCGTGACCGTGTACCAGTCCCCTACTACAATCACATTCCAGACGACAATTGGATGGTCGACAGCGACATGGAGCCGCAGAGGTCCCAGTATGGGGTCCACTCACTGGGTTTATGAAGGGCCAACAATTTGGCTTGAAGAAGGAGGTGCGGCATGCCATTGAGACTGAAGCAATGACTCGGCATTTTGAATGCCACACAACTCATTCCAACACTAAAAGGCTCATAGTCAGATGTCGTAATCATCACGAGGGGTGCAATGTTAGGATTTGGGCCATCAATAGCAAGAGACACAGCCACTGGGTCATATCCCATGCGGTGAACAGACACACATGTGTGTCATCCATAACTTCCCAAGGCCATCGACAGTTGAAATCTAGGGTGGTTGCTGCGGCTATCAAGCATCTAATTGAGCAAGATCCGGACCTGAAGGTGAAAGTCATAATCGCTGACATTGCAAGTCGTTATGGTTATATGATTAACTATAAGAAGGCGTGGCATGGAAAGCAGAAAGCTCTGGCCCCCATCTTTGGTTATTGGGAAGAATCATATGCATTCCTTCCCAGGTTAATTTTGGTATTGGAGGCGTCTAACCCTGGCACGGTTTTCTCCCCTCGATACCAAGATGAAGAGATACAACCCCCAGAGCCAGGTAACAAACGCCATTTCAGACGAATTTTTTGGGCATTCAAGCCATCTATTGATTGTTTTGGCTTGTGTCCCTGTGATCCAAGTGGATGGTACATTCCTTACCGGCAAGTACAAGGGCACTCTCCTGATTGCCAGTGGGGCGGATGCAAACAAACAAGTCTTTCCTTTAGCCTTCGCCATTGTTGAGGGAGAGAATGTTGATAGCTATGGATGGTTTTTCCGGCAAATTCAGCTCCACGTCACTAGGAGGACGAACCTTACAATAATCTCTTATCAGCACGCCGACATTAGAGCTGCCATCTTAGGTTTAGATCCAGCCTGGAAGTGGTCCCAAAGGTGGTGCATACGACACTACAAGAGCAACTGGAACCATCATTTCAAGCGGAAGAAGCTTGCTGATAATTTGTGGTGGATTGGTAAGTTCTCTATTAGCCGTTTAATTTTGTCATCTAACAATATCTTGTAATCAGGAGAGTGGTGCACTTTTTAGACTCTTTCTAAAGAGATGCATGCCTAAGGAAATGGGATTTTAAGCGATTATCATGGTCCTCCCATTTCGTGGGAAAATCGGGTTTTAAGCGATCTTCGGATCCCCCCTTTTTCTGTCAAACAGGCTGTGTTTCTAAGGAGATATGTACCTCTCCTAAGAGTCTAACGAGAGTACCTCCGGGTTGTTCGAATTGTACTAAACTGCCGAAAATTGACTAACGTACTACTTTTCTGTGTCTTCCTCGGCGGTTGCCTACCAAGAGAAAAAATTTCTGGAGAAGATGCAGAAGATGCGCGAGTTATGCCCTGAAGGGGCACAGTGTCTGGATGGACACGACCTATCCATGTGGACATTTCATAAAGATGGAGGGACAAGATGGGGTATTGCCACTACGAACTCAGGTGAGAGTATCAACTCTGTCTACAAGGTCGTTCATGCAATGTCAATCTCTGTCATTGTGGAGATGACTTTTTGGAAAACGAATGCATGGTTCGTCAACCGACTCCACTGGGCAAGGACGAACGAGGCACAGGGAAAGGTCCATGCCTATAAAGTCATGGAAGTAATGGAGAATGACAATCGCAAGAGCAGTCGACATAGTGTAACCGCCATGAATCGGGCAAATGGCGAGTATAGCGTGACGACCGGACATCGGGAGGATGGTAGACAGGGGGGGTCTACCGCGATGAAGTTTTGGTCAATTTCAGGACAAAATTTGGTGAGTGCTCATGCCAGAAGTATCAGGGGAGAGGGTGGCCTTGTTCTCAGGCAATGGTCGTAATTAAAAATAGGAGCAAAGACCCCCGTCACTTAATTAGTCCATTCTTAAATATCGACTCACTCAAAAACACCTATCGACGGAGTTTTCGTGCATTGCCTGATGAAGCATATTGGCCGATGTACGAAGGAAAATTGATCATCCCGTCGTTCGGACAGAGGCGTGAACCAGGTCGCCTGAGGAAAAAGAGAATTCAGAACGAAATGGATCAAAGTGGAAGACCACCACGAGGCCCAAGACGATGTTCAATATGCAAAGTTCCAGGACATGATAAACGAAGGTGTCCAGGACCGATTGTTTAGACGGAATATACTTACTAATGCACCATCGGCCGCACCCTCCAAAGTCAAGTAACAAACCGATGTTTGCCGATATCGATCCAAGTATGGGTCATGATACCCCATTCGACCCACTTGAGTTGGAGTGACAATATCCTGCATTTTTCGGTTGTCCCACATCTTGATGAATTTCGCCAACTTCGTAGGCCAATCGCGAGTACCTTGTCGACCATCTCGGCCATGAAAGGCCCTTTGACTATCGGGGACCTCCAACGGAATGCACTGCTCCCGAACAAACTTATGGAGGCATCGATCCGGCAAGTGCCACTCCACGGTCCCAAAACAAATTAGAGGGACCCTCGTGCACCATTGTCCGATATGACTGGGGAATTGCTGGAGATGCCAATGAACGATGTTCTCCGGGTATGGATCGAAGACGATCTACAAGAAAGAAATGAGTAACTTAAGTTTATCATAATTGGAAAAATACATGTAGTCCATGGAAAAAAGATATAAATGGATCGAAGTATAGAAGTTACCTCTCCTTCCCAAAGTCGCTCAAACCTCCTCCGATACTCGTCCAACTTGTGTTGGGCAAGGTTGTCGCATGTTGTGTGTCCGAGCCACCTTATTAATAAGACAATAATGAAACTGCAATAAGCTAAAACACAAGGGAAAATGTGTTATGAAAAACATGATGGGGTATGAGAAGTTTACCTTGTACCATAAGCTTCACCTCTTAGGGGATGATCGATTGGCCAATCCCTGTCGGGACGTTGGACCGGTGCAATCCATGGCATATGCTCCCAAGCCCAAAATTGGACGATGAACATTGCGCCGCGACCTCCCTCACAGCTTGTAGAGACGCATTGCACAAATTGTGGTAGATATTAGCTAGATAAGCGGATGCCCAGCTATAATCCCCCATTTCCTCCCAACTACCGAGGATGATCCTAAGCCATCCACAGCTAAGGAGATTGCTTGATTTTTTGGAGAACAACACTCCTCCGATCATGCCTATGAGATAGACACGAGCATATCTTTCCTTCTCATCCTCCGGACTTTCCTCGGTTAGGACATGACTCTCGTAATGGTCTCTAAAATACTTCGTCAACCAAGTAATTGGGACTTGGTGTTTCCTCATTGGTGGCAAGCGATCGATCGCATCAACGCTCCCCTTGACTGGTACTTTCACCCCCAAAACACTGTGGATGAAATGAACCCAACCGGGCATACCGTCACGACCCTCGGGGGGATGATCACTCGTGTAAACCGGTTTGCAGTCGATGGGAAGATGGGTTAGGATGGCGACATCCTTTAGCGTGATGGTGGCCTCTCCTTCTCTAAAGTTGAAACAATGGGTCTCCTTTCTCCATCTCTCAACTAATGCGGTGATGAGTTGGCGATCGACTTTGATGCCGTTAAAATGCCTAATCGGGACCAACCGTGCCCTTTTGAGAAAGGGCAAGATAACTGGGTGCAATGGGAGCACATATGTCGTACCCCTGTAGCGGAGTATTGTTTGTGCCTCCTAGCGAAAATTTATACGTTAATTATTATATATTAGTAAGGGTTTTTTTCTTATAACTAAATTAATTAAATTAAATTATTTAACTTCAAGCAGAATTTTATTATCATAAAAATACATTTCATATAATTAACATAATAACATTCTAAATCAATAATAATTTAAAGAGATACATACATATTACAATAAAACAAACATCCTAAATTAATTAACATAATAACATTCTAAATGAATAATAATTTAAAGAGATACATACATATTATCGTAAAACAAACATACTAAATTAATTAACATAAATAACATTGTAAATGAATAATAATTTAAAGAGAAACATACATATTCAAATGTTTGAAATTAATAAAATTCATTTTTTACACATAAAAATAAATCGTATTGCTTGTTTTGTAAATAATTTAATCGTATTGGTTGTTTTAAATAATTTAATCGAATACAGAGCAACACTCGTTAGACTCTTAGAATAGGTATACATCTTCTTAGAAACGCAGTCTTTTTGACAGAAAAAGGGGGGATCCGAGGATCTCTTAATACCCGATTTTCCCAGGGAATGGGAGGATATGATAATCGCTTAAAACCCCATTTCCTTAGACGTGCATCTCTTTATAAAGAGTCGAAGTAAGTGGCGCTATGTATTCGATTAAATTATTGAAAACAACCAACACGATTAAAAATTCAACATAAATTTATTTTATATTCCACTAAATACATTAGCAAAATAAAAGAAAGACAAATGGTGAAGAATTGTATGTACTGGGTGATCGTTCCAAACATCCCTTGACCGATGGTTGGGTTGGTCGTACAAGTCGGTTGGATCCAACGGTCCTTGCTCGAGATAATACTGTTGGTTGTATATATCCACTTCGTCCCCAACCTACGAGAAAATAACAAGGAGGTTAGTACATAGATTAATTAAAAAGTTTATAACAATAACAAAAATTAAACCAGAATAATGAGTACGTACCGCTAGAAATTCATCAACATAAACTCCCTCTCCTTGCCACCAATCGGCCATTTTTTCCGGAAATTAGGACAGAGATTCGGCTCGTTGGGTTTTGAGGAAAAAACCAAAATTCAGACAGAGATTCGGCTCGGCGGGTTTTGAGGAAAAAACCTAAGAAATGTTTTCTGATGGCAGATCGGACTTAGCAGCAACCAACAGACCACTATTTCCTAGGCTTTTGGGAGGGGAGGGGAGGGGTTAGAGAGCTAAGTCTAGGGAGAGAGAGTGGAGAAAAGTTGTGGTGTGAAAAAAATGAGAGGGGGGAGGGGGTATTTATACCCATCAGACCGCACCCTCCAGGGGCGGTCGGGTAATTTTGCCCCAGTCAAAACCGCACCTTGCCGAGGCGGTTTGCACTCCCCGAAGTTTGACGGCACCTCGGCGCAGCGGTCTTCGATCCGTGGCAAGGATCGCTGGCTTGGCAAGCATTCCGCCCTTGGATCGCAGCTCCATCCGACGGTCTCCAACCCCGCTGCCCAGAAAACACAAACCGCACTTGGATGATGCGGTGCGTTTGCTGACTTGGATTGGACCGCACCTCTACAATACGGTCTATTAAAAATGGTGCTATTAGTGTAATTTTTTTGGCTGGGTGCTAGTTTTGTAAATTTTTTTAAACGTGCTATTATTGGAAAAATCACATTAATGCACACAACACATGATGGTTTCCCTTCCCCTAATTTTTAATTAATGACCAACTTAACTATCCTTTCACTTTCCCTCATTAATTGTGAATTTGTGATCAACTTATTTAAATTAAAAAGTAATAAAAAAGAAAATTTTCTATTAGCTATAACAAATTTTAGCACCACACTAACAAAAAAGTGTTAAGCATTCTAGTCCTTCCTCTTGGAAATCCTTTCAATTATATTTAGTTGGATATGCAACTTGGAAAGCACCATGTCGGTGTTTAGAGTGCCAGAGGGAGTTTGGATGAGATGAGAAGGGTGATTTCGGCATTCTGGTGGGGACAACGGGGGGAGAAAAACGAATCCCATGGAAAGCTTGGAAGAACTTATGCAAGCCTAAAAAGGAATGGGGGATGGGATTTAGAGATTTTGGCACTTTTAACCTGGCTCTACTAGGGAAGCAAATCTGGAACATAATGGAGAATCCAGAAACTCTAGTAGCTCGGATTCTAAAAGCTAAATACTTCTCACATTCTTATATCTTAAGTGCCTCTAACGATAATAACCCAAGTTATACTTGGAGGAGCTAGATGGCAGCATAGAATCTAGTGAAGCAAGGATTGTGATGGAAGCTAGGGAATGGCTCGAACATTGATATATGGGAGGATAGATGGATCCCATGAGATGAAGAGGACGACCATAGAGCGACATCTATGAGGTCAAATGTGGGGGAACGTGATCAAGTGGATGTTTTAATCGACTTTGATACTATAACCTGGAAGAGATCGTTGCTGCAACACTATTTCAATGTTGTGGATAGAGCTTGCATTGAAGGGATACCTATTGCGAGGCACCCATCAGCGGATAAAAGAATATGGAGCAGAGAGAAATCGGGCAAGTATACAGTTCGATTAGCGTACCAATTTTGGTACAAGACCAAGAACAATGAAGAGACATGGGAGGAGAGTGAAGAGGCAGAAGGAGAAATATACGACCCTATGAATTTGAAGCGTCTATGGACTCTAAATGTTCCTCCAAAGGTGAAAAACTTTCTGTGGAGATTTTCCCATGACATTCTCCCAACGGGGAAGAACATAGAGGGGAGGAAGAAAGATGCACCAAGTGAATGTCCATACTGCAACCAGGACGAGACACAAATTCATATATTCAGGGAATGCTCGGGACCACTAGGATCTGGAGACCAACGAAATACAGACCTCTATTCGAATCAGGGGAAAATCTATCCAATGGTAGCTGACTATGCGAAATAATGGAGCGAGTGGATGATGAAGTGCTTAGTCGATTGGGGATGATTCTTATGGAAGATATGGGGTGAAAGAAACAATCATTTATTCAACAATCACAAATTGGAAGAATGAGAGATTGTCGGTCGAGCCCTAGATCTACTCGAAGAATTCCAATCACACAGAGAAAAGGAACATGAGACAGAAGGGGAAGAAAGGGTTACCTGGTCGCCGCCACCGATTGGCTGGAACAAGGTCAACGTCGATGTCACTGTGTTGAAGAACGAAGGAATTGGGTTGGACATGGTGGCGAGGGAACGTTCCCAGTGGGAACCGGAGCTGACAGAAGCTAGAGTTGTGCTCTACGGGCTGAGACTCGCAATTCAAAATCAGCTACTCCCAGTGATCATCGAGACGGACTGTCAAGGACTGGTGAAGCAGTTTGGAAATGGTGAACGAAAGAGAACGAAGGTGGAGTCGATTGTGGAGGAGATAGAAGAGATAGCGGAAGAAGTCAGGTTGGAGAACTTTCGGTGGGCTTTTGCCAAACGACAGGCCAACTCTGCAGCCCATCTGATGGCTCACACAACATGTAACTGGGAGGCCCACGAGATATGGGTCACCAGACCTCCTATTTTCCTCGGTTTTGTTCTTGTTCAGGACTATAATGGCTCTTTCTCTATCTTAATAAAATCAGCAGGTTTCTATAAGGGCAATGTCTATTTTTTACCCAAACCTTTTTCAGATTCTTTTATTTTAACCAAACCTATTGAATTCCTAAAAATTATCCAAACGTTAACTCTCCGTCAACTTTTCTGTTTGTAATGTTGACTAAGTATGACCATAATGAGTTTAATTTCTACGTGGCGGTCAGAATACCATCATTTACTATTTTTAATAAAAAGATTATCAAAAAACAAAACAAAATCTCACCTCTCACGTGGACGAAATAAGTAACGGTAACAGAATGAATGCCCAGACTTTGATAAATTATAATACGTTTGGATAATAAATAGAATTTCTATAGGTTTGCTTAAAATAAAAGAATCTGAAAAAGGTTTGGGTAAAAAATAGTCATTGCCCTTTCTATAAATATATATATATATATATATATATATATATATATATATATACATATATGGTGCCTTCTACGGTACCCCAGGTGAAATTCGGGGTACCGCATACCTTAAGTATGAAAACACTATCTAGGCCTCGAATTAGCAGGATTTTTGGGTATGATACTATACCCTAACCCTTAATGAGTGAACCCTAGGTCCTAATTATCTAAATTATAAACCCTAAGATGGTGCATTGATTTTTTGCCTATATTTGGACGAATCATAACCGTCGATTATTGTTTCTAATTAAATTGATCTTGGGGTATAAGATTTAGAGAATTGAGACCTAGATGTTGATCTTTAATGGTTAGAGTATAGTATAAGAGAAATTTTACAATGCTATATAGTATTGGTGCTATAGGGTTTTGTCTTTATGGTACATCTTAAAATTGTACCTATACTTTTTGTACAGATTCTTTTACGGTACAATTTGAACTTGTACCTTTATGTGATGGTACAACTTCAAGTTGTAAAGTTGTACCATAACATAATGGTACAAATTGTTTTATGGTACAACCTAAACTTATACATTTAATTTTATGGTACAACTTTAAGTTGTACATTAAAGCACCAATACTATATAGCATAGTAGAAGTGCTCTAGTATAATGTCCGAAAGATTAGTCAATTCAAGTTCTAGATAGCGTTTTCTTACTCAAGTTATGCGGTACCCCGGATTTCACCCAGGCTAGCGTACGTCAGTCGTACATTGTACGCCCATTGAGTTTTACTATTTAGAGTAGGAATTAATCGAAATTTTGGGCATGATACTATACCCTAACCTCTAATGGATAAACCCCAGTCCCTAATTCTCTAACCCAAGCCACGAGATTCATTTAATCTAAAAAATAATAACCGACGGTTCTGATTCAGTGAAATATATTGAAGTGCAAAAACCAAGTGTGAACACAGGCGTACAGTGTACGACTGACGTACGCTACCATGGGTCAGACTGGCGTACGTCAGGCGTATACTATACGTCAGGTACTACTAGTGAGATATCTCTATCTAGATCATGAATTACATCGAGTTTGTGGTATGATACTATACCCTAACATCTAATGGATAAACCCCAGTCACAGATTTTCTAAACCCCAACCTGAAGTTTGATTTAATGAGAAACAAAAATTGACCGTTGAGATCGGCCGGAGCTCATCTAAGTACATCTAACGGCTAGATCACCTAACGTATAGTATACGCCTGACGTACGCCAGTCATTACCATATATATATATATATATATATGTATGCAACTTAGAACAGAAGTTACGGAAATTGAATTGTGTTTCTTTTACGTCAAAGGTGAATCTCTTATTGCTACGAGAATCTCCAAGCCTTTCCCGTGGGCCGCAAGCTATGTTCCTATAATAAGTTGAGATTCCGTCAACAATTGCATGTCCGATATGTAGCCAACCACATGATGAAATGGTTTCGGTTTTTGCCAATGTGGTCCGTAAGCGAGTAAGCCCACCAAGTTTAGAAGATAGTGCTCCAGAAACATGTCATGTCGTCACTTGTAGCATCGATCTAGCTAGCAGCCAACATAATATTTCACACCCCATCCAAGTTGAGCTTCAGAATGTCTGGGTGACCATCAAGCTGGACCTAAAGGGAGGGGATTAAACAAGTGCAGACGTTATAAACTGAGAAGCAAGGCTGCTTTGAGATGAGGTTGGAAAGAATCATGAGGTACTATGTTGTAACTAGCGAATTCAGCGTAGCAGGCACACACATACAGAAAATGCTGATTGGAATTGAAGGTTGGGGCTACAAGGTCAGACTAAGCTTCAAAGACTTCATTGAGTACACAAGATCCAAATGAGATATACTGTCGCAACACACAACAGCAAAAGAAGCGAAGAAAAAGGGTCCAGAAATGAAGAGCAGGTACCTTCTAGGTAAATACAAGACTAACTCAAACCAATGAAACAGCGAAGAAGCTACAATCTGCTGGTATCAGAACAGACAAACATAATCCAAACCCTCACTAGTACAACGACTGCACACTGCCCGTTCATCCGATCTACCAAGCTACGCAAAAGACTCAACACCACAACAATCATACCCCTGTCTTGCGCAGTTCAGCTGCCCCGTGAGCAAAATTACACCTCTGACCGAAGCTACAAGCCCCTTTGTTAAAATTGTCGCATATCTTTGTCTTATAGTTGCTTCCTGGATGATGCTTCTCCCCCGAGAACCCACCTGATGGCTTGCTGTAGCTGTGGCCATGGCCATAGCCACCAGCTGGACCTACATTTGCAATCAGCTCTTTCACCATCGCGCTGGCTTGACCAATCTGGTCAAACGTCCCCTCCAACTCGATGTTCCTAAGATTAGCATCCGTCTCATGCTCCCTGATCGACAGCTTGGCTCCTGTCTGCCTGCTTATCTGCTTCGAGTTCACGCCTCCTTTTCCAATTATGGCCCCCGCAAGTGACGCATTGACGCTGATCTTTGCAGTAGCTGTATCGCCAAAGCCCACTAGTGGGCCTGGTGGGGGCGGCTCCATCCGGTTCATCATTCGGGTACCAGGAGGAGGTGGGCCAGACATACGGTGATGGTCATCGTGAGACGGAGCAATTGGCCTCCCAAGCTCCCACTCACCATGTGCAAAATGGCACTTGTCACCATACTTACATCCTTCAGCGGTGTTGTACTTGTTGCACATCCGGTTTTTGATTGAGGGTGCATTATTAGAGCCATTGGAGACTGGTTGAGGTGGGGGCATGTTGTTCTTTGGCATGGGTGTGCTGGATTTGTTCATGTGTTGGGCCACTGCATTGTACCCACCCGGTACATAGTGCAGGAAGTGGCAACCCTCGCCGAATGGACAGCCAGCAGTACTGCATTACGGAGGAAATTCAGCTCAGAAAGCAATCATCATGGAATAAGCATTCAAAAATGATGGCTTATGTCTTATGAACCCCAAAGAACAGTCGAGAACACTAAGATTGTGCCAGGCATATATCGAACCCAGAGGAAAACTATACCATAGTGAAGTAATAGCTTCATTGATCAAAAATAGAGAAGAGAAGGAATGCACATGCATGAGAACACGGCATAAGAAAAAACCATTGATTGGAGTTGAAAACCCAGCATGCCACAAAAGCACCAACACATCATAAATGTCAGAAAAACCTGAACTCACGAAGATTCCAAAAACACGAAAGTAGCCTGTACATAGGCAAAAACAACCTAGATAAGTTCACCAAGCTTTTAGAAATCAACATCATCTATTGAGATTTTGGAATGAACTAGCATCCATTTGCCTCAAAACACATGACCATGCTGCAGTTGGTGCAATTACATCTTACCTTGTAGACTTTTACTTTAGCTTACCATTCGACAGTAGCATTCAATACTCAATAGTCTAGTTAAGCAGTTGTTACAATCAAAATCAACTCCCTCAAATTATCGAGTAATGCTGGAGGCACCCTTTGGGCCACAACTATTGGAGGCAATCAATTATTACTGGGATGCAGTTGTTATCCAATGAAAAGGACGTCTCTCCGCTAAATCAATTAGTTAACTTGATAGGATGAGGGCAGAGTTACAAGTTTTGTACCTGTAAGGGTATGATACCAATTTCATTAGAGAAGCAGAAATGTTATGAGTAGTGAATTCAATTCTCCCACTAACTTTGTAATGATTAATAGTGATACTGCAATCCAAGATGATTATTTAGGTGAGAAAGGATTAGAACCTGAAAAACTTGGTGCATGGCTTCGATTTGCTTCCTACACCAGTTGATAACGAGTCCATTTCTGTTAACAAACATTAGTTGCCTTTCTTCAGTTGAATGTTTTGAAGATTTTTAAATCTCTGCGATAATCTCATCAAATTTTTAGTAATAATAGCGTTTATCTGTAAGTAGTAGGTAAGATTTCATGAATTACTACAGAAATACCCCCAAAGAGAAATCTTTAACAACTGGATGATTGAGTGACTTCCACTATCATCATGTTTGAGTGACTTTCATAATCACCAATGTCCATTGAACTTAAAACAGAGCTACAAAGAATATACAGTGATACAGGAGAGATACCCCACCCTCCATCAGCCATATGGCCACGAACTCAAGAGCTGAACCCCCTGGAACGCTCAATAGCAGGGAAAACACTTAAAGAGTTCGCAGGACAGATTCGGGGTATTGTCTATATCAAGAGCAACCCTTTTTCCAGTCTTCACCAACTAGTCTAAAGATTTCTTTGTCCTTGGTCACTAACCAGCAGAATTAACAAAGAAAGAAAGGAAACAATCTCAGTTGGTAGTAACTTGTAAGAGCAAAACTTCCCAAGTAAAGAGTAACCCAGAACAAAAAAAAGAACCACGTTAAGCTACAAGCTCGAAAGTAGCCCAAATCACCCCCACAACTTCAGGTCAATTGCTTTACCTACCGGCCAAGGAGGGCACTATATATAGGGTATAAAAAGTACAGCTTGAAAGAAACTTACCTTGTCTAGATTTCTTGAATCCGCCATTGAAGCTGTTTGCTGCCCCGTCAGGCCTTCTCTTCCTCGTGTCCATTTGCAGCCTGGCTCCCAAGAGATTCAGATCCAGATACAAAACACGGCTCAAACAGGTCCAACAGCCGCCGAATTGAAAGAAGAACTAGCCAAAACCCTCCCTAAAACCCAAAGTAGTTCAAGAGCTGAACTGGAGCAGCAGCAGCTAAAGCTTAATGAGTATAGAGGACAAGCCGGCGGCGAGAGAAAAGGAGGGGAGAGGGTGTATATAGCCTGGGAAAGGAAAGAAGGGGATGAACTGATAAGCGAAGTAAGAGAAGATAGATAGATAGGGCTGGAAAACGAACGTGAGAAGAAAAAATGATTCCGCGGCGGGGAGATGATAATAGTTTTTTTTTTCTTTTATTTATTTATTTATTTATTGGTTGGTAATAATTTTAAATGATTTATTAATTGATAGGATTGGGGACTGGGGATTCAATTCCTCAATCAAGCTTTCTGTCAAAAAAAAAAAAAAAATTTCCTCAATCAAGCTTCAATTTTCAGAACTTAAGAGGAATTGAATTTTACGTCGGACTAATTAGGGTTTCAACTTTGATTTAGGAGCAATCAATGTTAAAAATTTTCTTTTAGTAGTATTTTATAAGTACGATTTAATATTCAATAAAAAAAATTTTCAATTTTCTATCAAATACATGTTTACTTTATATCAAAAGAATCATAGTGATTCAAAAATATTAAAATTTAATGACAGGGGTATTTATTTGGTTAAAATAAAATATAATGAAAATTTGATAAATCAAGATATAAAATTTATCTAATTATGAGAGACTTGATATATCTAAATTTTAGAGATTTGAAATTTTTTCAACTAAAATAATAATATAAAAGATAAAAAAGCATAACTCTATATTTATGAATTCGATGAATTCATGTTTCAACTTTCAAATCCGTTTCTCTATAGTCCAAACGAGCACTAGAAAAGATGCGGCACCGCTAGCGCACCTTATTTTTAGGGAAAACAAGCAAAAAAAGGACAAAAAAATTAAAGATGGGCATGCCACGCGTAAGCGGATGATGATCTGTCTTTCGCGTGCAGGGTGACGGGATACATGAGAATGTTTATAATTAATGGCATTATCAATGGAGTTTGTTTTACTAGTTTCTTTCTAGGAGTAATATTTTCATGGTTTTTCCCTGGTTGGAAACCCAATAAATATTTTGACTTACTTACTTACAGATCCAATTAGTTTTTTTTTTTTTTTTTTGAGAAAGGGGAGGCGAGACCAAGGGTTACAGAGAAAAGGGCTCAAAGGTACAGCCTAGAGTTACAGCAGGCAGGTGAAAGGAGGAACAAACCTCAACCTACATAACACAACCAGACATTAATTCTGAGTTTGCAGATCCAATTAGTTAACAAGCCTGAAACTATGGTTAAGCTTTGTGTTCCAAACCAACTTCAACAGATTGAGGATGCTTGTGGGCACTGTAATAACAAATTCAAATCCAAAGCAATGAGAAGTGATCTCGTCATAGTAGGTGATGTCAAATTTACATGGCCCGAAGGTCATGATATATCATATTCTCTACGGTCTCTCACAACTAGTGATGGCAAATTGAACCCGACCTGACCCGCGATGGAGCCGGTATTACCCGACCCGCAATAGCGTGGGGCGAGGCATAGGTATCTACTTCCGACCCACTCTCCCCCCCCCCCCCCCGTCCCGCCCCGTTTTTAACTCATTCTATCTCTATTTCCTCCAATATCAATACATATTGCTCCTATTTTGACTTTTCTTCAACTACTTAGACTCCATCTTTCAACTTGTTAGACTCAATTACCCATTCTATTATCACTATTTTCATTCATGAAGTGTTTTCTCATTTTTTTCATCGTAAAAAGTAAAATTTGTGTGTATCTTTTTCAAATAACATGTAAGAGTGGGTCGACCCGCCCCGCCCTATTCAGACGCGGGTTTTACCCCCCCCCCCCCCCGACCAGTAATAGCGTGGGGTGGGGCATCGGTATTGAGGTACCCGCGCCCGCCCCACCCCATTGCCATCACTACTCACAACCACTTACTCAGGTGGTGAATGACGAGTTCTATGTTCGGAAAACGTATGTACAATTGACGTGCCTACGTTTTTTCAAAACGGAGAGTAAAAGAAAAGATAAGTGCATAAAATAATATCCACAACTAATGGCCCAGTGAAGGAAGAGAGAAGAGTAAGGCGTTGCACATGCAAGTTCTCCTTAGAGTTCATAGACGAGTGGCTTCGATATCAGCAACATACGAGTTGTTAATTTCTTATGTCGTCTAATCTCACACTGTGCCGAACCTTTTACCCAAACTAGTGGGCGACAAAGACCCTATTCTCCTGAGAGGTGTCACGTTGTTTGATCGAACGATGATTGTTTGGATAGAACCACCATGTATGGTCTTGTTCTAGACGACGAGGGTTTTGATACTTGCAGCACAAAGGGATGCAAGTTCGACAAGGCACTCATTCGAATCAACAAAAGACAACATAGAGGAAATAAAACACAAAACATAAGAAGATGAAATCAATCTTATTGCATACCAAACATTGAATTTATACGTCTAAAACCTCTAAGGTTCACAAACCTTTGCAACTAAGGGAACTAGCCGGCCAGGGGACGAGTTTTAGGGGATTCTTCAATTGAAACAAAGACCCATAATACCTCTAAAAATGGCAGTCATAGCAAAGAAATCGGGGTTCATGCTACTAATCCTGCATTCATTTTCTCCCTCGTCACCGGTCTTGCTCTATTTCGGGTGAGTTACTCTGTCGGCAGAGTAGCAGCCCTCTAATGCCTCCTATCACTAGCTACCGAGTTCTAAATCATAGGGACCTATTTATAGGCCTTAGATTAGGGTTTTCTGAGGAGGAGAACTCGGCCTTGACGCGCCATCCAGCTAATCAGAAGCATCCATCGGTGCAACTACTACTTCAGGATAAATCTAGGCACATTTTTTGACGAAGTTTGGACGCATCCTGAAACGGAGACCACAGTACCATTTAAGATCTGAGGCCGCCATTTTGGAAGCCTTTTTGAGTTCTAGTTTCCTCTTCAAGTCTTGCTCCCAACATTTGAGCCTCGATGTCCCTTGGTGCTCCCAAGTGGTCTTGTAGGCTACTTTGATTTGAAAATGCACAAACCAAAAGCATATCATAATAATAAAAGCAGTCATAGAGTTACTAAAACACACTTTGAGCATTCACATTGAAAATTCAATGTATGATGACAATAAATATGGGAACTGAATGCGTTTTTTGTCATAATACGAGGGTCTAAAATAGCATATTCTACGTGTCATTAGGAAGCATCCAAATCCATTGACGTCCTTGTTAGATTCTGATCGAAGGATGAGTTTCATTGTTTCTTGAATGAATTCGATTAACGGAGTGAGTTCTCAATTAAGCATAATCAGCTTTATATACTCAATTGATTAAATATAGGAGCGAGAAGGAACATGAAAGTTAAACCAAACTAAACTAACTTAACTGAATTACAAATTAATCCCTATACTAACCTCATATATGTACTCTAGACCTAATCATCTAACTGCTCTAACTTTTGAATGTATACAAAACAATCATTTGTCCTAATGCTCCCCGTAAGCTAAACATGGATAGATTTCATGTTGAGCTGGGAGATTACCTCTACAAATGTATGAAATAGTAAGGCTTTTGTAAAGGATTCAACAAGCTTTAGTGTTGTTGAATGTTGCACTTTAGTTTGTTGGCCAAAACCTGATCCCTCGTGAAGTGGCAGTGAACCTCGATATATTTGCTTCTTTCGTGCTAAACAGGGTTCACTATCATCTTAAGAGCAGAGAGGTTGTCGTAGTATATCATGTGGGGTTAATGAGGTTGAACAGGAAGCTAGTTGAATAATGTTATCATCCACTGCATCTTTTACATGTGTAAGCTAAGGCGTGGTATTCTGCTTCTGTTGATGAGGAAATTACCTAAAAAGACACAAAAACCAATTACTGATCGCCTTGTATTAGTACATCGAGCCCAGCCAGAGTCTCAGAAGGTTGTCAGTCTAATGGAATAGTTTTTGGGGAAGAATAAACCATGAGCATGTGTCTTTTTGAGGTATCAAAGAAGTCTGTGGGTAGCCTGCTCATGTACATTAGTTGGAGCATCCACAAATTGACTTAATTGGTTTACTGTATAGCATATATCTTGTCGATTATTACATTTTTTTGAAAGTATTGGAAATTCATTGATAATGAATGCATAAGGTGACAAAATTTGGGCAAAAGCCCCATTGAGAGATACAACTATCCAGAGAAAGGCATACAGTCAACCCACAAGAATAACCAAGTCCTAAACACATGGCCTGAAAACCCTAATCCTGACCGAACTCCCAAAACGAAACCACCATCGCTCAAGAGACCAACACCACCCGAACGCCAGAAGTAGAGAGACGATCGTCGATGGAAAATACGGGAAACTTAAAGTCAACATCAGAGACCACCAGAGAGGAGGAGTGAAAGCAAATTAGCAAGAACCAACCTAATGGAGAAGATAAATAGACTGTGGAATTGCCAAGGAGAACAATCAGGAGCCCCGAAGATGGTTAACTCTGTCATCGAGCTCCAGGAAGCAGAAATCGTGGGAGGATCACACTAGGATTCCCAATACTTCTCTAAAACACCTAGCCGCAGTGGCGAAATAAGAGGAGGAACATAAACATGAATGAGAAGGCATATCGAAAAAATCTCAATCCCCTATATCGACCTACAAAATGTTTTCAATGTGCATATCTCATAGATCAGACATAAGACAGAAAGAAAAATGCCTTTATTGAAGAAAGTGGCGAGAAAAGACCCAAAGAGGAAGCACCGAAACATAAGAAAGCAGAGAAGAAAAGAAAGCATGATAAAAGGAAAATAAGGGGTTATCGCCTGCATCTTGAAGGTGCCAACGGTAGCCCACTGTAGAAACAAATATGAAGGCTTTTTAGAGAGAGGCGAGGTGTTAGAAACCTGAAGAGAAGGGTTGGGGATGAGTTATTACAGAGATATTGAAACCTTCGATGTAAGGTTTCTATAGCTTATGTGAACTTCAGCATCCAGAAGATCACCTTCTGATTTAGATAGGTGAGTAGCTCAAATAGAAGGTGTAGTTGTAGGTTTAAAAGTTAGGAAACTTGTATATAAAAGTATATCAAGAGTGTACTTCTTTTACATAAATATATACCATTATTAGATTTAGATACTTCCATATATAAGAAGTACTTTAATGGACCTATATCTTTGATTGTAAAGGCAACATTGAGCTTGTGTTTTATCATGTCAAGTTCTGAAAATTGTTGCTTGTTAAAATGATCTCATCAACATAAAATAACAAGGCTATGAATGATTTTCCATCATGTTTGGTAAAAAAAAAGTAATCACTATATGATTTGTGATAACCAAGATTCTCAAGGGTAGTAGTCATTCTGGCAAACCATTGACGGCTAGCTTGTTTTAGCCATATATGGACTTAGTTAATGTATATACTTTGTGTTTATCAACAACATGGTGCAGAAAACATAATTGATAAACCTAGGTGTGACTAGGTTCGTATTCCACAGGGTCTTTTGGTGGCAGATACAAAAAACTAGATGTTCAAGGGATCGAAGGAGATGACAAAAAGTAAAATCAATCGGTTGAGGTTCCCTAAAACTTGCTAAAGACACAAAAGAAAGCGCTAGTGGAGAGTCAACCCCATATTGGTTTGCATTTTCTTTCCCTTCTCTTTGATTTTTTTTTGTGTTTGAGTCGTCTATGTCGAGTCTCGATCATGTCGTATCCCCATGTTGCTGTATATTTTCTCCTTAGTTCGTTCGCGTTTTAAGGGGATCTGATGATCGCATTTTCCGGTGGAATTTTCTAAGTCTGGGGCATTACCCGGCATAGGGATGCATTACACGGTCGGGGAATTATTTCCCAACATGTGTAATACTCGGCCTCTATTCCACAGTCCTAGAGGCTATTCCTTGACCGTGCAATGAGGAGGCAATGCTTGTGGATTGGCTAAGCCTATTACACAGTCTGAGGCTTTATTCCACGACCGTGGAATAGGAGCCCTGACCATGTAATTTATATATATATATATATATATATATGCAAAATCCAGTCTGAGCCTCAATTCCCCCTTTTTCTGGTCGTATACCCTTTCCTTCGTTGAAAAATCGTGTCCTACCCTCCGTCCATTGATCTTTTCGACCACCTGCGATGTTGGAATTCGATTCCGAATTCGGACCCAAGCCTCTCGCATCCAGACACATTTTTCCCAAGCGTTTGGCGATGATCGACGACAAAAAAAAATTCGGCGACCCTCCAACGACTAGGGGTGGGCAACGGGACGGGACATGATACCCGTCCCGTTTAAAACGGGTACCCAGTCCCATTTGAATAGCAATATCCATCCCATGTGCCAAATTCGTATGGGTTAACGGGTACCCATTACCCGTATGGGACGGATAACGGGTACCCATACTACCCGTAAATACCCGTACAATTGGCGACAGTTGGGAATAGCACCATTGGCTGCGTGAAAAGAAAAATTGTGCAAACCTTATGTACAAAATGTTGTCAAGAAAACTTGACCTGGTAAAAGAAAACGCTGCAAATGAAAAATGAAGCGGTGTTCTTTTCTTACTGGTGCTTTTCCCCATGAAATTACCAGAGCTAAGAGAGATTTGTGGTAAGAGTGGGAGTCTCGGACTCTTCTGCTACCCAATTATATTTTGAGCACTTCTGCTCAATTAAACTTTGTCATTTCTGATGTACTCAATTCATTTAACTTTGGACTAATAATGGGTATAACGGGTACCCGTAATACCCAAACAGGTTTTAAGGGTAACCCGCGGGTACCCAAAGTAGCAATTTTTATCCCAAGTCTCATCACATTAAATATATTACGGGTATTTGGGTACCCATAACCCTCAAAAAATAGGATGGGTACGAGTATACCCAAATACCCGTTTCCCGTTGCCCACCCCTACCAACGACTTATCCAGCGAGCCATGCTGGTGAGTTTTTCGACCTACATTCGTCTTCCTTGAGTCTTCTCCTAGCCGTCTACTTGTGTTTCCCGGTTTGATTTTTCCACTTTGCTCACTATTTCTTAGAAAATTAACGGTTATGTAGAGAAAAAGAATTTTGGTGCTTTTTGATTGGTTTATGGGAGTGAATGCCCATGCTTAGGGCTGGCTATTTGGTCCGGGCTATTAGGTTTTACCCGAACCCGGACACGGACCAGACCGAAACCGGATAGCAAACAATCCAAACTCATCTTCGGGCTTAGATTTGAGGAAAAAAACTGTTTGAGACCGGATAAGAGAGGCCAACACCCAAAATTTAATCAACTCTTCACCATTTGAGGCCTCAGATCACTCAAATCCCCACAAGCTCAATCTAAAATCAAGATCGAATTGGGACCGGACCAGACTGTATCCAATCCAATCTTTGGTCCTTATATTCCCGAAAAGACCGAACTGGGACCGGATCAATTTGAGCCATTTTAACCGGACCGGACCGTATAGTCACCCCCTACCCATGCTAGGTTGCTAGAGCTTCGTTCGACTTCTTGCATGCCTCTGCCTTTCCCGTCTATGTTTCGGATTTGGCTTGCTAGTTGTTTTCATTCACTTTGAGTGTGCATGTATGTTTCGGATTCGGCTATGATGTCGTCCTTCGTTGAAAAATCGTGTCCTACCCTCCGTCTATTGATCTTTTCGACCACCTGCGATGTTGGAATTCGATTCCGAATTCGGACCCAAGCCTCTCGCATCCAGACACCTTTTTCCCAAGCGTTTGGCGATGATCGACGACAAAAAAAAATTCGGCGACCCTCCAACGACTAGGGGTGGGCAACGGGACGGGACATGATACCCGTCCCGTTTAAAACGGGTACCCAGTCCCATTTGAATAGCAATCTCCATCCCATGTGCCAAATTCGTATGGGTTAACGGGTACCCATTACCCGTATGGGACGGATAACGGGTACCCATACTACCCGTAAATACCCGTACAATTGGCGACAGTTGGGAATAGCACCATTGGCTGCGTGAAAAGAAAAATTGTGCAAACCTTATGTACAAAATGTTGTCAAGAAAACTTTACCTGGTAAAAGAAAACGCTGCAAATGAAAAATGAAGCGGTGTTCTTTTCTTACTGGTGCTTTTCCCCCATGAAATTACCAGAGCTAAGAGAGATTTGTGGTAAGAGTGGGAGTCTCGGACTCTTCTGCTACCCAATTATATTTTGAGCACTTCTGCTCAATTAAACTTTGTCATTTCTGATGTACTCAATTCATTTAACTTTGGACTAATAATGGGTTTAACGGGTACCCGTAATACCCAAACAGGTTTTGACGGGTAACCCGCAGGTACCCAAAGTAGCAATTTTTATCCCAAGTCTCATCACATTAAATATATTACGGGTATTTGGGTACCCATAACCCTCAAAAAACAGGATGGGTACGAGTATACCCAAATACCCGTTTCCCGTTGCCCACCCCTACCAACGACTTATCCAGCGAGCCATGCTGGTGAGTTTTTCGACCTATATTCGTCTTCCTTGAGTCTTCTCCTAGCCGTCTACTTGTGTTTCCCGGTTTGATTTTTCCACTTTGCTCACTATTTCTTAGAAAATTAACGGTTATGTAGAGAAAAAGAATTTTGGTGCTTTTTGATTGGTTTATGGGAGTGAATGCCCATGCTTAGGGCTGGCTATTTGGTCCGGGCTATTAGGTTTTACCCGAACCCGGACTCGGACCAGACCGAAACTGGATAGCAAACAATCCAAGCTCATCTTCGGGCTTAGATTTGAGGAAAAAAACTGTTTGAGACCGGATAAGAGAGGCCAACACCCAAAATTTAATCAACTCTTCACCATTTGAGGCCTCAGATCACTCAAATCCCCACAAGCTCAATCTAAAATCAAGATCGAATTGGGACCGGACCAGACTGTATCCAATCCAATCTTTGGTCCTTATATTCCCGAAAAGACCGGACTGGGACCGGATCAATTCGAGCCAATTTAACCGGACCGGACCGTATAGTCACCCCTACCCATGCTAGGTTGCTAGAGCTTCGTTCGACTTCTTGCATGCCTCTGCCTTTCCCGTCTATGTTTCGGATTTGGCTTGCTAGTTGTTTTGATTCACTTTGAGTGTGCATGTATATTCTGAAACCGGCTATGATGTCGTCTTTTGTGATTTAATGTGGGGAACTCATTCCCCCCCCCCCCCCCCCCCCCCCGCCCCTAATTTCCTAACATGGTTTCTATGGCGTGTTTTTCATAATCATGTGACTCCGTCACCCTTATCTGCAAGGCCTGCGACATACACGCAGTTTGCTAAGCTCCGAGCGAAAACTATGCATGAGCACTGGTACTTCCACACACCTTCCCTTCGGGTGATTCACTATGACAGCGACATCTACCATGCCATATGACCAAGGGTTGGGCGCTGGGTAGAGCCAATGTTGTTACTTTCTGGCTCAACGACGAGGATGGCATGATGAACCTTGAGTAGTTGGCTCAGGCGCTGAATATGAGCTTCTACCCCCTACTCGACTACATCCGTGAGCTGGCCAATGACTCGCTCGAAACTACACCACAATTAAATCCCAATTAGAGCCCAAGTTTTTAAACTCTAATCGGGTGTAGTATAGGGAAAGTATCTATATATCGACCCGAGCCGGTCCGTCTACTAGTTTGTGCCTGCCCGATGGGCAGCGAGTGTCATTTGTTTGTAATTTTCACATGGTATAGTATTCATACTTTTCATATTTATTTATGGTTGTTATCTATTATCTGTGTTTCATCTAATATGCAAGAGGGGCACTACATTTAATTGAGGTTTTAATCATGATCAACAATTATGTCAAACAATGCTGTAACTTTATCACTGCTTGGAACATAGTATTCTTGACCATTTGATCTTTGATTGACCAACAATTTTCAACTTCATAAGTTCAACATGGTTTAACCTAGCGTATGTCACCTTACCATACTCCTATCAAGTTTTGCTATTTAGACCATGAATTAATGGAGTTTGGGACATGATATTATACCATAGCCTCTAATGGGTGAACCTCATTATCTAATCTAAACAGTATGATTCATTTAATGCAATAATAGTGACCAACGAATTTTATTTATCAAATTATATTAAAGTACAACTAATAGGTGTGAATGAAAGTGTATATTACACTTTGAGCGTACGCTAGCCTTTGCCACCATTATATTTAAGCAAAACCAAACTATTATGTATGCCTGGGAATCTGTGCAGTTGCGGTTAACCGCACCAAAATTTGTGGTTAAGCGAAACCGATACGAAGCCATATAAGCCAACCGCGGTCGCACCACAAACGGTTTGAAGTTAACCAACAACCACAAAGTGCGGTTAACTGCATTAATTCAATGAGTTGCAGAACTTTTGGGTTGTCGGCTTTGTCGCCAATGCGGGAGGATGGATCAAGTGCCACTAGATCACGGTTAACCGCATAAATAATTGGTTATATTGTGGTTAACTGTTATTCGGTTGCTGTAGTGGTTGTGGTTAAACCGCAAACCGCAAATGTAAAATAGGCTATTTTTCGGTTTTTGGTTAACCACTACTATTAGTAGTTTAACCGCAAAATTGCAACTGAATTCCCAACCCTACTATTATGCTATGCTTCAATATTACCTTCAACGTTTTATGACTATTGTCAAAACGAAATATTAGTTATAGACACTTTGTCTTCGCTTCACATTATCATTCAATATTAAATGTGTGACTGACTGTAACTGAAAATGTGTGATAACATAATACAAATGTAAAGGCACCCTTTTGTGCAATCGGTACAGTAGATGAATTTACATGACATCAGTCATGGTATGATCCTGCGTTGGTTTGATAGGATACTGGTCCGGGTACATCCCGTGCTGGTAAAAAGGACATTAGTCAGGGTATGATCTCATAGTGAAATTCCAGGACACCAATCTATGTATAATCTGCGGTGGTATACATGACATCTAGTGTACTACCCAGGGAGTGTATGACTTGAAAAATTAATAAGTAAAAAGTATTGAATTAACCTAATCATGCATGTGATTGAATCCTTGTATAAAGATTACTTATGATGTGGGGTACGAAATGTGCATGTCGATGATGATGGTTATGTGATGGTTTTCTTTGGTGTTTGATACAATGATTTACCATGAGATGGTGTGATGTTTCGCTATGTTGGGACGGGGTTACATGGTGATACCAGTATGATGTGATACTTGATGCATACATGTTTATACAGTGACTGGGTGATGGTCCTTGTATTGTGAATGTATGAATTTTTTGAGTTTGAGATGATGAATGTGATATGACATGTGGTAACGAATGGATGTTTATTTGACTAAATGAGATATATCATATCGGGTGTATCTTGACAATTAAGTTAAGCCAGTAAGGGCTATGAGGTGGGTGATAGGAAACTGAATACTTAATGTTCTGCAATGGTCACCGAGAGAGACAATAAGTCCTTTCGCGCTATACTCTTAAAGGTAACGGATTTAACGAAGAATTAGAACATTATCTTATGAGATGAGTTATCCGGCGAGTATAACTGGTTACTAAAAATAGTAATAGTAATATATGTATTAGGGTGTCACATTTTATATAAGTAAGGATTAAAATAGTTATTTACATCTTAACCATTATATATATCCAATAGATTAGATTCATTTAGAAATCTTGCTTGATTTAGGTGCTATTCATTTGAACATGACCCAAAGTTGCACATTTACAATCATGTAGGAAAAAGAAAGGAACTGATGTCAAACAATAAAAAGAGAAAAAAAGGGAATTATAATTACATTAGAAAGAAGTAACCACAATGTGTTTATAATTGTGAATGAAAAAAATTAAATGAAGTATGAAAAATAAAAATAGAAATAAATTGGAATAACATAAAAGAAAAGATAATGATTTATTTTAATATGCGAGAAATGTCAAATTCAATCCCTAAAGATGACAAAATGCATATTTGTATATGCACATTACTTTTCTTGTAGCTTATTTTATCAATTGGTCACAGACATATTTAAGCTATATAATCATAATTTGATTTTGAAAAAGATACAAAAAAAATTTGGTGACAATTGGTGATATTCTTAAACACATGAAATTGTTGTCTATCATTTTAACATATGACTGAACTATGTTTATATATATTTGATTATCTTAAAGTATAGGAACATGTCACATGAATAAGAATTCATGTTATTATGACTATGTTCTGACTTAGCTAATCATCATTGTTACTACATGATATTATCCCTTAATAATCTAGTAAACACACAAAAAATTGTTATATTTTTAGTACAACGCGATAAGAGTGTATAGTTAAGATATTTTTAGTGGCTCTTTTCTAACAAACTGCAACATAATTGTATTGGTTCACATATTTATAGTAGTTCGTACAAACAAAATGTTAAATTCTTCGTATTCTAGAATATGAAAGAAGGTTATTATTTGCTTTTTTATTTTTCAATTTTAAAAGAAAATCACATGTCAAATTATGTAAAAGTATAGAATTTTGTATTGACTAATTTCATGCTTTTTGTGTTCTTTAGTTATTTTTTTAAAAATTATAAACAAATATCAAACATATTATAAACTAAAAATTTAACATATGTTATTTGTAGTTGTTAATGATTTTCTATCATTGCTAAAAAATAGAATACAAAATTTTGTCTGTGGTAGTTTTTATTGTGTAATGTATAAAAGTCAACCATTAAATAAAAATAGAATGTTATGTGTTTTATATTTTTTCTAACATCTTAACTTATATTATGGCCATTGTAGAGAAAGTTTTTTGTCACGTAGGACAAAGAAAGCTCCACAATTTTCCATGTTATTTTATCATTTTTATATTTAAAAGTTATTAAATGATTATAGAGCTCCTAGGTTTGATGATTAAATCTTAGTTATGGTGATTGATATACATGTTTTGATGTGATTAATGGGATCAAATATACTTTATCCTACTGGTTGAACACATGAAATGATGATGATTTAAACTCATAGATCACATTTTCAAATCTTGGTCATGATGATTGATATACATGTTTATTTAGTTTTATTTTAATGTAATTAATAACTTTTAAATATAAAAATGATAAAATGACATGGAAAATAGTGGAGCTTTCTTTGTCCTACGTGGCAAAAACTTTCTCTACAACGGCCATAATATAAGTTAAGACTTGAAATGATGATAGTTTAAACTCATAGATCACATTTTCAAATCTTGGTCATGATGACTGATATACATGTTTATTTATTTTTATTTTAATGTAATTAATAACTTTTAAATATAAAAATGACAAAATGACATGGAAATGAGATCAAATATACTTTATCCTACTGGTTGAACACTTGAAATGATGATAGTTTAAACTCATAGATCACATTTTCGAATCTTAGTCATGATGATTGATATACATGTTTATTTAGTTTTATTTTAATGTAATTAATAACTTTTAAATATAAAAATGATAAAATGACATGGAAAATTGTGGAGCTTTCTTTGTCCTACGTGGCAAAAACTTTCTCTACAACGGCCATAATATAAGTTAAGACTTGAAATGATGATAGTTTAAACTCATAGATCACATTTTCAAATCTTGGTCATGATGATTGATATACATGTTTATTTAGTTTTATTTTAATGTAATTAATAACTTTTAAATATAAAAATGACATGGAAAATTGTGGAGCTTTCTTTGTGCTACGTGGCAAAAACTTTCTCTACAACGGCCATAATATAATTTAAGAAGATTGGTTAAGTGGGATAATAGTAGGAGATCATATTATGAAGTTTAAGACTACTCAAAACCAAAACGGGGCTAAATGGGTGGAAATGGTTTAATTGCACTGGATACCACCTAAGTATTGATTTTGTTGCACACTAACCACTTAATTTTTTTAGTTGCAACTGTTATATTAGTCTAATTGACACGCAAATTTGAAAATTGTTAGAACTATCACTACATGATTAATATGATAATGGTAAAGGAACAAACATTTTTTCCCTTTTTCTGTAACTTCTATTTACTTCACTTGAGTTTGTATAAAGGCACCAACAACGCAAAACATATCATAAACCAAAAAAAATCAAATTGAAATTGCATTTCACTTCCTAAGTCTAGAAAATGTAATTGCTTGTAATAAAGCCATATTGAATGAAAAAAATAGAGGAAGGCATAGAGTAATTATCCGTAATGCAAATTGAGGCGGAAAATTTCAATTTAATACAATAGCCCGTCGTGCGGGCCCCCTGCCGGGGGCCCGCTACATATCATTAAGTTTAAGAATGAAAAATATAAAGGTGCAACCGTAAGTTGATTTATGTGGTTTAGTTACAACTAAAAAAATTTAAGTGGTTAGTGTACAACAAAATCAATACTTAGGTGCATGGTATATGGTGCAATTAATCCGGGTGGAAATCGCTACTTAGCCAACTATAATTTTATGGGAACCCTAGGTGAATCTTATGCTTTAGGTTAGTGAACTGGAGTCTGGGATTCACCCATTAGGGGTTAGGGTATAGTATCATGATCCAAACTCTGGTTAATTCATTGTGTAAATAGCAAAACTCAAAGGGTGTACGGTAGGCTAGCGTACTCCCGGGAGTATGCTTACTTTACCGCACAATCGTTAAGTTTTGTTATTTAGACCATGAATTAGCCGGAGTTTGGGGCATGATACTATACCCGAACCTCAAATGGGTGAACCCCAGTGCCCAATTCTCTAACCCAAACCATAAGATTCATTTAATGTTAAAATGAAAATCAACGATTCTGATTCGTTGAAATTATCAAAGTACAAATAATAGGTGTGAACGCAGACATATAGCGTATGCTTGTCACACAATGATATGAAGTCTAGAGAGTTAATCTCTATCATTGATGAAGGATATCACTAAAACCATGCATGGGTAGATGAAAAAGATGCTCAACCAATCCTACTAACAAGTAACATGTCGGCCAATCTATCATCTTATCCATGTCAAAACATGATTCTAGTATTAGAAAAGGTTTCAATATAAACATGTACAAATGATTAGTTTACGGGTAGTGTACCTCATCTTATCCAAAACTAGATTACCTAAACATCATGATGGTCGACCAAAACAACAATAGTTATTTTGGGTTGACATCTTAGTTTAATATGGGTCGACCTATATAACAGAAGTTGTTGTTGTAGGCATCACAGCTTGAAATAATCGATCGACCTGTTCAATAGAATGATTGATCACTTTGGTGCTCTAACTACCTCCATATGTCATATTATATAGAGCTACAAATTTGTGTTGATGTAATTATTTCCCCTTGAAATAGGTCGACATGTGAAAGAGCTCAGTCGATCGTTATAAACACATGGAGTAAATACAATATATTCACCATGTCTATTTATTGGTCGGGTCTTAGTATCGATCGACAAGATGCCAATACCAGTCCACCATATTTTCCCCCCACACTCCAGGTCACTTGATTTTGAGTTTTAACAAAGTCACCACAGACTACCCTTAAATTAAAGATTGTAAAATAGTATCGAATAAGTAATTCATAGATTATTTGTAATTAAATCATGGTTCAACCATTTCATACAGATAAAATTTTATATCGGCTCTACTCCCATAGAGGATTTTTTGTTGTTGCTAACCGTCATAAACTTGAACAAAATACAAATTCATAGCATATTTTGTTGACGAGTTTGTATTATGGGTGGGAATTGGTGCGGTTAGCACCACGCCGCAATGACACAAATGGCATCGCACCGCATGTTATTTGGACCGCACCGCATATTAGATCTCAATTTAATCGGTGCAGTCAAACCAAACCGCTTAGATAAGCGATTTGGTGCGGTCCAAACCGCACTGTAAATTCTACCGCAATTTAATATAGACTATTCAATATTCATAATTGAATTGACAAGTTTGAATTCACTTTCTACACTCATGATGGTTCAACTCAAGTGTGCTACATGTGGGGTTTGTTTCTAATGTGGATATTGATAAGCAATAGAGAGGAAGGATGATTCGCATCTATTATTGATGATCAGCAAAGTATATAACGTCAGTACAATCGAGTTTACAGAGTAGTAGAGAGTAAGGAGATGAGAGATTTGAGCTAAGTGGGTAGGCTGCTACATAATGTAGTTATGGGAAAATAAATAGAAAATGCAATAAAATCCTTTATTCTGTTACATCAATAACATATATGGGAGACAAGTTGGCCACTTTCATTGAGAAGAACCCACCAGAATTGAAAAGGGGGTCGAGGGACATAATACGGCGGAGAGAAATCTGCAAAAGCAAATAGCAGCAGCCCGAAAGGTGATGTTTTTCCTAGAGTTAAGGAGAAATCGAGATGTTGTCTTGCCAAACATTAGCATATCAGGAATCAAAACTCAAAATAAAATCTTAGCGGTTTGCGGTTTTGAACAACAACTGCGCGATAACGATTTGATTCGACCGCAAACCGCATAAAATGTAGACTGCATGTTGGACCGTAAGCTTAACGGTGCGATCCAGTGGAGTTTGATCGCACCGATGTCCACTCAGTTTGTATACAAGGAAGCAAACTGTCACTACAACAAATTCGGCCTATTAGGACAAACATTTTATTTCGTCATTTTTTGTTCGTCACAATAGGTATGGTGATATGACAAAAATAATATATGTCCTATTTGGTATGCCTAATGTGACAAAAAAAATTGTTTTCAAAATCATTCGTCAGTTAAAGTGATTAATGTGACAAATATTTCGTGTCACAATTAATTTTGTCAAAATAGGCGTCCCATATCGGGATGTAAGAGACTCAACAGTGATAAATTTCATTTTGTCAAAATAGTTCGTCATTTAAAGTGAGTAATGTGACAAATATTTCGTGTCACAATTAAGTTTGTCAAAATAGCCATCTCATAGAAGGATGTAAGAGACACAAAAGTGACAAGTTATGTCGTCATAATATCGTTTGTCATATTATTCCTCAAAAATTCATGCATAGAAATTTGGCTCCCCCAAACTCCCCTCCGCCCCCTATTCTAAATTTTGGCTTGTCAAATATTTGGCTCCACAATTTTAAAATTTTCGTCCTTCCCGCTAAATCTCCATCATTTCTCGGCGCCATTGTGACGACGACGACGATTTACCTCATCGAACGCATCCCGCCGACACTTGGAGAATCCCTTCACTAGTGCAATCAAAATCGCACTATAAGTCGTTAAAGCGTACGTTTTTACGTATCCAGATCACTAAAACGATTCAGTTTCCACTTAGAATTGTTTTGTACACAAAATCGGTAAAAGCGCTAGTAGAATCGGTAAAAACGGTAAAAACAGACCAAAACTCGTTTTTGTAACAATATTGTGATATTCCAAACCATGACTAGAAAAGTTCCAATTTGACTAAAATGACACCGTTTTGATATTTAAAAAAAATTGTTTTAAAAGGGGTGATGTCGGGCAGTCGACAGTCGATCCCCTCCTGATCCAAATCCCTAATCACTCGAGCAGGGGTGAAATCGCCTCCCTCGCAGCTTCAAGTGCCACCATCGCCACCAGTGCCGAAGCGAGGCCTTCATCCTTACCGGCGCCGGCCAGCCTTCCATCTCCGATGAGCCTTCCCAAATCCTCCTACCTGGCACTGCCTCCCTCACTCCACCGTTGCAACTCTAGCTCCGAGTCTCCGACCAACTTTTGTCGACGCTGCCTCCACTTCTGTTTCCTTTGCCATCTCGAGGTTCACCTCAGGTATTCTTGCGTCTCGCCATTCATTTTTTTTTTGGGTTCCCGAATGGTATAACAAGAATACAGAGAGAGCGAGAGAGAAGTGACAATGGGAATGGGTTGCTGTTGGATTCTTTGCTTTTAGCAACAATTATATTCTTTGCGTAATATACGAACCGTCATTTCATGTACTTTACTTTGTCTTCTTATTTCAATTTTTATTAACGATTGAGCATCTAGTATTTGTATGCGGATGTCAAGAGAAGATTCGATACAGTTTCAGTTCCATCGCTCAATTCTTTCTAAGACTGAATCTGTAGTTTCTTTGTTTGAGTTTTAACAGGGACGAGATGTCATATTGTGAAATCAAGGGGATTGAGGGGCCGAATCATACATAGATAAGCTCACTCCAGCTTTTTGTCTTCTTCACCTACCTCTGAAACTTGAACGCTTTGGGATCCTGTTAGAGCTTTACTTCATTTAGTTCAAATGCAGACAAACAAATTAGATAACACCTGCAAATTGCATTTCACATATAGATTTTGGTCTTCTTGTGGTCTTCCTTTGCCAGAGGTGAACCTGGAAAAGGATTTAGATTTGAAAACCTTAATCACGCCATCATTAGAAAATAACATTTTGCGTCTGATTTGCAGTAGAAGACTCATGAGAGCATCAACACCAAATTGGCCTTGGTGATGAAGAGTGGCAAATACACTCTTGGATGCAAGATAGTCCTAAGTAGGAATTAGGGTTTCAGTCGAATACCCTGCCTGATTGGATGTGAGTCGTTCGTTGCATATGGTCATCCTTTATGCTGTTGGGTTTCTAATTATTTATGTTAACACCGAGTTTGAGGTTTGGTTTGACAGTCTGGAAGGTCGATCATGCTTGTGGCATTTTGACAGTAGTGATGATCTCTAGATATGAAGAGCATGGAATAAGGGTCTGGTTGGTCTGATCATACTTTCTTAATTTCCCGGTAAATTCAATGCATATAGTTCTGACGTCTGACCGACCTTTGCCTTTTAAATTTCCATCTTCCCTAATACTTTTGCTTTGTTTCTTTTCTTGTTCTAAAGTTGGATACCATAGTCAGAATTCAATTTTCAATTCAGAGTTCATATGCCTATCCTGATTGATCATTACTGTCTTCGGAGTTCTCCACTGATTATGTTATAAGAGTTCAACCATGATTTTTAAAGTGACTACATGATTCTGGGTAGGGACATCTTAGACTTGCTTAGACTTATATGCAATATATAAACACTTTCTAATAAGCTTGTTTCTTCAAGAGTTTTGCAGGCTGCAATTTTTATCAAGTTTCATCAGAGGCATGATTTTCGCATCACCCTAGCTGAGCAGCTACCTGCAGGTACTAACGTTTGACGCCTCAATCACTGATTTAGGCTATTAATAGGTAGATTTGTGCCCATCTCATAATAGTTTCATCTTGATTTTGTACTTCTATGTATCTCTATAGCAAACCGATAGGTTTTGGCGTTAATAATCTTTTCAATTTGATGTAGGTTTTCTCTACAGATTGTATGAACATATAAGCGGCAGCAGCAGTGACAACAATAGGCCAGCGTTGTCGAGGGATTCAGAATTTCCAGATTAGTTTGTTTAGGACACCAAAAATAGTTAGATGTGTAACTACTATATGTTTGATCGGAGTTTCATGCTACAAGAATATTAATTATTTCAACTATATGTTATTCAATATATTGATGAATAAATCATATTGGTCACAATATGCAGTTATGGCAACATACGTTCGTCCTAATATACAGTTATGACAAATATATTTGTCACATAATGCATTTATGACAAAATTTGTTCGTCACAATTATGTAAAGTACAAATATAATGGTGTAATATGACGAACAATTCTGTCAAAATTATGACAAAATATGTCGTCATAACATCTCTGTTTGTCACAATAGACTACCCAGAACCTCAGCTATACTGAAAGCAAATGTGACAACCTTCTTTTAAAATTTTGTCACATTTGACCTATCCTGACGGCGATAAAATGACAAACCTTTGTGACAACACATTTTGTCATATTATACCTAATATGACAAAATTGGTATCTAATATGACAAAATTGCCTCGTCATAAAAGGCCGAATTTGTTGTAGTGTGTAAACTAAAAGGGTTTTTCCTAACTAAGAGGCCAGATCAAGAACTGGAGGCCTGATTGTGGAAGCATCCCTAGCTTGATTGTGGGGTTATTCTCGAGGACTACCTCTATGAGGAAATCACCACTGAGGAAAGAGAGACCAGTCTCCAACTGGGTCACCCAAACAGGTGAGTGGAATTGGGAGCGATTGCAACCTCTCTTCCCTAATGAGATTTTATCTCCGGTTGCAGGTGCAGAACCACCCAAGCCTAAGCTCGAAGAGGACAAAATGTCATGGAGGCTTGAACGTGATGGAAGATTTTGACTGGAGTCTTCTTACACTCTTGCTGCCAATCTTAAGGAGGAAGACGAGATGCAGAAGTGGAAGAACCTCTGGAAGTGGAAGGGACTAAGCAGAATCAAGCATTTCCTCTGGCTGGTTCTCCATGATAGGCTCTTCATCAACAAAGAACGAACAAGAAGAGGCATCTTAAATAATGCTAACTGTAATTTGTGCAATGACAAAGAAGAAACAACTGAACATATTTTAAGGAACTGTGAGAGAGCTAAGGTTAGCTGGGATAAATTCAGAGATAAGCTTACGGTCAAGAGCTTGAGCTCACAATTCCAACAAGGGATTCTGGACAACCTCCACAACGAAGAGAAATGAGTAGAGTTCGGAGTCATTTGCTGGAACCTCTGGAAACAACGCAATGAGGTGGTCATGGATAGCAAGCAATTCTATGTGTAAGGGCTATGCTGCATAATCAACGCGTGGCTCAGTATCATCAAGAAAGCACAACAGTGGATGCAGCACGTCCCCAACACTAATGAAAAAACCTACAAACACTGACAGATTGCTTGGGAACTACCACCTGAAAGATGGATTCAAATCCAGGCTGATGGTTCTGTTCTATCACCATCAGGGAAAACTGCTGCAGGTGGCCTGTTAAGGGATCACCTCGGAAGATGCAAGGAGGCTTTTGTGTGCAACCTTGGAATATGCTCTATAACGAGTGCTGAGCTGAAAGGAGCAGTGGCAGGCCTTCGAATTGCGTGGGAAAGAGGCTACAAGAGAGTCCATCTCAATATGGACTCTGCTATTTGCAATTAGCATTATCAAGAACCATACTGAGGATGATCATTACCACGACATCATCGCCAAAGAGTTTAATTATCTACTAAGTTTGGATTCGGAGGTTAAGGGTTCTCATGTATATGTTTTAGGTGGAATTTCGCGTGACCAATGCACCCTGAATTCAAGAAAACAGAAAACGATGTTACTCGGTTCACACCTCTTCAAACACTATTCGAACGGGGGGTTCGATGCATACATCAAAGGATCTGGCTACTTTTACCTCTACTCCTATGGAGATTCCTTGAGAGCTCCGCAACTACTGACTACAACTAACAAAGAAGCCTCGTGGGAGGGTCCCTGGTACTATTGCTATGGTTATTGTTCTAGAGAGAAAAGATAAATTTTGACGAGACCGTTTGTCATTTGATTTGTCTGTCCCTCATCCAGAGTCTTGCTGCAAGTTTTGTTGTGTCTCTCCCTCTAACCACCTTCTCTCTTTCTTCCTCGCAATCAGCTCCACGTAGCATCCAGTAACTCCTCTGAGTGTCCTTTGCAAGTCATTTGTTGCTTCTGGTAACCACCTTCGACACGTAACCACTTTGAGTTTGGATGGTGTCCATTATATTTGGATGGTGTCCCTGATCTTGGATAGTACCATCCACCATAGGATTTGGATGGTGCCCATGATGTTGGACAATACCATCCATAGTGGGATTTGGATGGTATCCGTGATATTGGACACTACTATTCATAATGAGATTTGGATGGTATCCATGATATTGGACACTACCATCCAGTATTGGATTTGGTTGGTATCCATGATATTGGACACTACCATCCATCAATCCTACGACCCCGACTTGATAAATTTCACCATCCATGTACACATGCCAACTACTTAAATTGACCAAGCTGTTCATACATGCAATAATTAATGAAAATTATTTTGGTGTAAACAGTATATAGTGATGCTAATTTTGCTGCTGATTTCCTCGAATATAGGGGTCATTTAGTTAATTTTGGTACACATAGAAAAAGAAACACAGGTAAAAAGGAGGAATTATTGGCTACACCAGGAGCACCACGTCGCCTTGCTGATTTGGTGCTACCGGCCTATTGAAATTTGCCATCTGTCCATCTGAGGAATTAATTAGTAATTCCTGCCTCAGTTATTAATTATATTTGGTAAAGCTCTTCAAATAATATAATAATAATACTAATTAACTGATCCCTTATTTCTCTCTCACGTTCCTTGGTCTTCTCCCTTCCAATGTGCAGTTGACAACCTAGTAAATAATTCCTCGGGTTAATTGCAAGGGTGGTCACTGGGATTACTGAAAACGTTCATGTTTGATCACTAAAAATATTTAATTCCATTTGTGGTCACTAAGATTAGTTTAACATTTCAATTTTGGTCACTCTTTGTTAGTCTTCGTTATCTTTCGTTGACAGAGTTAGTTTTTTGCTGACGTGGCTAACAGACATATTGAGTCACCAAATTTTAATCTGAAAAAAAGAAACCCAACCCGACACATCACCAAAACCTGCCCAACACGTGACCCAACCCTTCCCATTCCATGACCCAACCAACCCTTTATCCTCCACCTCCCCGTGCGAATAAACAGAAGGCCAGCCATTGCTAGGACTCTGCGACATCTCTCTCTCCAATCACCCGACTCGCCGCCCTTCACCTTCCCGATTTCAACGCATCTCTCGTCGTTGATACGCAGAGGAATAAAGTGATGCGACGCCGTTCAGAGATAAGAGAAGCTTCAGATGATTTGAGTGCGCTTAGCACACGTGTAAATAGCTGATTGGCTTAGTTTAATTGTTAGTTGTTGATAGCCATTAGAGTACAGTAGATTAGGAAGAACACTGTATTAATCTCTGTATATATTCTGGAGAAAATGGAATGGAAGGCAGTATGCAACATTCCCCCAAATCAAACCCTAGTTCTTCTTTCACAAACCCTAGCATCCATGGCAGCTAGGTTTCAAACTCTCACATGGTATCAGAGCCTGGTTGGCTTTTGATTCTGTGTTGAGCTTGTTCTTACTACCCTTCTTTCATCTCTTCTTTTCTCAAACACCTCTTTCATTCTTAAACTCCAACAATGGCGGAAGCAGATGATTCTACTAGCTCAGACAAGGACCCCAAGGAGAAGGAGATTTCTTCACCTCGCTACGAGGATCCTTACTCCAATCCGTTCTACCTTGCTCAGAGCGACAACTCCTTCCTACCAGTCATTAGCTTCAAGCTCAACGACGACAACTATCTGCTGTGGAGCGAGTGTATGGAAGTTGCCTTGCGCACCAAAAACAAGCTGGGTTTCGTCCTAGGAACCATTCAGGTACCAGCACTTACAGATCCGTTTTATGGGACTTGGGATCGTGTTAATGGTACAGTTGTATGCTGGATTAGAAATTCTGTTTCTGAGGATATTGTACCTAGTCTTCGAAACATTAAGGTTGCATCTGAGGCTTGGACTGACCTTAAGTCTAGGTTTAGTCAGGGCGATTCGGTTAGAATAGCCAATCTGCAAGAGAAAATGGATCTAACTAAGCAAGGAAACAAGACCATTCGTCAGTACTATACAGATCTGAAGTTGGTATGGGATGAGCATCAGACCTACCAACCCATACCCTACTGTGATTGTGCTTCTCGCACTTATGAGACTGTGATGCGTTATCAAGAAAGGGGAAAGGTCATTCGTTTCCTGCTAGGGTTGAATGAGAGATACCAGCAGGTGAAAACCCAGATGCTGATGATTGAACCTCTTCCTGATCTTGACAGTATTTACAGATCAGTAACTCAGCTGGAAAGGCAATTGAATGGTTCTACTTCCAATATTGGAAAATCTGAAGAGACTATTGCCTTAGCAACTGCACTTGCAGGGTCCAAGGCTCAGTATAATCAATCCAAGGATAAAGGGTCTCCTGAGCACCAACCTGGAGGACTCTTCTGCAGGTACTGCAAGAAGGATAACCACGTGAAGGAAGACTGCTGGAAGTTAAAACGTAAAAATGGACTTCTTGGTAACAATCCTGGTAACAACTCAGGCAGAGGAAGAGGGTTTGCTGGTTCAGTTGATGTGGTTAGTGGAGAGGGCAATACTTCAGGAGGAGCAAGTTCATATTCCCCCACTAGTCCTGTGAGTCAACATGAACCACACTCACCAACCTTCTCAGGCTTTACAGCAGAGGAGCTTCACAGACTCAAAGCTTTGTTGCAGTCTTCCACACCCACACAAGGTGGTTCACAAGCCAATTCTGTTATGGCTAGTTCTGTGCCCATGAAAGGTAAATCAATCTTTTCCACTTCTCAAACCAGAACTGATAAGTGTGTGTGGGTTCTGGATACAGGGGCTAGTGATCATATTATCTGTTCACTTAATTAGCTTATTTCTTAGATGTAGGTCAGTTAGCAACATGTCTGTGACTTTACCAAATGGCCAACAGGCCATAGTCACACATGTAGGGATAGTGAAACTCCCTTGTGGCATCTTACTGACCAAAGTTTTACTGGTTCCCTCTTTTTCCTACAATCTAATCTCAGTTAGCCAATTAACCAAGAACAGTCCAGTCTCACTCATATTTCAATCCACTTTTTGTTATGTCCAGGACCTTATATCTCAACAGAGGATTGGTTTAATCCCAGTAAGTAGGGGTCTTTACCTTCTTGGAGAATCCAGTGGCCCAGGAGAGATTTGCAAACCAGAAATTCTTGGAGTGAGCAGCAGTCACAGTCCCAGTCTATGGCATCAGAGATTAGGCCATTTGTCTTTAGATAGATTGAAGAATATTAAGAGTGTTTGTAATGAGATTGAAGTTCCTGACTCCTTAGCTTGTGAGATTTGTCATTTCTCTAAGCAGAAACGTTTAACATTTCCTAAAAGCTCTTCTCATTCTAAGTCTCCCTTTGACATGATACATACTGATATTTGGGGACCAGTGAATGTAATTTCTATGGATGGTTTTCAGTATTTTTTGACTGTTGTGGATGACTACAGCCGTTCCACTTGGCTTTACTTGATGCACTCTAAATCAGAGGCTAGGCACTTACTGCAATCATTCTGTGCCATGGTAGAAACTCAGTTCAATACCAAGGTTAAGATTGTTAGATCAGACCAAGGGCTTGAGTTTAAGATGGATGCTTTTTACCAACAACATGGAATGATCCATGAATTAAGCTGTGTACACACTGCTCAGCAAAATGGCAGGGTTGAGAGGAAACATCAACACCTGTTGAATGTTGCCAGATCATTGAAGTTCCAGTCAGGTCTCCCAACCAGTTTTTGGAGCCATTTTGTTTTGCATGCATCCTATCTAATAAACCGCATTCCCACTCCTGTTTTGGATGGTAAATCACCCTTTGAATGTCTGTATGGAGTACCTCCAGATTATAGTGATCTGAGAGTGTTTGGTTGTCTTGCTTTTGCCACCAATGTCCAACCTCACAAGCCCAAATTTGCTGCCAGAGCAATCAAGACAGTATTCCTTGGTTATGCTTATGGAATTAAAGGGTTTAAACTGTATGACTTGGAGTCTCATACAGTATTCACCAGCAGGGATGTGGAGTTTTATGAGCACATTTTTCCTTTCCTTTCCTCTTCACCTACACCTACTACCACACCTTCTCCAGTTCCTTCTTTTCCCCATTCAGACCTGTTTCCTGATACTCCACTTTCTCCTGATCACAACATTCATGAAACCTCAGACCCTGACTTTGTTCCTTCTTCTCCTACTCCCTATTCTACACCTGTTTCCACACCAGGTTCTACACCTGTTACCACACCAGTTCCCACACCTGTTTCCACACCAGGTTCTACACCACCAACCTCTCCATCCCCTACCCCATTCTCACCTTCCTCTTCTTCCCCACCTCCTTCCCCCACCCCTCCCATTGCCCTGAGAAAACCAGTGAGGCTTACTAGGCCCCCTAAACACCTAGAGTCTTTTCACACCTCTTTCCTTTCTCATTCTGACTCTCCTTCCTTTGATTCCAAACTTCTTTACCCCCTTTCACACTCTCTGAGTTATTCCCATCTCCCTTCTTCCCACAAGTCTTACATCCTCTCCATCTCTCTCACCTCAGATCCTCAAACTTACAGCCAAGCAGCTCCTCATTCCTGGTGGCAGGCAGCAATGAAGGAGGAGGTTAATGCCCTTGAGGCTAACAACACTTGGGATATTGTGGACAGACCTGTAAATGTCCATCCAATTGGTTCTAAATGGGTTTATAAAACCAAATTTCTCCCTGATGGTTCTGTGGAAAGGTTCAGGGCTCGAGTTGTTGCAAAGGGTTATACTCAGACATATGGGGTGGATTTTGTTGATACTTTTTCCTCTGTTGCTAAAATCAATTCAGTCAAGCTTTTGTTGGCTGTTGCTGCTGTTAAACACTGGCATCTTCATCAGATGGATGTCAGTAACGCTTTCTTACATGGTGACTTAGAGGAGGAGGTTTACATGGAATTGCCACCTGGTCTAAGAGAGCTAAGTCACCTGCAAGGAAAGGTTTGCAGGTTAAAGAAGTCAATTTATGGTCTCAAGCAGGTTAGTAGGCAGTGGTACTTAAAACTGAGTGAGTATCTGACTAAAATAGGATTTGTACAGTCCTATGAAGATTATTCAGTGTTCAAATCAGCCACTGTGATTCTTGTTATCTACGTTGATGATATCATTGTAGCAGGACCAAACTTGGATGATATTCAACGTGTTAAAGGTCAGTTGCAGCAGGGGTTCAAAGTAAAAGACTTGGGGAACCTCAAATATTTCCTAGGCCTGGAAATAGCTAAGACTAATGCTGGCATTTCATTGTGTCAAAGAAAATTCTGCCTTGAGATGTTGGAAAATGCAGATTTCTTGGAATGTAAGCCAGCCAAGACTCCTATGAGTATGAAGACTGCATTATCAGCTAGTGATGGAACAAAACTAGAAGATGGATCTGTGTTTAGGCACTTGCTTGGCCAGCTGCAGTATCTAACCTCAACAAGACCTGATATTTGCTTTCCAGTACAACAGTTAAGCCAATTTCAGGACTGTCCTACTACAGTACATTTGAAAGCCCTACACAGGATCTTCAGGTATTTGAAGGGATGTCCAGCACAGGGATTATGGTTCTCCTCATCTTCTAGCCTTCAGTTAAGTGGCTATTCAGATTCAGACTGGGCAACATGTCCTGACTCAAGGAAGTCAGTTACTGGGTATTGCACCTTTCTGGGGAGTTCATCAGTTACCTGGAAGAGTAAGAAACAGGGTACTGTGTCTCGATCTTCCTCAGAAGCGGAATACAGAGCTCTAGCTCAATTATCCTGTGAAGTTCAATGGATTAAAGCCTTACTTGCCTTTTATGGAGTTTCACACCCTCAACCAGTCAAGATATATTGTGACAATCAATCTGCTATTCATATAGCAGAGAATCCAGTTTTCCACGAAAGGACAAAGCACATCGAGGTGGATTGTCATGTTGTGCGAGAACGTTTGCAATCAGGTTTACTCACTCTTTCACATCTCAGAACAGAATACCAATTGGCCGACTTATTTACCAAGGCCCTTTCAGCAGACAGGTTTACTTTCTTGCTCTCCAAGCTGGGAGTACATAACTTGTACTCGCCAGCTTGAGGGGGCGTGTGAAGCAGAGTGTCCCAATGGAGAAGGTCAGCGAAGCTGAAATGCAGAAGGAAAGGAACACTCTGCAAGAGGAAGAAGACGAATGGGTTGGATCACGGTTGGACCGGGCTTCCTTTCACCCGTTCAATTGATACGCAGAGGAATAAAGTGATGCGACGCCGTTCAGAGATAAGAGAAGCTTCAGATGATTTGAGTGCGCTTAGCACACATGTAAATAGCTGATTGGCTTAGTTTAATTGTTAGTTGTTGATAGCCGTTAGAGTACAGTAGATTAGGAAGAACACTGTATTAATCTCTGTATATATTCTGGAGAAAATGGAATGGAAGGCAGTATGCAACATTCCCCCAAATCAAACCCTAGTTCTTCTTTCACAAACCCTAGCCTCCATGGCAGCTAGGTTTCAAACTCTCACAGTCTTCCCATCGAGAAACCCTGGCGAAGCTGAGAAGCCCTGAGGTTCAAGAACAGGAGCAAGAGATCCCTCGATAGCAGTCGATGCAACCTTGGCGACATCGCCTCTGCCGCCTTAATCTCTTTCCCGATTCGTGCTATTATCCACGAAAACAACAAGTGCTCCAGAATGGCGCAATTTTGAAGCGTTGCGCCTAGGGTTTCCTCTTCAGGCGGTATGGTGAGGCTTATTGAAACAATAGAGAGAGAGAGAGAGAGCGAGAAAGAGAAGTAGAAGTGGAAAAGTTGGTCACTGGCGGAGGAATTGAGATTGAGGGCAGGGTCGCCTCGGGTGAGGGTGTTGGCGGTGAGGTAATATTCGTAACGAAAGGATTGTATATTGGCGTGGATATGTGTTACTGAGGATTGAGGAAGGAGGAAAGGGGTTGGAGGCGGCCAGTGGGGCTTTCTTGGTTCTGACGCAGAGGGGAGGGAATGAGGGTTTGGTTAGAAAGGGTAAGATAATTAGTGAGTTTGATTAGGAAGGTTGGTCAATTATGGATCGATATGGCAGGTTTTTGACGTGGCAGGTCGGGTTTCATTTTTTTTAATTAAAATTGGGTGAATCAATATGTATGTTAGCCACATCAGCAAAAAAAACTAACGCTGTTAACGGAAGATACCGGAGACTAACATAATTAAAATTGGGCTCGGGGGTGCCGCAAATGATTAGGTTATGTCTCACGAAGAATATGGTGGTGCAGAGCCGGCGAAATGGTGGGTAAAAGGAAAATTTCAATCCGCTCATGGCTCCTCCCTCATTGCATTTTCTTCTCCAATTGAACCCGCCTCTGGATTCCGTCCAGCTCTTCAACCAGCCTCTTGTTTCGATGGTGTGTGGAATCTCTCGGCAGCCTCTTCAATGGTGGAAACGATGGAGGAAGGCAGAGATAATAAAGGTTGAGGTGGAAACTGCAGGGAGAGAAATCGGGTCACGGGTCGGGAAAATCCGGGTTGGGTCAAGAGTTGGGTTGGGGAAACTGATGTGGCGAATTTTGCTGACGTGGTGGGTCGGATTTCAAATTTTTAGGGCAAAAAATTGTTGATTAACCCACTCCGTTTGCCACATCAGCACATAACGAATTCATTTAACGGAATTGGACGGAGACTAACGGAGAGTGACCAAACGTGGACTGTTTAACTAATTCAAGTGACCAACATTGAAATTAAATATTTCTAGTGACTAAACATGACACTTTTTAGTAAACTGAATGACCAAACTTGCAATTTACCCATATTTCCTCCATTAAAATTTTGATAAGTACTAAACCAATCCAAGAAACTCTCCACTCGCAAATAAATTGAATCTTCCCTCAGGTCCCCGCTTTTAAACCCACTACCGAAAGGTCGACTCTTTCTGCAGCTCTAGAGACATCGTCCAAGGCACCACAGTCGTCGTCCACTGCGCCGATAGGCCCTCGACACCAACTTCCGGGGAGAGAGAAAAATTAATTATGCTACTTCCTTTTCCTGAACGACAGGTCTTAAATTGGATTGGGCGGAAATAAGGGTTGCCGAGCGTAGAAGTCATATTTTTGATTCTGTTAATTGATGGCTGTGTCGTCGGAGATATGAAGGGGACGAGTTGGGGAGACGAAGCAAGAGAAGATGTTTTTGGTCGATTATAAATTTTTAATGACGGAATTATTGGGACGGGGAAGAAGATTAGGCAAAGGAGCAAGAAAGAGAAAGAGCATGAGTAATTAGTTATTATTATTTTATTGTGTAATTAATTGAATATACCTCTCATTAATATACTGTACACTTTTGTGTACTTTTCAGCAATTCAAAAACTCTCTTCTCCCCTTGATTTGCGGTAAGGGTATTTCTGTAAATGGCTCCCACCTTTTTTTCGAACGTGGGATATGTCGATAAAATTTTGCATCGCATCTTCAATCTTTCTTTCTCCCCTGCCTCGTGCCTAACTCCCCCCCCCCCCTTCTTCTCTACTCACAATCTAAACCCCAATTGATTGTGATTTCTCTTAGATCTCTTCCATATGCTGGAATTACATATCTGACGTCTTCCCTGTGAATCTGTAGGTCATGCTTTGCTCCTTTTGGTTTGCCTTCCCACAATAATGGAGAAGTGTATCAGAGAAAAACCCTCGTTTTTCTTCGCCTGAACTGGAAACAGAGTTAGCAAAGAAGGAGGCAAAGCTCCAACATTCAAACCCATCGACCGCTAGGAGTGAGACGGCACCGTATCCACTAAAGCCAACCCAAGCAACAACCGAGACGACGACGCATCGCACCTGGAGTGAAGTGGTCTCTGACAAATTACCAATCAAGTCCATAACTTCTTAATTTGCTCTTTTTCCCATTTCGGATTGTACTTTCTTCTGTCCCAAGCTTGTCTTCTTTCCTTGAATTGTAAACCACAAACTCAGCAGCATATAAGCTGATTGATGAAGTGAAAATCAATACAAACCAAAATTCCAAAAGCAAAACAAGTGTTATAGTATCAGAGCCTAAGGGTTCTAACCCTAGCCGCCACCCATGGAAGCAAATCCAGATCCCATGGCAGATCCCTACTATCTCCATGGTTTTGAACAACCAGGATCCCATCTTGTAGGAGATAAACTTACAACACTCAACTACAATGACTGGCCACAAAGCAATGTTCAATGCATTGGGAGCCAAGAACAAGCTTGGCTTCATTGATGGTAGCATTCCAGATCGAGGAGAAGACAGTGAGCAGTCTGTGTCCTGGAAGCGCAACAACATCATGGTGCTGGCATGGATTCAAAAAGTTGTGGACCCTGCCATCCGCAAGACCATCATGTCCTGCAAGTCAGCTTTGGAAGCATGGAGGAGCTTACGCGAAAGATATGCCCAAGGTGACCTCATCCACATTGCTGAACTCACTGAGTCACTCTGCACTTTGAAACAAGGTACCCTTTCAATCACTGACTACTATGGAAACCTCATTGCCCTTAAGGATGAGCTCGATAATTATCAACCACTTGAACTATGTGATTGCTCAACCACAAGTTCTACCACTTGCAAAGCAATGAAGCTTGTTTTCCTCTATCGAGACACTAACTACACCATTCAGTTCCTGAGAGGCCTTAATGAAAACTTCTCAAGTGTTCGTTCCCAAGTTCTGTTTGGAGATACTCTTCCCCCAATTGACATGGTCTTTCAGAGAATGCTCCAACATGAACGACAACTAAATGGTCAACCACAAGCCAAAGGCCTTGCAACTGAAAGCATGGCTCTTGCTGCTCAAAGCTCCAACCAATTCCAGACCAGAAAGCCAAGGCCATGTTGCACTCATTGCAAACTTGAAGGCCATACAGAAGACACATGCTATCACAAGCATGGCTGGCCTCCCGGTGTCAACACCAAGAACTCCAACTTTCAAAGGAAAGCATATGAATGCACCTTCTGTTCCTGAGAGGCCTTAATGACAACTTCTCAAGTGTTCGCTCCCAAGTTCCGTTTGGAGATACTCTTCCCCCAATTGACAGGGTCTTTGAGAGAATGCTCCAACATGAACGACAACTAAATGGTCAACCACAAGCCAAAGTCCTTGCAACTGAAAGCATGGCTCTTTCTGCTCAAAGCTCCAACCAATTCCAGACTAGAAAGCCAATGCCATTTTGCACTCATTGCAAACTTGAAGGCCATACAGAAGACACATGCTATCACAAGCATGGCTGCCTCCTGGTGTCAACTCCAAGAACTCCAACTTTCAAAGGAAAGCATATGAATGCACCTTCTGCAAAAGACAAGGCCACTTAGAAGAAAGTTGTTTCTTCAAACATGGATTCCTCCCAAGACTGCCACTGCTGCTGGCATAGGAAGAGGTTCTGTCAATGCCTCTTCCAGCAACCTCAATGATGATTCAAATCAAGAGATCTAGCTCACCAAAGCATATGTCGACAAGCTTATGTCTTTCGTCAAAGACAAAGGACCACAAAAGACCCCAAATTCATCTTTTACAGTTGCAACATTCAGTAACAATTCAGGTAAATTCAGCCTAATTGTCGTCTCTCATCTTTCCCCACCTCAACTATGGACAATAGATACAGGAGCTTCAGCCTATGTTGTATGCTTTCTACAACTGCTAACCAACTGCAGGAGACTCCACAACATATACATAACCTTACCTACTGGATAGCAGGTTGAAGCAACCCACACAGGAACAGTCACATGATTTCCTGGTCTTACCCTAGAGGAAGCTCTATTTGTTCCCAAATTCAGTTTCAACCTCATCTAAGTCAGCAAATTGACTACCAATACTTCCCTATGCTTAACCTTCTTCTCAAATGTTTGCCATATACAGGATATGAAGCTCAAGAAGATGATTGGTTCTGCTAAGCTAACCTAAGGCCTTTACCTCACAGATCCCAACCAAACAGACAACATACCCAAACACATCACAGCCACAAGCTACCATACTTTTGATCTTTGGCATTATAGACTTGGTCATGTTTCTCATTCCAAAATCCCTTCTTTGAGAGAAATAACACAGACAAGTCATTAACTTGAGATGTCTGTCATTTTGCAAGGCAGAAAAGACTGCATTTTCCTTTGAGCAACACAGTATGCTCAAAACCATTTCAGCATATACACATTGATCTATGGGGTCCCAATTCTGTTCCTAGGTTTCAAATATTTTTTAACCATTGTTGATGATTTCACAAGAATGACTTGGATCATTCTCTTATCTTCCAAATCAGAAGCTAAGTCCAAACTAAAGGAATCATGTGTTTATGTTCAAACTCAGTTTCAGACATCAATCCAAAGGATTTGTAGTGACCAAGGAAAAGAATGTCAAATGAATGATTTCTTTAACAACACAGGAATCCTCCATGAACTCTCCTGTATTGAAACACCACAACAAAATAGCAAAGTAGAAAGAAAACACCAACACATTCTTGTTGTTGCTCGAGCTATTTCAAGCCAACTTACCTTCTGGTTTTTGGGGTGACTGTGTTGGACATGCTGTTCACTTGATCAATCGTGTAGCCTCCACTATCCTGCACAACAAAACACCATTTGAACTCCTATTCAACCACAAACTTGATCTTACTGCCCTTAGAGTTTTGGCTGCCTATGCTTAGCTAGTACCCTAAAAAATCATAGAACCAAGTTTGACTCTCGGGAAAGAAAAGGGATTTTCATTGGTTATACTGCAGGTATCAAGGGTTACAAGATGTAACACCCTACCCTATACGTTTTGCCTAATCATATTGTTCACACAATTGCAGCGGAATTTAAAACTGGTGTTACATTAATTACCAAAAATCAAATAAAATTTCATCATGAATTACTCACGTAATGGGCTAACAGTTCTTGCAACTAGACTTGCAAAATAATTCATCTGAATACATACATTCATAGACAAACATATATACTCACAACCATGTACATTGGCTTTCATAGCTATAGTCACACTTTCGTACTCTGCAACTACATACCATACTTATACGTGTCATAATCATCACTACATACACCACCACACACATATACACATATAATCAACTTTCCACACCTGTGGATATCTCACACTACATCAGGAGCTAGTATGCACATGAAAAACGTTCTCAAAACATTTTACAAAAAGGTGTGGATCACTGGCCAAAATCCCGAGTAGTAGTCCAAGCACAGAATAGTTGAAGACCATACCTCATCCTGCCTTCAACTCTTGCTCAACTCCCACCTATACACCTATCTACTGCTGCTGCTGGTGATGATCTGCTTACACATGGCATAAGCAGAGAAAAAGGATAAAGAGGGTCAGCTCATAGCTGAGTGAGATAATCATAGCATTGTGAGTTCATAACAAAGCATAGCCCTACCATACATCTAGAAATCAAGCCAAAACACTAGGATCGGACCTCAGCCATCCTCATATCCCAATGGGCAAAAGACTCAACCACCTTGACTTATGCATATGCATCTAATCATGTTTTAATCATAGGCGCCTGGCTACTCCCATGCTAATTACTCTCCCGGGAATACGGACCAAACATCTCGTGGATGTGGTCATATCGGACCCACCACTGCCGGTGTAGTCATATCGGACCTGACACCACGATGGGGGTGGTCATATCGGACTCAACACCACTCTGGGTGTGGTCATATCTCATGATGAATCAACGGTCAACACCACATCAGGGGTGTGACATAACATATCATAACGGAGTAATAGCATGGGGAGCCCTAATTACTATGTAATTGACCATGAGACCAAATCACTCTTACTTGATGTCCTTATACATGATCCATATCTCATCTTGCTTAATCATAATTCGTTACTTACACATGTATTTGACCCGGCCACAATTGGCTCAACATAGGTAAATCAGGAGTCGTATAATTGCACTTCCTCGGGATAAACCCTCGTGCAAGTCATCCTCCTTAAACATCACAATATCACCAGAGAATATATATTTTCCCACATGTGCATCCAAATACAACAATCATGAACAATCATACCCTATCACCTTTTCGAACCATCATAAGGCATATCAACAGTCAAGCCCACAATTTGCAACAAATACACAATCATCAGCATAAGCTAGGTCCATATCGATTAGGGCAAGTCAATAATATCATATAGTAGTCCAGGGTTCATCATATAGCACAAAAGTCCATACACCCCTAATCATGCCATTCTAGTTCACCTAGGTCAATTCTAAGCATCAATATAATTATCATGATACGACAAACCCGGTATGCCGTGCTAATCCCTCACCAGTTCTGGTCGTTCAAACGCCGGTTCTAGCCTCCCGTACTAAAACGTCAATTTCACGAACGAACCCCGAATTAAAATCCGAGACTGTCCTAATATCCCCTGCAGTATCCCTGTCAATATTAGTTCTAGGCTCCGGGTCAAATTCTTGATAAAAACACATCAAACCCTGGCCGGAGCTAAATTCAGCGGTTTGGACCCCGGCCTAAATAATAGCCGAAATTCAGGGATTAGAACTAGAGGATTGATTACCTCGCTGCAGGAAGCTCGTATATGAAATTTGGGCTCAATCCGGCTTCCGGATACTCCGAAACCCTAATTTGGCTTATCGGGAATTCAAGAAATTCCTGAACCAAAAACTCGTTTTAAAGCTCTAAATCGATAAATCACGATGTATAGATGAATTAGGCATTACTTACGGGATTTTTGGATCACTTATGCTCAAGAATCGAGCCTTGGAGTTTTCCCCCGACGTTCCCCTGTACTCTCTCCGCTCGCTCTGGTTTTTTTGCTTCTCTCGGTTGAGAATTAGAGATGATGAGAATAAATGGAATGAAAGTGGCCCGTCCGCTTTTATGATATATATATATATATATATATATATATATATATATATATATATATATATATATATATATATATATAATTAATACGTATACTTATCCGATCGATTGATAATCCGATTTTCGCCGAAATATTGTCAAAACACTCGATTTTAAATCGTGAAATTTTCTAGCGACAGTAATACGATTTTAGCCGAAACGGGATGTTACAATTCTCCCCTCCTTAAAAGATTTCGTCCCCGAAATCTAACCTTCAGTCAATTCTCGCATCTACTCGTTCTCCTCCTGGCAGACACTATCACATATATTGTTACTACCTAACTCTTAGGTTAGGAGATCTGAATTACATAAATAAACACATAACACCTCAAGTTCCCAATATAAGGTTTCAAAAACCTACACTGGGATATCACAACAAAAGCACATCAACAAGTTCGAAAGCATAATTCACTAAACCAAGTCATTAACCTGCAAAATAGGTTGCCACTAACACAAGATCATACCAACCTACAAAATGGTTACCACAAAATCATCCCGATTCATATCTCTATTCAAATATCTACCATCACAACTCATCATGTTGGCACAGCCTAAACCCAACTGCAGCTAGCCACCATGCTTCTCGATCAGTTAGTAGGATTTCTAGAACAACTTCTGTGCGAGCTACAAGGAAATATTGGCCATAACTTGATCCACACACCATTAAAAATTTCTGCCAAAATCATTACATGGACAACAAGATAAAAACTCCATAAAATTTTCAAACCCTTTTAAACCATAACTTTTTCAAGATTCTTCCAAATACTCAAAATAATGTTTGACCATATGCAACTGACTATGCAACACATCATCACCTTTGGTCCCAATCCTGGAAAGTTTAGTGCAAGTACAGGTATGGAGTACTCCCTGCCCTTTTGAGGGTGATCAGTCCTCAAGGGTGAAAGTAACACACCCATAATGCAGAAAACAAACCAGCTCTGATACCAAACTGTAACACCCTACCCTATACGTTTTGCCTAATCATATTGTTCACACAATTGCAGCGGAATTTAAAACTGGTGTTACATTAATTACCAAAAATCAAATAAAATTTCATCATGAATTACTCACGTAATGGGCTAACAGTTCTTGCAACTAGACTTGCAAAATAATTCATCTGAATACATACATTCATAGACAAACATATATACTCACAACCATGTACATTGGCTTTCATAGCTATAGTCACACTTTCGTACTCTGCAACTACATACCATACTTATACGTGTCATAATCATCACTACATACACCACCACACACATATACACATATAATCAACTTTCCACACCTGTGGATATCTCACACTACATCAGGAGCTAGTATGCACATGAAAAACGTTCTCAAAACATTTTACAAAAAGGTGTGGATCACTGGCCAAAATCCCGAGTAGTAGTCCAAGCACAGAATAGTTGAAGACCATACCTCATCCTGCCTTCAACTCTTGCTCAACTCCCACCTATACACCTATCTACTGCTGCTGCTGGTGATGATCTGCTTACACATGGCATAAGCAGAGAAAAAGGATAAAGAGGGTCAGCTCATAGCTGAGTGAGATAATCATAGCATTGTGAGTTCATAACAAAGCATAGCCCTACCATACATCTAGAAATCAAGCCAAAACACTAGGATCGGACCTCAGCCATCCTCATATCCCAATGGGCAAAAGACTCAACCACCTTGACTTATGCATATGCATCTAATCATGTTTTAATCATAGGCGCCTGGCTACTCCCATGCTAATTACTCTCCCGGGAATACGGACCAAACATCTCGTGGATGTGGTCATATCGGACCCACCACTGCCGGTGTAGTCATATCGGACCTGACACCACGATGGGGGTGGTCATATCGGACTCAACACCACTCTGGGTGTGGTCATATCTCATGATGAATCAACGGTCAACACCACATCAGGGGTGTGACATAACATATCATAACGGAGTAATAGCATGGGGAGCCCTAATTACTATGTAATTGACCATGAGACCAAATCACTCTTACTTGATGTCCTTATACATGATCCATATCTCATCTTGCTTAATCATAATTCGTTACTTACACATGTATTTGACCCGGCCACAATTGGCTCAACATAGGTAAATCAGGAGTCGTATAATTGCACTTCCTCGGGATAAACCCTCGTGCAAGTCATCCTCCTTAAACATCACAATATCACCAGAGAATATATATTTTCCCACATGTGCATCCAAATACAACAATCATGAACAATCATACCCTATCACCTTTTCGAACCATCATAAGGCATATCAACAGTCAAGCCCACAATTTGCAACAAATACACAATCATCAGCATAAGCTAGGTCCATATCGATTAGGGCAAGTCAATAATATCATATAGTAGTCCAGGGTTCATCATATAGCACAAAAGTCCATACACCCCTAATCATGCCATTCTAGTTCACCTAGGTCAATTCTAAGCATCAATATAATTATCATGATACGACAAACCCGGTATGCCGTGCTAATCCCTCACCAGTTCTGGTCGTTCAAACGCCGGTTCTAGCCTCCCGTACTAAAACGTCAATTTCACGAACGAACCCCGAATTAAAATCCGAGACTGTCCTAATATCCCCTGCAGTATCCCTGTCAATATTAGTTCTAGGCTCCGGGTCAAATTCTTGATAAAAACACATCAAACCCTGGCCGGAGCTAAATTCAGCGGTTTGGACCCCGGCCTAAATAATAGCCGAAATTCAGGGATTAGAACTAGAGGATTGATTACCTCGCTGCAGGAAGCTCGTATATGAAATTTGGGCTCAATCCGGCTTCCGGATACTCCGAAACCCTAATTTGGCTTATCGGGAATTCAAGAAATTCCTGAACCAAAAACTCGTTTTAAAGCTCTAAATCGATAAATCACGATGTATAGATGAATTAGGCATTACTTACGGGATTTTTGGATCACTTATGCTCAAGAATCGAGCCTTGGAGTTTTCCCCCGACGTTCCCCTGTACTCTCTCCGCTCGCTCTGGTTTTTTTGCTTCTCTCGGTTGAGAATTAGAGATGATGAGAATAAATGGAATGAAAGTGGCCCGTCCGCTTTTATGATATATATATATATATATATATATATATATATATATATATATATATATATATATATATATATATATATATATATATATATATATATATAATTAATACGTATACTTATCCGATCGATTGATAATCCGATTTTCGCCGAAATATTGTCAAAACACTCGATTTTAAATCGTGAAATTTTCTAGCGACAGTAATACGATTTTAGCCGAAACGGGATGTTACACAAGATCTATGATCTTGCTACCAATGATGTTTTTACTTCCAGGGATGTTCAATTCTATGAGCATCATTTCCCCTTCAAAGAAACAACCACTTCCCCCAACCCAGCTTACTCCCAACCCTCACCACCTAACCTATTTGATGATTCATCTCCTAACTACTATCCCCCATCACCCCATGAACCTCCCTCAGTTCAACCAACAACCCTTGCCTCAGACAGTGATGATGATGATCATACTGCTTCATCCACTCACCATCCTCCTCTCCAACCCCACCTTCCCTACCAGACCCCCCACCACCACCACAACAACCAATTAGAAAATCCAAAAGAACCTCCAAACCACCCCCTCGCCTACAAAACTACCATTGCAACCTGCTTCAGCAGCTTCCTTCTTCCAGTCATCTTCCACAGCAGCAAATCCAAGGTACAAAGCATTCTATCTCCACTGTTCTTGACTACTCCAATCTTTCCTCTAATCACAAACACTTTGTCCTCTCAATCTCATCCTACAAAGAACCTGATACATACAAAGAGGCAATTCAATCCCCTGAATGGGATGCTACTGTCACAACAGAACTTTATGCTTTTGATGCTAATGAAACATGGGAGATAGTTGAACTACCAGCAGGCAAGAGAGAAATTGGTTGTAAATGGGTCTTCAGGATCAAATTCAATCCTGATGGATCAATTGACAGGTTTAAGCAAGACTGGTAGCCAAAAGAGGTCGAGTGGCTTCGTTCCATAGACTCCCACCTTTCATTAAACCAACAAGAAGGAGTGGATTACCAAGACACCTTTGCCCTAGTTGTCAAAATGACAACCATCAGGCTATTCCTAGCAATTGCTGCAGTACAAAATTGGCATGTTCATCACTTGGATGTGAACAATGCCTTTTTACACGGGGATCTCGACCAAGAAGTTTATATGAAACTCCCACCAGGCTACAAGCCCCCTACTGGTTTCAAATCACCAGTTTGCCTCTTGAAGAAGTCACTATATGGTCTAAAACACGCTTCAAGGCAGTGGTTCTCTAAACTAGCAGACAAACTAAGGTCACAAGGCTACCAACCAAGCAAAGCGGATCATTCATTATTCTACAAAACAACCAATTCATCCTACACTTGCATACTGGTGTATGTTGATGACTTGGTCATTGGGGGTACAGATTTACAGGAGATTACCAGCCTCAAGCAGTTTCTACACAATGCCTTCAGCATCATAGATTTGGGACCAATCAAATTCTTTCTAGGAATTGAGGTAGCAAGATCAAAACAAGGAATCCACATTTCTCAAAGAAAATACACATTGGAGATTTTGGAAGAAGCAGATTTATTGCATTGCAAACCAGTGACTACACCAATGGACTACAAAAGTCATCTATCTTCTCAACATTCTGATCCTTTTCCAGATCCCACCCTATACAGAAGACTTGTGGGCAAGCTAATCTACCTCACCACTACAAAATCAGTAATTAGCTATGCCACACAACAGGTGAGCCAATTCATGTCAAATCCAAGCCAAGATCACTACAAAGCAGTTCTCAGAATCCTAAAACACCTCAAATCAGCTCCATCCAGTGGACTCTTCTTCTCAGCTACCTCCTCCCTTCAGCTCAAGGCCTTCAGTGACTTAGACTGGGCAGCTTGCATCGACATTCGAAGATCAACAACAGGTTACTGTGTCTACTTGGGTGATTCTCTAATCTCATGGAAGAGCAAGAAGCAAACGACAATCTCTCGCTCTTCATGTGAAGCTGAATACAGGGCACTCACTCACACTAGCTGCGAAATCCAATGGATACTCTATCTCCTCCAAGATCTGCAAATTGGCCATCCCCAACCAGCAATTCTTTATTGTGACAACCAATCTGCGATTTATATCGCTGAAAATCCAACCTTCCATGAAAGGACGAAACATATTGAGCTTGACTGCCATTTTGTGCGCGACAAAATCCTCTCCAACATCATCAAAGTGCTTCACATCTCCACTGTGCACCAGCTGGCTGATCTCTTCACCAAACCTCTTCCTCCAGCGACTTTCAACCACCTTCTCTCCAAGCTTGGTGTGTTGAATCTCTGCCCACCAGCTTGCGGGGGGTATCAGAGAAAAACCCTAGTTTTTCTTTGCCTGAACTGGAAACAAAGTTAGCAGAGGAGGAGGCAGAGCTCCAACATTCAAACCCATCGACCGTTAGGAGTGAGACGGCGTCGTATCCACTAAATCCAACCCAAGAAGCAACCGAGACGACGACGCATCGCACCTGGAGTGAAGTGGTCTCTGGAAAATTACCAATCAAGTCCATAACTTCTTAATTTGCTCTTTTTCCTATTTTGGATTGTACTTTCTTCTGTCCCAAGCTTGTCACAAACTCAGCCGCATATAAGCTAATTGATGAAGTGAAAATCAATACAAACCAAAATTCCAAAAGCAAAACAAGTGTTAAAGTGCACCTGGAGATCAGTTTCTTCGTTCGTGTTACGTTTCCTGTGGTTCAATTTGCGGCTTTCCTTTCCATAAAGTCAAGGCATTACAACATACTGGAATTGAACTGGCATTCGTGGTACAGATACGAATATATCAGATTGAAAATCCAGTTTTCAAACATTTTTGTCATGGTAGCACAGTCAAAATGACTAGTTGGAGTACAGGAACAAGGCAACAGAGGTTGATAGTTTTCTAGCTCATCTTTGAGAGTAATAAGACGACCATAATAGTCAGTGATGGTTTGATTACCTTGCTGAAGTGAGGCCAGAGCTTCTTCAAGTTCAGCAATCCGAATGAGATCTCCAGAACCATAACGAGTTTGGAGACTTTTCCATGCCTCCAAAGCTGTCTTGCTTGAAAGAATCGTCTTCCTGATTTCTGCAGAAGAGGATTGTTGTATCCAGCTCAAAATCATAACATTGTTCCTAACCCATGCCTCATGTCTGGCATCTGTGACAACAGGCTCAAGAATGGTTCCATTGATGAACCCCAGTTTGTATTTTGCAGCAAGGGCGTTGAACATAGCCCTGCTCCAATCGTTGTAGTTGGTGGCTGTGAGTTTTTCAGCCACAAGCAGAGATCCAGGCTGCTCTGAGCCATGGAGGAAGAAAGGATCAGACAATGGATCAATTGGTTGTGCAGGTTGAGGCTGAGGCTCAGGATTGGGCTGAGCTTGATTATCAGCCATTGTAGAAGAGAAGCGGCGGCTAGGGTTTTATCCCAGGCTCTGATACCATAACAAAGAAGAGTTTGTGAAACTGAAAACCCTAGAATCCTGTCCTTTCTCATTACTTTGTCTGCCTTATATAGGCAATACAGAAGTGAAAGGAGACAAGCTCCATTACAGCTTGTTTGGAAGCTTGGAAGGGAAACAAACAAAACTTGGCGGAAAAGAAAGTACAGACATAAAAGGAAAGGTAAAAACGACAGCGGATAGTCTCGGAATTGAATCAGCTGCGCAGTGGACAAGTGGAAACGATGTCGCAGCGAGGGATTCCAACGATGAGAAGAAAAACGTCGTCGTCCTCGAATCCGACCGTTGGAGACGAGGGAAAAGTTGAAAACTGGATTTTCAATCTGATTAAGATGACTACAGTCAGAACCTTTCTTGCCATTGTAGCAATGAGGAATTGGCATATTCACCAGTTAGATGTGAATAATGCTTTCCTTCATGGAGACCTTGAAGAAGAAGTCTACATGACTCTTCCCAAAGGCTTTGTTCCTCCACCAAATATTCCCAACCCTGTTTGTCGTTTAAGGAAATCACTCTATGGATTAAAGCAGGCCTCCAGACAGTGGTTTTCCAAGTTGACAGACACCCTAATCAGAGTTGGTTATGTTCAAAGCAAAGCTGGTCATTCTCTTTTTTACAAGGCAACAGACACCAGCTACACATGTATACTGATTTATGTTGATGATCTAGTCCTGGGGGGCAATGATCTTTCAGAAATCAAGGCACTCAAGGAGGTTTTGGATAAAGATTTCAGCATTAAAGATTTGGGCAATCTGAAATTCTTTCTTGGAATCGAAGTGGCAAGAAGCACAACAGGTATTCATTTATCTCAGAGGAAATACACTCTTGAAATCATTGAACAAGCTAATGTTCTGGACAGCAAATCAGTCACAACACCTATGGACTACAAAGTTCATCTTAGCAATGATCTTGATTCACTATTTGAAGACCCTGAGCTATACAGAACATTAGTTGGGAAACTTGTTTATCTGACAACAACACGTCCAGACATCAGCTATGCTATGCAACAGCTCAGCCAGTTCATGTCTTCACCCACAGATGTCCATTATAAGGCTGATCTTCGAGTAATTCGTTACCTCAAAACAGCTCCAGCAACTGGGTTGTTCTTCCCATCCAAAGGCAATTTTCAATTGAAGCCTTCACTGATTCTGATTGGGCCGCCTGTGTTGAAACAAAGAGGTCCACCACTGGTTTCTGCATCTATTTAGGTGATTCCATGATCTCCTGAAAAACCAAAAAACAACATACAGTCTCAAGATCTTCTTGTGAAGCTGAATACAGGGCACTGGCATATACCTCTTGCGAAATTCAGTGGTTGCAATACCTGCTACAAGACTTCAAAGCTTCCTCTTCATCTCATGCAACCCTCTATTGCGACAATCAGAGCGCGATTTACATTGCCAAGAACCCAACCTTCCATGAGAGAACAAAGCATATAGAACTTGACTGCCATTTTGTCCGAGAAAAATTGCAATCTGGGCGCCTCAAGCTTCTCCACATCTCCTCCAATCACCAGCTCGCCGATCTCTTCACAAAGCCCCTGTCACCAGCACCATTTACCTCTTTGCTCTCCAAGCTTGGTGTGCGAAATCTCTGCCCACCAGCTTGCGGGGGGGGGGGGGGGTATCAGATTGAAAATCCAGTTTTCAACTTTTCCCTCGTCTCCAACGGTCGGATTCGAGGACGACGACGTTTTTCTTCCCATCGCTGGACTCCCTCGCTGCGACACCGTTTCCACTTGTCCACTACGCAGCTGATTCAATTCCGAGACTATCCGCTGTCGTTTTTACCTTCCCTTTTATGTATGTACTTTCTTTTCCGCCAAGTTTTGTTTGTTTCCCTTCCAAGCTTCCAAACAAGCTGTAATGGAGCTTGTCTCCTTCACTTCTGTATCGCCTATATAAGGCAGACAAAGTAATGAGAAATGACAAGATTCTAGGGTTTTCAGTTTCACAAACTCTTCTTTGTTAGAACATCAGTTGCCTTTCTCTTTGCTTCCTCTTTCTAGGGTTTTCCTCACTAGGAGATTGTTTTAAGGTATGCTGGTTTTTTTCTTCTACTTAACAAGAAGGGTGTTGGGTTTGCCTGTGCACTGGACACTTCTCAGAGGTGTTCTTTTGCAACCTACCAATCTCATTCACTCGAATCGATCGCACACAGTAGGGTCAATTTTAGCAGTTTCTAACTTGGGGTTGGTCCTCATTAGGGAGGAAGCTCTATCAAACCGACAACTCACTTCGTCAATTGGTAGGTTATGGCCACGGTTGTTTATTCCTTGAAATATTGTTTTTCCCCCTTATGTTTTGATTTTCCTACCCAATTCGAGTGTCATCTTGAAGCCCTTTTTTCCCCCGGGAAGAGAGATATAGGCATTGAATTTGTGGGTTGATTTAGTCCTTTATATTTTTTAGATATTTCATTTCTAATCGATTGAATTTGGTGAGATTTTGGGAGGGCTCCAACTGATTGTATTTCACACTTTTTTAGGTTTTTTTAGTTTGATTCTCCTTCCTTTGAATCCCTATACCGATTTCGTGTACTTTCCAATCATTTGGGTTTAATTGTCGACTTGATGCATATATAACCTAATGACCCGGAGTTGGGATACCAAAACTTTGGACTTCTACCAGACAATTGCTCATATTATTTGTCAGAATAAACTCATGTTGTATAGTGATGCAGATAGTTCATAGGTTTTGCCAAAAATGAATGTTTGTATCCCTAATGAATTACGAGTTTGCTTGTTGTTCTTATGGACAATCTAGATGCCGTTGTACACATATAGTGTGCGTGGCGTTATTTTGATGAAATTCCTTCTTCAACCTAGGTATGTCCGATTACAAAACCATTAATTGGTTGTTCATCTTATAAAAACATCACTACTTTGTATTTTACCACCATGTTTACGTTGTAGCTCTAATTCATGACTCAACCTTGGGGCAAATATTGTTATTGGAGTAAGCAGTTCGTTACGGATGGGATGTTAATGAAGCTAGTTAATCACATCTAGCTTTATTTTTTGTCTGTAACAAAAAATCTAGGTTGATTTGAGTTATCCACCAATCATATGCCTTTCTGAATAGGGTAATATTTTTTGATAACCCAGGGAATCTCAACCCCACGTGCCGCTTGAGCGACAGCGGGACCTCTACTAAACCACTGGGGGTACCTGCATACTAACCAGGGTTTTCTGCTACCAACATTGGAGAGGCTTCGCCTCCGATACCAAGGGTGCCGCCGGGAACGCTAAAGTGGCGCCACTGGGAATCGAACTCAGGACCTCCCACATCCAGAGCTCAATTAGACCAGTGGTTTCACCACTAGGCTATGTTACCTTTGGCGAAATAGGGTAATATGGATTAACTTAGATGAATTAATGAGATTAACTTATTTATATTATCTGTTGGAACTAACAACATGTAAATAAAGTGGTTCGATTATTTTTCGAATTCCTTGGTATGATACTTTCTTTGCTATCAATTCTTCTTGAAGTTCATATCCCCTCAAGTATGTACGTAGGATTGAATTTGTAACTTACGAGGAGTGTTCTTTATTTCTGAAGATTCCTATTTTTATCAGTGCTCAATTCCAGTTCCACTCTCCTCTCAAAGCCTCTCTTTTTCGACGTTTTTAAGCATTGAAAAACTAGGTTGCGCTTTGCTTCTCAAATTCTCATGGTGTCTTATTTCTTATTGTTTCACAAATTCCTGATATTCTCCTTATCCCGCGTGTAAATTTCAATTCACTATTCTACTGAGTTCTGCATATGGTAATTTCATAGTTGCTAGGTTATTATGGCCACTGATATTTGAATCAAAAGGTTACCATGGCTTTGTCTATGCATCTTTGTTTCACCTTTCGTGTTTGTTTTTGTCTAAGCTATTGTAGTGAAGAAAAGAAACGTATTCTCTCTTTGAGATCAATTTTGAGCTTGGCATTACCTCAAACAGACTACTCGCCCGGAAATAACTGCTCATGTCGTAGAGCAAATGAAAGGAGACATTACACGGACTTGATGGTTGTAGATAGTCTAGATAATTGATTTGACGAGGATTTCATAATCTGTGATGCATGTCTATAGTGACCTGATTTGGGCGGAATCAATGATGGTTGTAAGATTTAGTGTTTGTTAGCTTCAACCCTCTGTACGTGAAAGTTCGGTCGTTTGTTTCATAGTTATATCCCATGGTTTCAGTGGCTACATAGGACCGTGATGAGATTGGTATATCTATTAGCGAAAAGGGTTGTTCGCAAGTGCTACTCTCTTCTCATTTTGTGATCATCATGAGTTTTACTCAGGCCAACGAGTACACTTATGTTCATCAAGTTAAGATCAAGTTGATTTGGTAGTCGATCAAATTCTGACCAATATATCTAGGCTCTGTTGTGTCTAACATAGACGAAATTTGTATATATATTCCAAACGGCAGTGTATAACTTTGCATTTGCTTTTTTCTGACACTTATTGTACAGATCCTCTCATTTTTGTAAGGCCCTACATGGATGCCTAAACACCTTATTGCAAAGCAAGCATTCTGCTGCATGTTACTAACTGTTCTTTTATTTTCCACTACAAAGAGCTTACTTTCCCACTTTAGCTTCTAAGCCACTTTGAACAGAAAAAATCTTTTCCTTTCAGTCATCGAATAAACACCAAAGCCGACTACTTAAATGGGACACTCTATTGGTATGGATTCATTGGATGAAGCACAAAGGGGAACGACAACTTGGTTCAAATTTTTTTTTTTTTTTTTATAATGACAGATTTTAAGTCTGTCTCCTTAACATATAATGTCTCCTTAACATATAATTTTTTTTTATAATGTCTCCTTAACCACTCGGACATATCGACAATATTAACAACTTTGTTCAATTTACACGCTTTGGACCCAATTCCACAAACCGCCAAACTAAACATGGTATGAGCACAACCCAATTACTAGCTTTGTGCTTATTCCTCCGGCCAACTGGCCGGCTCACAACTAGTTTGTGAGAATAGATAACCAAGGAAAGAATTGAGCAATGAATTAATGAATTCCTCCATATCGACACGTGGCAAATTTTAATTGGCCGGGAGCACCAAATCAGCATATGCTTAGGTGGTGCTCCCGGTGTAGCCAATAATTCCTCGGTAAAAAGAGGGAAATAAGCTGAGAAGGAGCTTTTATCGGAGGAATTTAAACCGCCGAAACACTATTGGGAATGACCGACTCTCCATTTTCCCCCCTCGTCCTTTCATTGCCTTAGCTTTGCTTCCACCACCACCCCATCACCATCAACAACAACAAAAAAAACCCTAACCTTCCCTCCGACAAGAGAACAACAACACCAACTGATGACCCGACTCGTGAAACGCGAGCCCGGCACCGGAACGGGCAATGTAGCCGCCGCCGCCGACTTGAGCGACTGTAGAATTCTCCGTTCTCGGTACCATGCCGTCCAGAATCTCATCCAAGGTAAAACAGACTTCTTCTCCGAGTTCTTCCCTCGAAATTTCCTTGTTCGAAACGTATTCGCGGGTTTCGATTTGAATTCCCTAACCTTCTCTTTCTCCGCCTTCGTGATCGCAGATGAAGCAGACGATATTGGAAGCGCGGAATCCAACAAGTTCAACACCATCCTCAACGAGCTCCAGAGCTTGCACGAGCGAGGCAATCCAATCAAAATTTTGCACTGAGATAGGGTTTTTCCTTATTACTTGGTGCGCAAGCAATCTCACGTTTCGGTGCTTTTTCTGTTCTTGTTACGCACTTCTACAGTGATCAGACCGAGGGAGCAATTAGCTGACGCAGAGGCTCTGTTGGGGATTACAAGCTCATTGGTGAAAGGCGCCAAGCTCAATTCCAATGCCGTTACGCCTTCCAAATTCATCAATTTCATACTCAGAGACTTCGCCAGAGTCCAACAATACAGCCATAGTCACAGAACGAGGGCGTCTGTTAACTGGCAAAAGATTGGAATTTCAGTTTCACATATATTCAAGCCCTTCCGAGGATGCTCTACAATGTATGCATTTACCTTTTTTTACGCATTACAGATTACACCCTTCTAATTTGATTTCATTATACTGACTGTAAAAATGTTTATCCATCCACAGGCTTGGCACAAACAGTGCGGTGAAGCAGAGGAAGCCTGCAGTCAGGAGAGGCCGACGACCGAGCAAACAATTTGCCTTGCCTAAACAGGTTTGCTTAGTTTATAAAAGAAGAACGATGAAACGTTGCGAGCCATCTTAGTTAACTTCGCCTCGATCTCTCACGTAGGTTGATCCTCACGTCGAGGAAGAAGAGAAGACAGGCACGACTGATGGAACGATGCTGACCATGTTCAGCATCTTGAGGAAGGAGAGGAAGGTGGAGCTTGAACACCTGGTATTGAACAGGAGCTCATTCTCACAGACGGTGGAGAATTTGTTTGCGTTGTCGTTCCTTGTAAAAGACGGAAGGGTGGAGATTCAAGTTGATGATGAATCCGGTCGCCATCTAGTCTGTAAGTTTTGTTAATGAAGGAACTGTCTTTTCTCCCCAGTTCCCCTGCTTGCTTTGTTACCCATCTCTCTAATGTTCGTATGACGTGGCAGCTCCGAGGAATGCGCCATCAGCCACTATGATTGCCTCCGGCGACGTTGCTTACCGGCATTTTGTCTTCAAATTCGACTACAGTGATTGGCAGGTGTGAAATCAAACAGTACCTTGTTGTTTACGATGTAAAGTTCATGGCTTTAGTAGCTGTTTTTCTGGAAATCTCATTTTTTAGTTGTGGTTGAAGCGTTGCAGTTGATGTGCTCCTCAGTCGGGGTTGGAAAGGAGCTGATGCCACATAGGACTCAAGAATCCAGCCCATCTGACTAGAATCTAAAGGAGCTGAGGCTAGGAGCGCAAAGCCAAAGTAATGTCTGCTTTTGAGGATCATCATTGTTAAATATTCTCAAGTTTAGGCTCTGCAGAAAGCTTAACTACAAAATGAATTTTCATGCTAAAGATGTTACACAAAGTTGTTTGTTCCCTCTGTGTTCGATTCAACTGAAATCAGCTAGCTCTCTGCATATGTAAAAATGTTACACAAGTCCAACGAGGAGCCCAGATAGGAAGAACAGCATTTATTGTGTACTCTGAAATTAACAAAAAAAGAACAAAACAAAACTTAAGCTCTGGGTGAGTTCCTGCGTAGGTGTGTTTATTTCTCCTTTGCAGCGTGGAGCTTTTCCAGTATGGGGCTGTCGGTGCTAACAGCCATACCATTTAGACCATTGTCGACATACAAGACAGTTCCAGTGATGGCTGAGGCCAAAGGTGAAGCCAGGAAAGCAGCAGCGTTCCCTACTTCCTCTGCAGAATTAACATAACACAGAGCTCATATCAGTGATGGTATACTTATTAATCTACATGAAGTAAAAATGAAGGGGAAAGGGAGTAGTTTTTGCTAACCTGCAGATAGTTCTTTCAAAAGGGGTGCATTGGTAGTCGAGTACTCTATCATCATGTCGATAAAACCGATAGCTTTTGCAGCCCGACTTCTCAATGGACCTGCAAAGGCATGGAAGTTAGGAAAACTTAAAATTATATACATGTTCTCACATGAACTTATCTATTGCTTTTTCTCATATGAATAGAATTTATGGCAGTTGATCTTGCTATCCAGATAGTTCCGATGGAATCACAGTGCAGTCTATGTACCAAATTCCTCTTCATGGCTTAGTTGGTACCTGCAGATATTGTGTTGACTCTGATTTTGTGCTTCCTTCCAGCTTCAAAGGCAAGCACCTGAATTAACACACAACTGTGAGGATGCATACAAATAATGTCAACTATGTTTAAACCTAACACAGTCAGTTGCATTAAAAGGCTACATGGAATTGAGACGTATTAACTCACCCGTGTGTCACTCTCCAATGCAGCCTTGGCTGAACTCATCCCACCACCATAACTGCAATGTAGAATCTTCGGATATTTAGTTATAAATGCAATAACATTAAACTTATCTGGTGATTGATAGTAAACCCGAAGTGTTGGTTCATACCCAGGAATGGTCCTTTCAGCAGCAATGTAGGTCAAGGAAATTGTTGCACCACCTGAAGTATCAACAAGTAAAGCTCATATCAGCATAACTGCATAAGGCCAAAATATTTTCCGCTCCCCTTTTGAGGGATATTCATGGTGGAAGACAGCACCTGGATTCATTATAGGAAGGAAGTTCTGCAAAAGGGAAATGAAGGAGTAACTTGATGCAGAGATGGCTGCAAGGTACCCAAACCTTGAAGTCTCCAGAAGAGGCTTCGCGACCTGAGAAAGTAAATCAGTTTCATGAAATAGAAATTACAGTAAGGGAAAATAAAAAGAACAGAAATAATACAATGGTAACCGACCTCTGGACCATTAGCGAGGGAGTGGACAAGGATGTCGATAGAGCCAAAATCCTGCTTCACTGATTCAACAAGCTCCTACAAAATATCCCTCAACCATGTACCTCATCAATTACAAATGAGGGAGAAGGTAGACTGCAGTAGCCATTATCATGAAAGAATGAAAAAAGATTACCTTAACAGTCCAATTGGATGATCCTGCATAGCGCTTGTTTGTTTTTATCTGCACAAATTGCACATGTCATTGACTATAGCTACTTCATATTGTAGACACATAGCAAATGAGATGCTATCGTTATTTACATCTTCAGGAACATCCTCAGGGCCATCAAAAACCGCATCCATTGGATACACCTTAGTAATTTCCATCAGAGAACCGTCCGGTAATCTGCGAAAACCGCCAAAGGAATCAGTACATAAGCCAGGATATAGATTCCTTAAATAGTATATTTTTAACAGAATTTGGGAGTTTGCACAAAACATTCTTACACACGAGACTCGTCAAACTTTCCGCGTCGTAGACTGCTTTCAAATATATTCAAAGCCTGTTGAAAAATAATCATGATTTAGCAACTGCAACTAATCTCATATTTAGAGGAACTATATCATTGGAAGAGAAATTGGATAAGTTTGTTTACATACCGGCACCCATGTACCAACAAGAATTTCAGCACCAGCTGCTGCAAGTGATTTGGCTATAGCCCAACCATACCCATTGTCATCAGCTATACCAGCAATGAAAGCTCTTTTCCCTGAGAATATAATGTCCTCATCATTACTCGAGTCTTACAACATAAAGATCATAAAGCGCAAAAGTTGCAATAAATTTAGAATCTTCAAAACCAAATAGACAAAATGTAGTGAACTTTTCTAATGCAAATGATTGCTCAAACTGATTATTACTTTAACTAGCAAACAAAGGCGAAAAGTGAAGGAGAAAAATCGACCTCTTAAATCGATAGGAAGTCCTGGCAAGGCGCTAGTTTCATTTTCCGAGGACACTGCTTTTGTTGCGACAACTCGTTTAGATTTCAGGATCACTGAATTAGGCTTCTGTAAGAAGGAATGGCTCAATGAGATGTGAGAAGAGCTTGCAAGCCTAGTCATAGATGCATCTTTGGACTCTGTACTCAGAATTGCTGCCCTCGACATCAACGTTTTATGGAGGGATGAGATGAAAGTCCTGGCTGTTGTCAGGCCTACAGTAGGAGTTGCAGCTGCAGCCATTCTTCCTATCCTTATATTCACAATTCTGCCAGGCCGCAAAGACAAAGCATATGATCACATTAGAGAAATTAGGTTGCACCATTGACACACACATGAACATGCTATGCTGCCAACCAATAGAAACCAGGAAGGAGGATCTGAATGGAGCCTATATAAGAAGAAACAAGAGCAATTGAAGTAGCAACCAGTTGGGAAAATGTTAAAAAAGACTACAGTGTATTAAAAGATTGTCATACCAGAGCTGTTTTAGATACTCAAAATTACAACCAGCAAGAAATGAAAATGGCTAGTGCAAGACCAACATTGGCAATCTAATGAACATTCTCAATCAGTGAGCTGAAACACGAAACGACATGAAAAGCAAACAGTATTAAAAAATAGTTGCTACCCAGAAGAAAGTGTTCCAGTGAGACATTTTTTGAACCAAGAGGAAGATCCTTGCAGCCAACATCAGCAAGTCTTAAAATCTAACAGACATTTGAATAGTTCAAGCCCGGGTAACTAGTTAAACATAGAAAAGGACGCAGCAGCAGATTGCACTATATGTCAGCATCAGCATCATTTCTTCAACCAAAGAGTGTAAGAAGGAAAGCAACACAGGAAAAGGTAAAAGCTACCGAGATTCCTCGCAGCAAAAAGACTGCAGCTTTTCACATCTACACTATCAAAGAAATGGATTCGAACTAGTTCCAACGATAAAAAAAAAAATGGAACTCGAACGGGATACATTTTAAAATGCAGAACTGGTTGACCTGCTGCAGCAGGAAACAACAGCAGCAATATAATAGATCACATTGCAAAAATGTAGTCAATAGGCGGAGCTGTTTTACCTCCGGCTGTGGGCGAGAATGGTTGCGGGGAAGGCAGAAGAGCAAGGTGGCTTGAGGAGGATGCTGGGGCGAGGAATCAGAGGAAGAGTATATGGGGAAGGGAAGGAAAGCGACGATGATGGTCTTGTGTTGTACTAAGAGGGCGGTTTCGGTGGAAACGAAGTTGGGTGGGCTGTGATTTGTTGTGTATTAGTTGGGAATTCAATGCTAACAGGCCTTGGAATTGCCGAGAGACTCAACTCAACACAGCAATGCGGGCCCTGAGCCTGCCTCCTGAAACCAGTGTCAAGTCAGGTCGGGTTAGATCTATCTGGGTTGACTAGGTTTTGGTTTTTACCAACATTTATTAAGCTTGTCTTATGTCAAGAGAGAGTTTGAATGATTGACCTTTCTTTATTTGAAAAAGGGGTAAATTACAACTTATTGGGTTTACTAGAAATGTTTATGTTTGGTCATGTTTGATCACTACAAATATTGAATTTCATTCGTGGTTACTAAGATTAGTTCAATAGTTTATGTTTAATTACTTTTTGTTAGTTTCTGTTAACTTTTGCTAATATGACAGTCAACCTTCATAGTTGACCATTAAATAAATGACGTGGTCATTAAAAAATTAATAAAAATTTCAAATTTAAAGATTTACAATTTTCACCTCATTTTTCATTACCATTAAAAATAAAATAAAATTCAATTTTAATAATCACCCAAACAACCAACCTAGCCGAGTAGCCGTCCTCCTCCACCACCTCTGTGCCGTTATAATTGCCCTACCGCTGCTACCGCCGTCACTAAAGCAAAAGTAGAACCACCGCCGCAACCGCAGCAAAAGCCGGGACAATGAGGTCAACAAAACCTCTACGGCCTCTTCCTCTCCCCATTCTCCACCATCTCAATCAAATCCACCTTCGCCACCATCGCAAACAACAATACTACGTTTGTCGGTAAGAAGAAGGGAATCGCTGCTGCCCGCGAGCACGGACTGAAATGGCCAGCGCATGGGGTGACCGGTCGGCGTTGTAGTCCCTCCGATTCATAAACCATTCAAGTTCTTTGTAGTTCTCCATCAATTTGCCGGTGAAACCTCACCTAGGCTATGACTGAAGTTTCTTTCCCTTCCGTTGTAATTTGTGGCTCCCAACAATGGGGGAAGAAGAGCAAGGGAAGAAAAGGCGGGTGGTGGCAGAATCGGGGGGTTGCTGATAGAGTCAAATATCATGTTGAAGAAGCAATTAATGGATGAATTAGTGGATGGAACAAATGAGCATGGAGGAAGCACAAGGAGAAGAGATGGAGGCGGGGTGGACTTGTTGGGGATTTCTTCTCCTTTCACCCAACTGGGTTTTGTCAATGGGAGAGTTTCATATGGGGAGTTGGTGAATAGAAAGGGGAGAATCAGAAGGGGACGACCAATTAGAAGAAATTAAGTTTTTAATTTATTTTTTAATGAATGTGTAATGAGGTGGAATTTATGATAGATTAAATTTTATTTTTGTATTAATTTTTTAATAGCCACATCAGTCATTTAACGGTCAACTATAAAGGTTGACTGTCAAATCAGTAAAAGTTAACGGAGACTAACGGAGAGTGACCATACATGAACTATTAAACTAATTTTAGTGACCACAAATGGAATTAAATATTCGTAGTGACCAAATATGAACGTTTTTAATAAACCCAGTGACCATCCTTACAATTTACCCTTTGAAAAAGAGTAATGTTTATTTTTTATTCGAATTTTTTTCACATTCTTTTATATTATCTAAACCTATTAAAATATTTTTAATTAGCCAAATCTTTTGTAATGCATAAAAATATTAACCATTTTTATGTTATCGTTAATAATTTTGTATCTCTTTTCCTAGTTGAAATACTAATTCTGGAATGTTGGCTTTCATGTGTCTCTTTCAAGTCAGTATCATGTTGCCAAGTCAATATTACTAACAAAATTGCTAACTTTTTTTTACAAGAACAAAATTGCTAACTGAAAGTTAACATTTGGCTAATTTTTTGAATTTCGATAGGTTTGGCTAATAAAAAAGAATCCGAAAAAGGTTTGGATAAAAAATAGACATCGCCCTTTGAAAAAAGTTAATACCCTAGTTTGGTCCGAAGTTTAGCGTAAGTGACAGTTCTAACCCCATTTTTCGAATAAGACATTTATGGCCTACTTTTGAAATTATTTGACAGATTTGGCCCGAAACTTGTGTTGACTGTTAATATTAACGGTCAAAACATTTATTCTGTCAATGACTCAACATCCACTACTAAAGTGGCAGTTATATGGCTTCTATGTCATTTTTATTATAATTCTTTTTTTAGTCATTTTTATTTCTAAACCCCACTCTCTCTCATGATTCTTCTTCCCAATCTTCCCCCACCGCTTCCTCTCCCCCGCTCCTCCCTCTGGCGAAACCTCACTTTGTCATCGCTCTCGCTGCAGCAAACCTACAACCCCGTCGTATCCTAGTGGTGAATTTCCACCTCATTACATCATCATCTACTCTAAACCCTCCCCTCGGTAATGGCGGCCACTCTCGATCTGAAAAAGGGAAAACTAGAGGGAGAGTGAGGAAACAGATCGGAGAAGGGATTTTCTCCATGGTCGCTTCTAGCGGCGGAGGGAACGAGCCTTTTCTCTTCCTCCTTCCCGCATTGGCTTAGCCTTCTCCTCTCCTCGATCTCGTCCACCACCAGAAGTCTGATGGTGAGACCATCAAGTCCACCATCTCCGATTCCCAGCTCATATCCGCAACATCCGTTCTAGGGTTCAACCATAATTTCTCGGTTAAGAATTGCAATCGCAGCCAATGGCAATTTCACCAATCAGACGCCATCGTCATCAGCGAAGCAGAAAACAAGGGAGAGCTCGGTTTGAGGGTCTCTGAGATGAATAGGTAAGAGATGATGACGACAGGGAGGGAGAGGGGCAGTATTGGAAGGGAATCGGAAGGGAATGAGAGATGGAAGGGAATAAGAGGATTTTTTCCAGAATAACACTGTTTAAAAAAATTACAAAAATAGCACCCAATCACGAAAACCGTTGGGTGGAGTGCAGTTTTCGACCAAAACCTCTAGGGTAGGGGGCGGTTTTGCTGACCGCATGGGGCCGGGGCGGTTTGGTTGCAAACCGCACCCTCACCCGACGATTTGTAATATATATTTTTTCCCGCATAAATGTCCTAAGTGGTCTTGTCACAATTGGTTTAGTTGTTTATTGTGTGCAAGAAGGCATAGGTTCGAAACACCATCATCTCATATTAAATCTTTTTTATTTAGTAGAGATTAAAAAAAGCAGCATGTTGTTGCGATGGTAGTTCGAAGCCAGATAATAAATAGTTAACTTAATTTAGCACAACATCTACACCATTAAACTACAACTCTATTGTTGAAACAATTACATATTGACAACTTTTTACTCCTTGAACGCTAAAAGTTGTCAATAACTTTGAACAACCATAACTTTGTGTTCCAAAATCCAAACGTCGTGATTTTTTTCATTTCGCATAACTTTTTAAGGACTACAATTTTTACTATGAATGAATTTTCAAAACAGGAAATATTTTTGAATATACAGGGTTTTGGGAGTAACTTTACCTTCCATTTTCACAAATCCACGTACATTTCAAAATTATATCTATGATAAAATTTGTAGTCCTTAAAAAGTTGTGCAAAATGAAAAAAAAATTCATGACGTTCGGATTTTGGAGCACAACGTTATGGCCGTCCAAAGTTTGACGAAATCGGAAAAAAGATCGTTCAGTTTAGCAAACGATATTTTTGTGTAACGAATGCAGGACCAAAACACCTACGACGGTTTGTGGCATGCAAGATCTTGAAAAGTTATGCGGAATAAAAAAAATTTCGCTACGATCGGTTACCCGAACACAAATATACGTTCGTTTGAAGTTTTCACCTAGATTAGAAATAATCGGGGGGAAAAAACAAACCGATGGTTGAGGCAGCGATTTTGGACCAAAACGCCCCTACCCGCTGCGGTCAACAAAACCGCCACCAACCCAAGCGGTTTTGGTCGAAAACCGCACTCCAACACAATGGTTTTCTTGTAAACCGCAAGGTGGGGTGGCGGTTTTCGAAAATGGTGCTATTTTAGAATTTTTCGGGACTGGGTGCTATTTTTGTAATTTTTTTTAAACAATGTTATTTCTGATAAAAAATCCGGGAATCGGAAGGAAATGTGAGATGGAACGGAATTGGATGGGAAGGAGAGATGGAAAGGAACTAGCTTATTACCCGGCCCGTTGGCCGGATTACTATATGTTACCCACTTATGGAATGGGAGAGAAAGCAAGTGAGAGTGAAGAGATTGAGATTCCACTTGATTAGGACCGACCCACTAATCCGATTCTTCCTGACCCGCCCCAACTTAAAGGGTCAGAAAGAGTCAATAAGAAAATACGAACGGAGAGGATTAGTCATATATCTTGACTCTTCAGAAGTGGGTCAAACATGATCAAGATTGGGTGAGGGCAATTTTTAGCGCTAAGCAGAGTTCTGGGTTGAATAACTGTACTTAGGCCTAGAAATTGGTGCTGATGCTGACTGCAGTTTTTATTATACCATCATCAATCATCATTGAATTAGTCCTGGGCATCCCTCCCCGTTGTCGGTTTGAATTCTAATGATGGCTTCATTCATTGCACCAGCCATATCAGCGAGTTGTCATCTCGAGCATGATTTGCCTATGTACAAATGATACAATTAGAGTATGAAACTGAATTCAAAGAAAAGGAAAAGAGAATTCTATCACATGCCAATAAATACACACATAATAGTTGAAGCTAAGTGAAAGTCATCACTCGCACATCAATTCTCAAAAATTACAGACTAAACAATGGCTAGAATGGCAGTGAAACTACCAAGAATCATGGACGAAACAACTTGTCAAATTAAATAATCCTTATACTGAAACTACCTTCTAACTTGAAATAAGACATTATCACAGTTCATAGCACTCTTATCACTATGAATTGGTTGCAGCTCGTCCTTATCACTGCCTCCCAAGCTCAATTCAAACAGAATAGAGACCGTAATGTAAGATAACCATATCCTTACTAATCATAATTCCTTTCTTCACTCCATTTTTGTCGGAGAAAAGAGTTATCCCCCTCTCCTGCATTTCCCTTTCCCCCTCTCTTCTCCCTCTTCTTCACAAACCGATCCCTAAACCAGCAACAACAACACAAAAATAGCCTTCGCCTCTGCCATCTCCATCTACTGAACGCGTTGGTGGCAAGACAGGAATGCAGAAGCAAAATTTTCTAAAATCAAACTAAATTTTTTGAAGGAGACTCAACCACGAAAAAAGAGTAAAGCAACAATGCTAATAGTTCAGATGGTTGGTTTTGATGTTATATGTTGCTTTTGTTATGGTCTCCAGTATATCAACTGCAACAGAGATGTTTCCTCCAATCATCTTTAGTGCACGATTTAGAAGTAAGTCCTCTTGTTAGTGTAAATGCAGCAGCAGCAGCAAAGAAGTTTGACAACACAGCAAGCACCCAGGCAAAATGATACAATGCAGTAGGTGATATGTGCCTCGAAGGTTTTGAGTTACTAAAGTTCATGTTAAAAATAAACATGAATTAAAATGGATTATTCTATTAAGCAAACATCCCCTCTAATCATACAAAGATCAGATATCCAATTCACAAACAATTAAGTCATAAAAAATCATCACACATCCACCACCTTTGATTGCCTAAATTTGGTTTTTCGCAAAGTTATGGACTCTTAAGGGTAACGTTCATGGGTAGTCTGTTTCATAACTCTAGAGAGCACAGTAAGCAGCCACCAGCCAGACACAGTGCGGTAGGCGAATATGATTCTCAATTCACAATTTCTCACCACCGGAAGTAAGAACAGACCATAATAAGCGTAGCGTTCATGGGTGGTATGTTTCATAGCACTACTACACAATTTGTTAAAAAAGAAAGAAAGGTATTTAGCATCACGGAGGAACAACTTTTATAGGCCAACAACGACAACATGCTGCAACCACCAGAACTGGTATCACAACTCATAGGGAAAATCAAAAGATTTACTCTCAAATTAAGTAGTTACAACATCGAGCAATCGTCAAGCACATACACCATCACAAAAGTCACGGAACCTGATTCACAAAGCATTCAAACATTTGAGGAAATTTCTGCAAAGGTACAACTTATATGTCTTTTTTCCAAGCCATTTCCATCAATATGCTAATAAATTTGCAATGCATAAAACAAACGGGCCAAAACTTGAAATTCAGCCTGTTTGACCGACCCATGCCAAATTCTAATTATTCTTTATTTTAAACTTTCTATTTGAAAATAAAAAATAGTGAAAGAAAAGAGACGACTACAATTCGCCATTTGCACATCACTTATTCGGGAATAAAACCATAGAAATTCAAAAGGAACTGAAAATGTCTAGGATCGTTCTAATGTTTAATATAACCAAATAGATCTTTATGTTTAGTTTTTTACTAACAAATACCAAACGATTCCCTATAAAATACACTATAATTTGATTATTATGATGTCAAATAATTATAAAATATATATTTGAAATGATAAAAATTGGACTAATTGGGTTGGTCGAGGTTGAACCATCGAATAACTTTAAAATACATTATATTTTAGCCACTAAGATATAAAATAATAGCATAATATAAATTATGTCAGAGAAAATAGCTTGTTTTAGAATGACAAACCAATGATGTTCATTTGTTTTACTTGATGGCCAAATCCCGTGTAGGTCAGACCCATTCAACTATTTTATTTTATGGTTAGCGGTTAGCCCATTAGATACCATGCATTAGTCTATTGTTAAATTTTTTATTTTTAGCAATAAAAACGAGTACTGTTTTTGCCTTTTCATATATATTTTATCACCAGGGAGAAATAAAAGGGCTTAAAGAAAAAAATTGACACTCCTGGACCCGTTTAAATCCGCATGTGTACGGTAAGTTGGCCAGTTCCACAGAGGAAAGAGAAAAAAATTGACACTCCCTATTCTACCCTTCCTACAAACGCTCCTGGAGCAGGGAATTTGAAATGAGGGAAGGGTTTTTTCCTCCCTGCTATTATATGTTTTAATTTAAAAAGATACAACAAATGTACTTAGTCTGATTGGTTATGATCCTTGCTTTTCTTTAAAATGGTCATGGTTCGAATCCCAGTACGTGTCTTTTTAATGAATAAAAAAAAGTAATTGTGAAGACCAAAATGTCCTTCCTACTTTCACTCTCGTTGCAGAAAATTTGAAATGGGACTCCCGTTTTTCCCTTCGGTGTATTATATTATGTGTAGATCGGAAAAGAAGGAGAGATTGAAGGGAATTGATCCTTCGTTTCTTTTTACGTATTATTATATTGTTTTAGTTTATTTTTAAACGACGTGGACAAGCCTAGTCAACGATGAATGCTAAGCAGTGATGGGAAAAATGATTGACTGTCAATTTTGCCGGTCAAACTGTCTCACAGGCCAAATTTGTCCAATAATTTCAAAAGTAGGCCATAAATGTCCTATTTAAAAAATAGGTACAAAACTATCACTTACGCTAAATTTCGGGTCAAACTAGGGAATTAACACAAGGTAAAATACACTTGCATAAGCGAAACTTTATGTTTGTGACAATAATAATCATTTTTTGAGAATTCAGAAAGTACATAGTATTTTGGATAGTTGTTTGATAAATTTAGTCATTTCTGTTACAAAATTTTAACGGTGTTAGATATTACGTCAATTAGGTTGACGGTACACTGACTAGAATGCCAACTCGATGCATAAATCATCGACAACTCCACTTCACTAGCCAAGTAAATTCCATGTCATAATTTAATTTAAAAATATTAATTAATTTTTTCCTTTTATACCATCGTCTCTTCGTTCTCTCACTGTTTGACCTCTGCCAACCAATTTGCTTTAATCGTCAGAGGGGGTGGTTCTTCACACAGATCGTCGATGGCGGCAACGGCGAGGCGGCGTAGGAGGGGGCGGTGGTCGATATTGGAAATGAAGAGGGTTAAGAAGACCGATCGGCGACTCATTGCCTTTGCAATCTCAATCGACTAGTCGTTCTCTTGTTCCACCAGTATCGAATCGACTCCGACGAGACATGTAATAGTGGTGGAAGAGGAGGTGGATCCCATAGAGGAACGAGATGTTTTTGTTCTGGGTGGAGGCTGTGGATTTATGTGTCGTGTTGGTGTTAGGGTTTGTGCAGGGCGAAAGTGAAGATCGATGTTCTCAATTTTTCCAGATCCATAATTTGGATAACAGAGGGTTCTGGGTAAGTCATTCTCTGCTCGTCGTTTTGCTTCTAGGTTTTTCGGTGGCTGCTCCATCTGCGACTGCCACTCCTCGTCATTGACTTATCTCCAAACCCAGTGTCGATCCATCTTTTATTGACGATTGGGCCAATGCAGTCAAAAGTGTGATTCCACATAGAAGCATTTTGGTGACCTAGAAGTGTAAAATCGTAAACTTTAAAGCATAGATTTTGACTACACTTCTAAGGGGAAAACATGATTCTACGTAGAAGCGTTTTGGTGACTTAGAAAGGTAAAAGCATAAGCTTTTGCTTTAAAGTATGATTTTGATTGCATTGATTGCGACAATCTCCAGGAAAGGCAATTTCTTACAAATGGAGAGCAAATCGAAGCGACTTATGACGGCGTTGACTTTTATTGGAATCGATTGAGTAGAACTTCTCAATGGTGGCTGAGGTGAGAACGGCTCTGGTTTCAGAGGCATTGTTTCAGAGATCAGTGAGATGCATGGAAACAACTTGTCAGGCTTCCAGTTCCTTGAGTTTGAAGCACTTGCCAATAAGGGAAGTGGCAACATGAGATGCATGGAAACAACTTATCAGGCCTTCCTAATTTCTGGCGCATTTACATCCCCTGGACCGGGTTTCTTTCACAGGATGTCGCACTCTGTTTGTTGTCTGCTTAAGCTCCGACATATTTATGTTGTTGCTCTTTTCTTTTCTAGAAGGAACAACTTTGGAAATTTCTTTCTGACCAATTGCATAGTGCGAGCCCATAGTCGAGGATGGAGAATTGTTGGTTGAAAAGGCATAGGGAAGCATCGACGGTTTGCAGAACCAGAGGTTCTGCCTACTGGTCTGGGAACTCCACTTAGACAGCGACGAGGCCAGGCGAGAGAGGTTTGGGATTGTGGTTGTGTAGGGATTGGCAATGGGGGTTGAGGGAGATAAATGACAGAGGAGGCGGTGATGGACACTTATTTTTTAATGATTTTTCATTTAACTCAATTTGAATAAAAGGACAAAAAAATCCATGCAAGAAAGCTAATTAAAATGTGCCAAGTCAGCAAAAACACGTTACTCCAGTAAGCCTATTGGATGACATCGTTACAGAATTGGACGAAATGAGCTATTTTGTGTATTTCTCCAATAGTGGCTATTATTGTATAAAATCCAAAAGTGATGGTTATGCAGGTATAATTTTGGGCTCCAATCCTAAAAAATAACATCTCCCAAATTTGCAATATAGGAAGAAAGAGAACAGCCCAAAAATAACATCTCCCAAATAACATCCTGCTGCTTTATTTATCCTAGTGGGATGTCGTCTGCATTAGTGGGCCGAAATGAACGGCCCATAAATTGATGTAGAGGTGGGCAGTTTTATTTCGCTGTAAATAACTTATAAATATGGTTTCCTAAATGCAAAATAAGAAATCAATACCAAAACATGCAAAATACTACCATTTCATAAAACAAACAATACTATTTATGCAGAGAGCTCATTCAATTTCCGATTCTTTTGCGTACCTCCTCGCCGATGCTATTGTCGTTGTCTTCCGTCGCCTCTTTGACGTTGTGCCTCAGGTGAGAGAGATCGAGATTTGCGAGCTGTTATCATCTGATCCCATTATATTGTTGCTTTTCGCCTCTTCACTAAGGAAGAATGAGGGAGGCAGCTAAGCCACCATATACTAACCCCAAAAAAGAACCTAGTAGCAACCATGGTGCATTTGAAGAGAAGAAAAGGGTTTGGGGAATGGGGACCCAAAAAAGAACCCAGTAGCTAGAGGCGTGAGGAAGAGGAATATATGCGGTTGAGAGAGAGAGAGTGAGTGAGATGACAGCCGAGAGAGAGGTGGAGATATGGGAGCCGGTGGGTGCGGAGGCCGGGAATGGGTGTCTCCGGCGACGGGGAATGAGATTGCAGTAGAGTTAGGGTATAATATATAGAAATCCATTTTTTAAAATATAGTAATTAGGTGTGGTATATTTTTCGATTCCAAAACTGCTCTTTATCTAATCTTCACCGTAAGGGTATAGATTTTGATAGGCACGGTGGCTACTAAAACAGTAGTAACCACCCTAACCTATTCTGTTGTTTACCGGAAGCTTACATCGCAGAATTGCCATATGCTCTCCTGTATATATATTGGTGTTGATGTTGAAGTGATAAGGTTCAACTTTGCCTCATCAATTTGATTAGTACTCCTTCACAATCTAATATAAATAGCATTTATGGCTTTTTTTTTTAAAGATGTGTTCATTAGGATAAAACGACTGGGCCGAGCCCACAAGGGAAGTGTACAGGCAAACAATTGCTGAAAGGAAAAGAAAAAAAGCCCAAACAACAAGGCTCAAAGACAAACTCGGAAGCCCAATAGGGTCAGGCCCAGAGCCAAAACAAGTTAGGGCATTTCCCAAACCCTAGCCACCAACGTGCCCTCTCTGGACCTCCGCCGCCACAGCTGAGCACCACCGCCGCTCCCGACAAGTCGCCGCCACCCATCCTGTGAGCGCGCCGCGAGCCAAGCTATGGTTTGTGTACCCACCAGACCCGGAAAGGCAAGATGAGGAAGAAAAAACCTCCAAACATCTTATCCCCGAGCCGATCGCAATACACATCTCGCCGATCACCACGAGAATCGAGCGGAACAACCGGACGGCCGATGGAGGTAGAGAGTTTGAATAAACCAGTCTTCAAGCTCTCCCATCTGAGTCCTCACCAAGGGCTGCATCTCCGGATCGCCAAGAACTGCAAGGCAAAACAAGGAGGTAGACCAAAGAAGAGGAGAGGAGACGACAAGTCAGATCTGTCAGATCCAACCTCCATCGTATCCTGAACGAGACAAGAATCTCCAGATCTGGAAACCAGATCGGAGGACAACAAAATCAACCCACAAAGGGGGCAAAGGAAACCCGCCAGAGGGCAACGAAACAAACCACAAAGGGGAAGAGAGAGCCAAGACATGACCGGAAAAACAGAAAAAACACATATGGAAACAAAAGGGAGAACCAAGAAAAGAACCCGGAAAAAGGATGGCTGAAGTAGATGAACGACGAAGACAAAAGGAAAGTCAAGGGGTTTGGGGAAAAAGAAAAATCGCAGGAAAGTCAAAGGAGGGCGTTTGGTAGCTGCCGGTCACCAAAAGAGTGAAAACTGGCGGCACCCCCAGCGCCATATAAAAAGGAAGCTAGAGAGAGGTAAGAGCGTTTGAAAAAAGAGGAAAGGAAGAGAGAGAGCGACTCTTTATGTGATATTTCTCCCCCAATAGCATTTATGGTTCTGATTCATTTAAGGGTCAGATTATAGCACAACATAAGCTTCTCGAGTGAGCAAAGAAGATCTCAAATAAGGAGACAAAGAAGAGAGAATTATGTGAATTCTAAAGATAAACCAGACATTTTTAATAATCTTTGTTATTTTATTTGCCCTTTTTCAATTTTTTCTAATGACTTGAATATTAATCTCCTTTATTTTAAACATTGAATTAATTGTATTGAAATTGAAACAAAATTATGATATTATATAACACAAGGATGAAATTTTTTTACAATGCTATATAGAATTGGTGCTATAGGTTTTTGTGTTAATGGTACAACTTGAAGTTGTATCTTTAACGTTAGGGTACAACTTCGGATTGTACCTATACTCTTTTGTACAAAAGCTTTTATGGTAATGGTACCACTTGAACTTATACATTTAACGTTATGGTACAATTTCAAGTTGTACATTAAAGTACAAATGCTTTAGATCAGAGTAGAAGTGCTCTCTATGATAAAATATGTCTTTAGGAATTCATTATGAACGATCCAAAACAACTAGGCAGTATATACAAGAGTGTTATTCACACCAATAATTGATATTTGAGTCAAATCGAATGTAATAAAATACGATTTGATATTAATTCTCAAAATGTAAGTATTGGCTTCGAAAATATTTAATTCCCTTGAATGCAAACAACCAAAGTGATCGAATAAAAACCTAGACTATATAAGGAATAAAATTGAAATGTTCATCTCTATCTTTTCTTTCATTTTATAGAATGCCTGCTCCTTTCCTTAAAACAAAATCGTTAAGCTAACATCCGCTTCTATTTGTACCTACATGTTCTTCTAACTTCACTAAATCCTCATTCTAGCCTTGCAAATTCCCGTGCCTAATTTCCCCTCGAAACCAACACAATCTGTTCAGTCAGTTTCTCCCTCACATTAGATGTAGAAACCAATTTATAGCACAATCCGTTAATCAACTGTTTAGCATCCTGCCCCGTATTAGAAATTTAGAATAGAACCCATATAATATCATCACCAAACCTTCCAAACCAAACATCCTTAACCCACTCCCTTCCCGCCATCCTTGAACAACAGCAAAAACCTCTCAAAACCACCCCAAAGAACGCAACACCTCTCCATGTAACATTTCATATTAAAAAAAAAAAAGGGGAATCCATGGCGACAGCCCTCTCGAATCTCTCCAGAGGCTCCTCTTCGTCGTCACCGATGACACCTCCGAGGAGCGCCATGGAGTCATGCTTCGTATCCACACGAGACGGGATCGTTCTCCATGCCAGGCTCTTCAAGCCCACCCCCACCACCGCTGAACCTTCCCCTTCCCCTTCCGCCTCCGCCCAAGCCGCCACCGCGGTGGTTCTCGTCCATCCTTACTCAAAACTCGGCGGCTGCCAGGTCATCATGCACGGCATTGCCTCCAGGCTCTCCATCAAAGGGCTTACCGCGGTCACATTCGACATGAGAGGTGTCGGGAGATCAACCGGCAAGTCCTCCATCACCGGAATCCCCGAAATCGAGGATGTTGTCGCTGTCTGCAATTGGGTTTCCGACAACTTGCCTGTCGACAGGATCTTGCTTGTCGGGTCATCCGCAGGTACCTCTCTACCCATTACTGCACACACCGCGTATCAATTGGTCGCGCGGCGCTGTTTGATTCGTCGAGGATTGGGAACCCTTACTCTGTTTCGTCTCGTTTGATTTATGTTCGTAGGAGCTCCAATAGCTGGCTCGGCGCTGGATCACCTGGAGAAAGTAGTGGGATACGTGAGCATAGGCTATCCTTTCGGCTTGGCAGCTTCGTTTCTGTTCGGAAAGCACTACAAGCCAACGTTGAAGGCGAGGAAGCCGAAGCTGTTCATAATGGGGAGTGCAGACTGGTTCACGAGCGTGCGGCAGCTGAAGAGCAAGGTGAAGAGCTGCGATGGCAGAGCAGAGATGCATCTAATACAAGGAGCTGGTCATTTTGAAGTAGAAGGCCCTGCTTTTGATTCCGTCATGGTCAATTTGATTGTAGAGTTCCATGAAACGCTATAAAACTGATTGACATTTTCTTTTCCTGTATGAAAGTTGCAATACTCGATCATGGAATGGAAGTAACGCTCTTTGGGCTCTGGGTTAAGAGAAAAACAGAGTTATATCTGAGGCATTATAGAGTTCAGCTTATATCAGAATGATTCTAGGTCAAATTCTCTATTGCGAGCCATGGGCAGTTGTACAAATCTAGATTAGCGAAGGTTTCCCCTGAACATTCCTTATCCTCACTAATCCTAACTACAAATCTCGTTCTGCAGAACAAGATGTTAAATGGAAATGAAGAGGTATGAATATGATACAAGGTGGAAGGAAACAGAGGAAATTCTTTACAATCCAACAGGTTAGAAGATTAAAGGAAAACTGGCAGCCAACCACCAGCGATGGTTGATTTAACCTTTTCCTTCTCCCTCAATTTCCAGTTCTACAGCCTCATCAGGTGCTGCTTTCAGCAAGACATCTTTTCTGACTCCTGTGAAATGGTATCTTCAAACCACACTAACGCTCCATTGGTTGCCCGTGTAAGAAGTGCTGTTCCCCGTCTGATTCCAACACAAAAACATCTTGGTTTATAAAACAATATCAAGAGGGACATGTTCCTTCTCTGTCAGGAAATTAATACGAGCTTCAAGTGCATTCATGCAATCTACATGAGGTATCCAATTACAATGCAGTTTGATAACGAGTTCGTTAATTTTAAACCCCGAAGCTTTATCTTGGGATATAGTTCACCCCCAAGATGTTCAAGACGTTGGAAGTCCAGATAAGAAGTCAGGATGTGAGCGCCAGAAAATACCCAGAACCAAAAAAAAAACCAAAGCTTGAAAGAGGCGAACACATTACTTCAATGAATTTGAAATATGATCTTATAAATGAAAGGTATAGGGTAACACCGCTTAAGTAGGAATAAGTCAGTTGTTACTTAATATACTTATGCCAAAATGGAGAGAACAACCAACATAGCTATTTACCACTTTCGCCATCAGATGCATCTGCAAGCCTTGCGATTGCATCCAAAAGTGCCTGTTCCTGCTCCTACATCATAGAAAAACCACAAGTTTTCAGCCAGCGAGCATAAAATAGTAAGAAAAAATACTGTAGGCACAGAAATCAATCATACTTTTAGCATCATTTTGGCTTTCTCAAGCTCAATTGGATCTGGTTGACTAACTCCGAAAACCTTTTCAACCTGTAAAAAAGATCAGATAAAGATGAGGGAGCAAATTAGTGGTGTAAACTTGTGTCGAAAAACTCAAGAGTTCCAGTTTTGTTACCTCCTTAACTAGTGTCTCGGTGTTCAGTAATTCAATATCATCAGAAACTTTTGCAGCAAAGCCATTGCGTGCTGCTAAAAGCTCCCTTCTGGAGGGGAACTTTCGATAACCCTGCACTGGAATGGAGCCCGGTGGGATAAAACCGCCATGGCTTATGGTTTTCCTCATCACTCGGCTACCACCGCCACCTTGTCCACCACGATACAGAATTGCTGGATCCTCTCCGTCCCATCGTATATCCTCTGGAGATATCTGCCAACAGAAATATGCACATATTTTCCCAATTCAACGTGAAAGAGAGATTGGAAATAACCATAGAAAAGCCTGACAAACAAAATAAATGATAGTAGAGGTCTGGATTATTCTCAGCACTGTTAATCACCTCGTTCAGATCAACCCACTCCCATGTCTCGTTCTTCGTGCCCATATCATACACTAGAGAATGCCGGGCCTTCAAGCATTAAATATTAAAAAGAAATTTTTAGTTAACAAAAACACAGAGAAGCCACAAAAAACAGTAGTAGCAAACAGTTAATTGATTAGGATTAACATTTGAGGAGCAGGGAACTGGTATATGACTTACTAAGGAAGGCTTTAATCACGTTTAGAACAGTCAAGGTAAGGGACTCACATAAACCAATCAGATAACATTCCACTAGTCACTATATAAGGAAATTATTATTAGAAAAAGTAGTTGTGTATTAAGTTTGTTACTCCTGTTTAAGGAGGTTAGTTCTATGGTAATGAGAGGTCATATTAGATTTCAATCGAACATTTTGAGAATTTGCAAGAGTTGGTCCTCGTCATTCTATAGTCATATCAACCTAGGTTGTGGTGCAGAGCTACCGGACATAATCACACATTGGTGTCGCAGTTCTTCAACCCATAATTTCATGAACTTCTTCCTAAATTCCAGCAGCCTTATTCACTTAACACATTTACAGCAGGCCTACACGCATGAATATATATAGCAATATATGTATCCCATCAAGAATTACAGCACCATCAAAGCAACAGTTCTAGATTCTAGTACATACCTGAGAAGAGTCATATTGAGTTATGACAGCCTCATAGAAGTGGTTGTCCTCAGGCCATCTAGTCCAAACCTTTCGTCCGAGCAGTGCCTCAGGAGGTTCATCAACCACAGGTGCACCAGAAGAACTGCGGGAGTTGTGTGTAGTAAAGTACCTAGGTCGAGTAGCAAACTGTGAGGGGAGCTGCATAGCCTTCACAGAGGATAAAGTAGGAAGTGCATGACCCTGTAAAGCAAAAATCACAACAAAATGAAAGTTAATCGAGAACCTGGCTATGAGCAATTGATTCTAAATCAAAGGAAACCATATCAATCCAAAGGAAAATACCCCTTGAGATATCTTCTGTCTTTTACGGGCACCGGAGATGGTAGGGCTGGGTACCATGTCAAGACCTCTTGGTGGGACAAACCTAGTAGCTTCATTCCCACCTGTAGTTCTCCATTCCCTGAAATAGCAGCAAGTCATGATCCATTTACTCAGACTACTATAATTGCATGGGTCCAGCCGTAGACAAGAAGCATACAAACCTTATACGAAGGATGACATCGTCCCCATTAACTCTGGAGAGAAGCTCTCTGTGCTCATCATCTGATACCCGGAGCTCTTTGCGAAGTTCAGTAATCAAACCCTCCTTTTCCTGAAAATACAAGAGAGGGCATCTAAATGAGACAACTTCAAGGTCAAATTATTCTTTTTTCATAAAAATGTGGGTATATAGTGGGAACGGATATCAGTACCCAGGTAAGAGCATCAGATTGAGCCTTAAAAGCACGTAGCACTGCACTGTAAGCTTCTTGCTCGAGGTGATGAATTTGGGCTTCCATATTAAGATGAAATCCAAGATACGTGGAACAACCTACAGCTGGTAGTCGGTCCTGCAGAAAATATTGCTCCTGTTTGATCCTATTATCATAGGGTGCAAACAATCATTTATCAGTAACTAACAATATTCACAAATACAGGTAGCATGATGGCGTGAAGGACCGTGAAAGAAACTCATACCAACCTGGATCACACATTCTGCAAAAGTATCTAAATCAGCAACGAACAAAAATTATCTGGCTGCCTAACTTGTCCTAAAATCCAATTGAATTTCTCTCAAAAGACACTATCAGGCATATCAAAAGCCAAAATTATATGAAGAATTGAAAGCCAAATTACCCAATTCTCAAAATCCAGACCTAAAGAGGCATGCATAGTTAAGACATGCTTCAAGAAATTCGTCTAACCGAGTAAACCACAATTCCGGACCACCGAAGAAAAAGCAACTCAGCGTAATCCTCAAGGAGGAAGATTCCCATTCTCAAACTCAAAACCCAAAACCCTACTCCTACTACCCTCGTGAAACTCTTCACAGACCCAATTCATCAAAATGGAGAAAAAGAACTCAAAATTACTCCCGCCACTTTCGAAACCCTAAATCTGCACAAAACAATCGATACCCAGTAACTACAACGAGCATTCAGTACCCAAGAGCCAAGACTGAATCTTTTGGAGCAGTATGCCATTCCAATGAAGCGGGAAGAGAAAATGGGGGGAAGCGACAGGAAAGAGAGGATTTTCAAACGGAAACAAGAAATGCCACGTACCGCTACCATGCGAAAAATTCGTAACCCTTTAACGAGAGAAAAGCAACCCCGCTTATGAAATGCGCGGCCTCCAGATGAGACTGAAGAGGGCAACAGCCGCTGCTGATGGGAGTAAAGTCAGCAAAGAGAGAAGAAGAAGCTTTTTGGGACGGAAGAGGAAATTGAATCTGTAGGCGGGGAAGGAGGGAGCGGAGAAGCGGGGGACTGGGAGGGGATGAGAGCACTTTTAGAGGGAAGTTGAAATCTCCTCTCCTCTCCTTTATTATTATTATTTTTTTTCTATTATACTTTTGGTCACTGAAATTATACAAACTTTACACATTTGCCACCCAAAAAGATTTTCTTTCTTATGTGTAACTAACTTTACGAATAATTTCACCGTTAGTTACTAGTCATCTGTTTTCGTCAGATTCCGTTAACACCCTAAGATTTTAATGATATGACAGACAAAATTGCTTAGTATGTTGACAGAAACATTTAAATCATGCAAATTGACCACCTAATCAGCCTCACCCATGAGGCTAGGGGTGGAAATCGGTACGATATCGGTATCCCAATACCAAATATCGAAATCCTGAATACCGAATTACATCCTAAACTCAATCCCAATCTCAATCCCTAAATAATTTTGGTATCCCAATCACAATTGCTAAATATTTCGGTATCCCAATCGGTACTTCGGTATCCCAATCGGTATTACCGATTACGAAATTAATTACCTTTGCAATAAAAAAATAAATATATAAATTAGATTTTATTGTTTAATTTAGAGCAAAGAGACTAACCAAAGAGTATTGAGTTTTCCTAGAGTTAGGATATGGATATGGAGAATGGAGGATATGTTACATCTCAAGTTCTTGTAATTGATAATCTTTAATTTGATGAATTGGAGGTTGAGAGACGATTAATACTAGTTTTTGCTTTTTGGTGTAATGAAAATAACAAGAGATATTAGTTGAAAACGAGAGTGACTTAAATTGGAAAGTCAAATTTGAGTTGAATGAGAACTTCTAAGTTCTGAAATAGTGATGGAATGATCTATGTATAATTAAATGACACTCTTGGTGGTTGAGGGTCATGTAATAGTTAATGAGAGAGTCTAGTTGAGAGGATAAATACACACTAGCTTATATTTCGGTATTGATCGGTATTTTGGTATATACCAATCATAATCCCGTAATCCCTAATACCAAATAACAATTGAAACTCAATCCCAATCCCAATCCTAATAAATAATACGTGTATTTTTTTATACCAAATATAAACAAATTCGGTACGGTATTCGGTATATACCAAATACCGGTACCAAACTTCCAGCCTACATAAGGCCACGATCCAACCCAATTGACCAAAATATATTATTTAATTTTCTTGTACATTTTTAACGGCTAAAAAGAAAAAGTGAAAAATTAAAACCCCAACCCTTCTCTTCTCCTCTTACCTAGAGGTAGCATAGCAATATCCAATCCTATCCATCCACTTAAATATCCAACTAAACCAATTCATTTAAATCAAACACATTTGATCCAGATCCAATTGGATTGGTGAATTCATTGATTGATCCGTGGATCCAAATGACAAATTATAGTTTATTACTTGTACTTTTTATATTTTATATTTAGGTTCTTAAGATGAAAATTATGTTTTGGTACCTAAAAATTTTCATTATAACATTTTGGCACCTTAACTTTTCAAAATTTACATAATGACCGAAGACTTGATGTCATTTGGATTCATAGATCAATCCACCAATACATTTGATCCAATCCATCAATTCATTTGATCCAATCCATATAATCCATGGATCCAATCTATTTGCCACCTTAACCTTCTACTTGTCCTTCTTCCCCTCCACTTATCGTTGTCACTCCCTTCCGAGGCTCCTTGTCGCCGCCCGCCGCCGCTCCCCTCCACTTGCTGCTCCCTTCATGAAACCCAGAAAAACCTAATTCGGCAAAATACACAAACACCAAACAATCTCAAAATCAAACTCAAAACACCTTCAATCTCAATTCCTTTCTTCCTCTCATCACTGGTGGCAAATTAAAGTTTAAAACCCAAATCAGAGATGGTTGGCTCAGGTTCATGCCACAAAAGCAATGTATCTTCGTTGAGGAGGAGACTATCGTGACACCCAATGCCTAAGCGTGGGCAAGTGAAAGTGGTCATAGTGATGGGCCTCGCTCTCTCCCTCGCTTCCATTTTCTCCTTCGGCCGCCGGGTAGGAGTCCTCGTCATCGTGGGTTCTTCGTTGTCTTAAAAAAATTTGATTTCTTGAAGCTTCGAGCGTGTCGACTCTAGAAGGTAGTGCTGAAAAAATCTGGTTTGTGTAACTTGAGGAAATTAGTAATTTGGAGATCCGGATGAAAAAAATGGAAGTTTTAATTGGAAATTTCGAGTGATTCATCCTCCCATTACTAGCTAACCTCTGAAATTAAATATTCAGGAAAAATGGGATGCATTATTGCATGAAATCACACAATTCCTTGAAGGTTGGTTTGGATGGATCAATCAAGAAATGAGTTAATTTGATCAATTGTCTCGTTTTATAAACGAGGCAATTAAAACGAGTCAATTCGAATTACCTGCCTCACCCCAGGTAATTGAAATTGACTTAAAACGGGTCAATTCAAAATACATCGGGCAGATTGATCCATCCAAATTTTTTGTTGGCAAACGAGACAATTTGGTACAATTGTCTCAAAACGAGACAATTGTGTCAAATTGATCCGTTACAATTTCTCATCCAAACGACCCCTGAGAAATTCTTTGGTGCACCAGGGCTAACACGTCACTCGTGCACTGCCCCAACAGAAGATTCACACGTAAAAGTGTCGAATCCTAATTCCCATCTACGACATACCCCTAAGTCCCCAAAGATGAAAGCATATATATGAAATCAATAAACGAAGCATCAGATTGAGGTTCCCGTTCCGAGAAGGGAATGATTCCATTTCCGGTTGAGAAAGTGACATTAATATCAGGAACTCTTATTTCTCGTTGGTGGCGTTGTTTTTGTAGTGGCCAAAGTCAGGCCTTTGGGACTGGGAGGGAGCTGGATTTCCTTCAGATTTAGGTTCGAGGAGGGAAAGTGTGGCAGGTCGAAGAGCGGGAGAGAATTAAGGTGGTAGAGGACTTCGGCAGTGGTGACTATCTTTTTGCAAGGGTGTCAATGTATTGCAGTCTTTACTCGTATGACAAGGCTTCTTGCCAGCCGGTAGACGGGAAGGCTATTGAGGAGCAATTTCATTTTTGTGTGCAGTTATATCTCAGACACGTTTTCTACTTTTCAATTTTATTTTCTTATTTATTACTATTTGTTTTTTTATGTTAACTATGCCTTATTTTTGGAAATAATGTTTTGATATGTCGAGAACCCCACTACATGTCTACTGCCTTCGCAATTCTTATTTTATTAAAAATTTTGCTATATAATTTCTCTAAATTTTTCGTGGTACCTTGTTAGTGCAGTCAACTATTGTTGCTTTAATTGAAATTTGGTTTTTAGATGGGTGTCCAATGTTGTTTATTATAAGTTTGAACAAGAATTGCATTACTATTTTGGTGCCAGATTTTTTTAATAATTAGTCACGAGGCTGGTATTGCAAATGCTATTTGATTGTTTCTGTTGGTTCTCAACGTATTTTCATTCTCTTTCACTCCCCACTTTAGATGAACCGCTTCACTTACAGTCTCCATCCTTGCTGAAGCACCGGGGGAGGGCACATGACTTTGTCTTATCTCCTTTTGGGCACAAGAGTGCAATGATTCAGTGAGTTTACTTGGCTGCAGTTTCTTTCTTTTTATTTTTCAGGCGTAGTAGTTCGTATAGCTTGTGGAGCATCTCTGATGGATACCTAATGGTGATAGAACTTTGTTTTGCCCATTTAGGGTCGTTTATGTGCTCTTTTGCAAGATACGTTGCACATCAACTCTACTATTGTGCTATTGGAACTTTATCTATTGGAGATTTGAAGTATGTAACCGCCGAACTGATGCTTCAGGAAGTTTGTCTCCTTAATACTTCTTTTGCGTTACTCATTTATTTATGCTCCTAGTTATACTAACTGAGTTGCCAATTTTGTGGCAAAAACGACCCTTGCATCGGTAACTCAACATTAGGTTGACTATCGTTTTTTACTTTTCAACAATATGTAATACCCTATCTATGACACAATCTATCAATGACAAAAAAAAAAAGTTAACGATCCAGTCAATAGTCCTGTTTGTTAGGTAATAAAAAAACTGCTGGAGTTAACGGAGTTTGACGGAGACTTACGACCGGTGACTAGCTCTGAAATGATTCATAAAGATAGTAACGAATAAAAAAGTAAAATAATTGGGGTGGCAAATGTGAAACATTTCTATAATTTGAGTAACCAAACGTGTAAATTAGCCTATTATTTTTTTATATCTAACCGTCGCTCGCTCTGTTTCTTTTTCTTTCAGTCTATTTATAATTCTTTTTTTTAGAATGTGGGCCGAGATTTGGAATTGCTGCGGATTCGCTCTACATGTGATTATGAGCCGCAAATTTATCATTTGATTATGTATATTTGGGCTTAAGATATGGTGAATAACCCTAGCAAACATGATCCTTGCATAATCAGATTTGGGCTCTTGATTTTAAGTTTGCTCGATATGATGGTTGAGAATAAATGACTTTTTTAATTTTATATTTCCTAGTTTTATTAATCGGCTTTTATCTTTTTTGTTATAACTTGAATTTCATAAGTTTTTGCACAAAACAAACGGTTTCGTTGTGATTTACAAAATGAGATGAATTTTTAATATATTTTGAGAAATAAATTTCATACCATTTGTTACCACTTTGGCACCACCTTCGTTTTTAACTCGAATCTTGAAAATTTTTGCCCAGAAGGAATAGGTTTATCGTGATCAATTAGATCTACAAATTTCTTGGGGGGGGGGGGGGATTTTAGGACCAAATATACGATCTTATACCACTATGGTATAGGGTGGTGATTGGTGATAGTCAATGGTGAAATGTGGTAAATGTCTGTTAATATATTTCTACTATCATGTATACAACCATTCTACACTAAAATACGTTCATGTCGCACTAGTACGTAATCAACATATCCAATCCAGCGGACAATGAAGAATGTTTTCTGGTCCATTATATTCATACAATGAAGGATATGAATGTGGTTCTTCTAAATCCCCAATTCCAAAACATGGGACAGGGATCAACAAAACTCTTCCAATAAACTTGGAGGAGATGAAATTCTTTGCATGCGAATTTTTTTGTGGTAAAATCATATTCCCCCGTTAGCAAGAGGGAGTTCAAAAAATTGGTGATCAACTTGAATATGGAGTCTAGAAGGCTTCCAATGTAGCTATGGCACCAAACTAGTTCGAACTATCTCCACCTGACAATTGGGGTGGAGAATGCCTTTCTAAGCCAGAATGGGCATTTTACTAAAACGCCTATGGCCTCACCTAGCTTGAAAGCATAAATGAGGAAGCGCTCCATGGAGGCATCTCATGTTTCCGTCAAATCTAAAAACTTTGAATGAAAGTACTCTCGGGTGATAGCCCATTTTTTTTTCTATATGTATTTAATATTTGGTTTAGATGAATAAATTTGTTTTTATTTTGGTTGTTTGGAATGATGTCTACATTCTAGGTCGTCTAGTATGTGACCAATGGAACAAGGTTTGTTACATCCATTCATGGCTTCTAAATTTCTAAAGGTATGCTCTGTCTGTGATTTTTATCAATTTTCTTGCGCTTCAAAAGTTCTGCTTGTGCATAGCAACATTAGCAAACAAGAATCAACGACCCAAATAAAACCACCCCACCAACCCAAAATAGCGCCTGAGCCATCATTTACCAATTGGTATACAATTTATGGGCTCTGCTTAGCACCATTCCCTACGTCATTCCCACACAGCTTCAGATCTAGAACTTTATTTTGCTAACTATTACCTCTCTTAACCTCCAAAATATCTCTAAATCATTCACCAAATCTCTACTATAACATCACCATTTCATTATATTAACCAACCTCCCTATTCCCCAAACATCATCCCAAACCCAAAGTCAAAATATCAAATCAAGAGTATAAACGTAAACGAACCAAAAACTTTTTTAACGTGGTATCATCGATATGACCCTAGTCCACAGAGAGGATCTCCCTCTCAGATTTTTTTATATTATATTTCCCTTCCATCTCTTGTATAGATCGGCTACATATTTATATGGTTTTGGCTCCAAACCCTACTGGTATACGTGAGCAACTCAGATGGCTATTTACAAGATAGTCCCTATAATTAACACCCTCCCTCAACTTGATGTTGAGTCCTTGACATCAATTTGAAAGAGAGATACCAATGCTTATTAGACGCCACTGCCTTCGTTAATACGTCTGTTGTTTGATCTTTTGTCCTCAAGTATTGCAACTGAATAACACCTTTGATAACGTCGTATTTGCACATGTTTGCACCCTCGTTTCATGATAATTTTGGCTTGAGTTTTTGATTTCTTGGACTATTTTACGCTAGGTTGTGTTCCTTTGTCACATTTCAGGTCCTAGCATGTAAAGTGAAGCCTAGGCGCAAGTTTCAAGTCAATAGGAGATCAATTGGCGACTTGGGGTGAGAAACTCGGGAATGACTTGAGAAAGAATGAATTTATACCTCATTTTACTGACAAAGAATCATGAAATCTTTTTATGAAAATAAAGAGGACAAGACTACAAGCATCTGGGATCAAACGACACCTGAATCGGAGGTCAAACAAGCTCAAACGAGATCAACGAAGCTTAGGAGTGCATGCTAGAAATTCTGCACGGCCGTGTGGGTTTCCCAGGGGGTTTGCATGGCCAAAACCTCAATTTGCACGGCCGTGCAAGTAGGGGGTGCGAGTTTCAGCAGGTATAAATGTTGTTTTGCGATTTTTGGAGAGGGAGAGCTGGGTTTTGGTTCCCAAACACCCAAGGGACGAACCCTAGAGAGAGAGAGAGAGAGTGTGACTTGGGAACATTCTTGGAGCTATTTTTGAGGATTTCTTCGCCATTTGAGCTCGGGAATCAAGCTTGAAGATGGAGATTGAAGATCTAGATCAGATTTCTGCAGTCTCTCTTTTCTCTATGGAGTAACTTTCCTTCACTTAGGTTTTGAGGAACCCTAATTCCATGTGTTAGGATCTTTCTTGTATGAAGTTTTGGATGCTATATTGTTTGATTATAATCGATTGAGGCATGACTTATTGAGTCAATTGAATCTTGATCAAATTCTCTTGGTTTCTGCTTTAACCTATGATAGATAGAATCTGATTAGGTTAAGAGAGCTTCCTTGATTGATAGTGGTGAATTGGTTGTGCGAGAGTCAATCAATTCACTGCTGTGTACTGGAAGTCATTCTAGTAGTGGAGATCTGTGTGAATCGCCTTAGCAGTCTATCCCGATGAAGGCTAGTCGCCTGCCGGGTATTCTGTCTAAGAGGGTTTGGTCAGCTTAAGAGATTCCAAGCTAACTTAGGATCTTCCGCAGTTTAATCAACAGTAGATCAACCAAAGGTTATTGCAACTTGGACCTAATTGAGGAGCTAGGGGAATCATACCTAAGTGAGTTCCCAACTTGTAATTAGTAGAGTAGTTAGTAGAGTAGTTTAGTAAATCAATCCTTAATCTAGTTTGCTAGATAATAAACTGAAGCTGAGTAATAGTAACTATAGAGACCCGTGGATTTGATATTTATTACTTGTGCCACTATACTGCAGTCCCTTTCATTGGTTACACTTGGCCATTGTTAGGTGTTGTGTTTTAGCGAGTCAAGTTTTTGGCGCCGTTGCCGGGGACTTTCTAGATTATTAGGAAAGACAGAAGTTTGTTACTTTAGCGGGTTTTTTTTCGACCCTTGCTTTTCACTTGGGTGTTTTTGTTTTTGTTGGTACATATCTGAATCATGGATCCTAATGGCTTCGCCAACCAGTGGGGGTATCCACCACCATCTGAGTGGTATTACCCCAAGACTTCCTGGAGCAATCAAGGAGGAGAAGACTATGGATTCGGGTGCCATTACCAACCCCCTTACTACGGAGAACAATCAGACCCCTGGGTATATCAAGAACAACCTCCTTATCAAGAAGAATTCCTCCCACAACCAGAAGGGCCATTAGACCTAATTTAGCCACAGCTCTCACGGGCCATCCGGCAGAGCCATGCTACACACCACAGCCAGATCCAAACTATCACTTGAGGCTTCTCGTGGAGCAGATTGCTCGAGTACTGATAGACCGTTAGTTACACATGTTTTTACCCCTGCTCTTACTCCGTTTGAGGTATTGATTCTCGTGTTTTAGGCTGATTTCACGCTAGGTTGTGCTTGTTTATGATATTTCAGGTCCTAGTACGTGAATGGAGGCTTGGGAGCGAGTTTGAGGTCGATTGGACGAGGATCGGACGCATGGCGAGGTTCTGAGGAAGTCGCACGGGCACACCCACAACCCGCACGGCCGTGCAAGTGACCAGTTTGGCCGTGCGGGATTGTGCGAGAGCACGCACGGGCAGAGCAGAAAACCGCACGGCCGTGCACGTGACCAGTTTGGCCGTGCGGGATTGTGCGAGAGCACGCACGGGCACAAGTGAAATCCGCACGGCCGTGCAAAGTGCAATCCTGGCCGTGCCAGATGGCTGAAGTTCGACTTAATGGTACGCCGCGTTTTGAGCCGCACGGCCAGAATGGTGATGTGCACGGCCGTGCACCCTGGTCGTGCGAGTCGGGAAATTCTGGTTTTTAAGCGGATTCCGAGCCAAACAGAGGGGGATTCGAGTTTTTGAGAGACAGAGCGGTTCCTAGAAAGAGAAAGCGACGAACAAGAGCCTCCAAGTGCCCTAGCTTGATCTTCAACACCATTGGAGCTTGGCTTGAGCTTGGAGAAGTGCCGATTTAACGTCCAGGAGCAGAAATCCATCTTCACAGTATGATTTCCGCGTCTGATTCTGCTTTTGCTTCTTTCTCCATGGAGTAGTTCTCCCATTCATCTGGGTATGGAAACCCTAGTTCTGTATGTTAGGTTTGATTATATGAACCCAGGTATTGATTCTATGATATTGATTATATTCGATTGAGGTTTGAATGATTGAATGGCATGAATCCTGATCAAATTCCTGTTGTTTCTGCTTTAACATAGAATGATAATATCTGCCTAGGTTGATAGAGTATCCTTAATCGAAGGTAGTGAATCGGTGACTTTAGTCGAGGAGCCAATTCACTATTCTGTACCGAATTCAATTCGGTAGTCGAGGTTTTGTTCATAGGGCCTCAATCTGTTTACTCCGGTGGAGGTTAGTCGCCCGCTAGAGACTCAGATTGAGAGGGTCTGAAGACCTTTAGTCGAGACTTCAGACTGTTTGAGAACCTTCCGCAGTATAACTATCATAGAAATTGAACTTGGTAATTACAATCCGGCTTAACTGCAGACTAGGGGGAACCATATCCGGGTGACCTCTCTTAACCCGAAAACAACCGTTTAGTTACTTTGCTTGCTTGTTAGTTTAGAACTTCACTAAAGTTTCATTGCTAGATAATACGAATTCACTGAGTAGTCATCACATCTAGGACCCGGGTTGACAATAAAACCCAAACCCGCTATACTACGCTTTAGGAAGTGGTTACACTTGGCCATTTTCTAGAGTGACAGTAACAGCGAGTCAAGTACCTGAGAGATCCTTTCCCGAGATGGATCCTCATATCCAGACCAGTGCCCAAACTGACTTCTCCTTTCCCCGTGAAACAGAGGATACCCTTCGGAGCATAAAGAAGCACATAGAGGTCATTGAGAAAGCTTGTTCACAGTTTTCTCAAGACAACCTTTATGCTGCCATACAAGTAGAGGAGGAGGAAGAAGAAGGCAATCATGAGGATGTTGAGGAGCATACAGAAGTTGTCACGGAATGCTCCCATGATAATCATGATCAAGTGTATCCTTTGGTGGTAGATTACAACTTTCCCCATTTCCGCTCTGACATGCTGGGCCCGAGCGAGGAGATGCAAGCTGAACTTATTGAGAACCTTGCATGGTGACTTGCTCTCCAATTCGTTATGGAAGAAGAAGAGAGAGAAAGGGCGAGGAAAGAAGTTGTGGAGGATGAGGAATAAAGCAAAGAAGAGGTAGTTCTTGATCTTTTCCAAGGAGAGAGACCACATTTTGAAGAAGGAAGGGGGTTGAAGAAGCGAGTGGTGTCCAGTCTAAGGATGAAGTTGAGGTGGAAGAGGCTTGCACCGGCCCTATAATACAAGTAATATCCCCACCTAACTTCGAGGAACTACTTAGCAAGGACCCATTTGCAGTGTCTCTTTGACGGACCAAGGCCACATCGACATCGGTCCCTCTTGGTGGACGCGATGGTTGTCAGTCGATACGGTTATATTTGGTGTGGGGCAATAAGACAAGAGAAGAAACAAGGAAGAGGTCTCGAGGGTGGACACTTCAGCTGCATCAAGTGCACGAGCCTTCATCACCTGCCACACCACCTGCTCGTGACTTGAGACTCCACCTCATAGATGAGAACCTCAACTTCAAAGAGGTTCTAGCATGGACCGAAACTTAGGATCCAACGTCCGGCTCACGATGTGAAAGAAACGCTTGTTGGGAGGCAACCCAACCAGTTGGTTTGCATTTCTTTCCCTATTTCTCCTCGGTTGAGTCAGTTTTGTTCTTTGATTTTAGAGTCAATAATTCAACCTTTGTGAGATTTTGTGTGGTGTTTGTGTTCCGATTGCTCTTTCTCTACTTTCCTCCTGGAATGCACCGCCTGCCCCGTTCACCATCATTCACACTTTATCTGGTAACGTCGTTCTACCCTCCTTATCTATCCTCCATTGAGGACAATGTCGTGCTTAAGTGTGGGGGGGATGTTCCATTATGTATGCGTGTGAATGTTTGGTTGTATGTGTGTGCTTGGAGCCTAGTCCACTGTCCAAATTTTGATTTGAGGGCTCCAATCACGTGTTCCTTGCAATTTCCTTCTCAGTATGCTTTGAATTGAGTCTTTATAGTAATATGCAACCTAGGGAGGTAGTGTAGCACTATGGAGGATGTTGATGCATTTAAGAAGTCTCCTTTCTTCTTCATATTGTGTGAATTAGTGATCTGAGGACCCTTGAATTGTGTGGTATTGTGGACCCTCTACCTGTCATGGACACCTCTATCATGTTTTGAAGTAAAAGGTGCTCGAAAATGTGCTTTAAAATAACGTCTCCCGTGCGAAAAGGGCGAAAGTATGTAAGGGGAGACAGGAATCTGTTCCCAATTTCCACCTACTACCTCCAGCCCCCTTACATTTCTTTCCCCCGCAAGAGGCTCGACACATCCGCTCCCGGTATGGCCGGTAAGAGCCGGGCTCCCTCAAAACCTTTGCTAGGTGGGAGCCCCATTTTCTGAAGAAAAAAAAAACAGGTTGGAACCCTTGAAAAAAAGAGAAAAAAAAGACAAACAAGAAGAAAAAAAAGGAAAAAAAGGGTTCCAACCATCTTCAAGAAGAAAATAGAACACCTTAAAAATGTGAGCCCATGATCTTTTGTTTTTGAGAGTCCCTTCGTCCATGATTCATTTGTCCTCTAATCACTATTTGCCAAGATACCGACTCGAGACTAGCGTTCTAGCCGAAGAATCTAGGAGATGACTTGTGCATCGGTTGACCTCGTAAGCTGCTAAATGATCTAGGAAATCCTCTACCAACGATCGTGGTTGCCTGTTTCTATAAATTTCTGGAGAGTTGCATTGGTTTGAGTCAGGTTTTCTTGGGGACAAGCAAACGGTTAAGTGTGGGGGAATTTGATAACGTCGTATTTGCACATATTTGCACCCTCGTTTCTTGATCATTTTGGCTTAAGTTTTTGATTTATTGGACTATTTTACGCTAGGTTGTGTTCCTTTGTCACATTTCAGGTCCTAGCATGTAAAGTGAAGCCTAGGCGCAAGTTTTAAGTCAATAGGAGATCAATTGGCGACTCGGGGTGAGAAACTCGGGAATGACTTGAGAAAGAATGGATTTATACCTCATTTTATTGACAAATATTCATAAAAGCTTTTTATTAAAAGAAAGAGGACAAGACTACAAGCATCTGGGATGAAACGGCACCTGAATCGGAGGTAAAACGAGTTCAAACGAGATCAACGAAGCTTAGGAGTGCATGCTGGAAATTATGCACGGCCGTGTGGGTTTCCCAGGGGGTTTGCACGGCCAAAATCTCAATTTGCACGGCCGTGCAAGTAGGGGTGCGAGTTTCAGCGGGTATAAAAGCTGTTTTGTGATTTTTGGAGAGGGAGAGCTGGGTTTGGTTCCCAAACACCCAAGGGACGAACCCTAGAGAGAGAGAGCGACTTGGGAACATTCTTGTAGCTATTTTGGAGGATTTCTTCGCCATTGGAGCTCGGGAATCAAGATTGGAGATGGAGATTGAAGATCTAGATCAGATTTCTGCAGTCTCTCTCTTCTCTATGGAGTAACTTCCCTTCACTTAGGTTTTGAGGAACCCTAGTTCCATGTGTTAGGATCTTTCTTGTATGAAGTTTTGGATGCTATATTGTTTTATTATAATCGATTGAGGCATGACTTATTGAGTCAATTGAATCTTGATCAAATTCTCTTGATTTCTGCTTTAACCTATGATAGATAGAATCTGATTAGGTTAAGAGAGCTTCCTTGATTGATAGTGGTGAATTGGTTGTGCGAGAGTCAATCAATTCACTGCTTTGTACTGGAATTCATTCTAGTAGTGGAGATCTGTGTGAATCGCCTTAGCAGTCTATCCCGGTGAAGGCTAGTCGCCTGCCGGGTATTCTGTCTAAGAGGGCTTGGTTAGCATAAGAGATTCCAAGCTAATTTAGGATCTTCCGCAGTTTAATCAACAGTAGATCAACCAAAGGGAATTGCAACTTGGACCTAATTGAGGAGCTAGGGGGAATCATACCTAAGTGAGTTCCCAACTAGTAGTTAGTAGAGTAGTTTAGTAAATCAATCCTTAATCTAGTTTGCTAGATAATGAACTGAAGCTGAGTAATAGTAACTCTAGAGACCCGTGGATTCGATATTTATTACTTGTGCCACTATACTGCAGTCCCTTTCATTGGTTACACTTGGCCATTGTTAGGTGTTGTGATTTAGCGAGTCAACCTTCTGATACTAGATGATGTATATAGTGTATGTGAACTTCAATGTGTTTCATCCGATCATGTAAAACTGGATTCAAGGCTATTTGCATCGCATTCATGTTGTCTCCATTTATCACCATAGGCACCCGACATGATATTCCTAATTCCTGGAATAAACGCAAAAGCCATACAATTTCTGAGCTGACTTCAGACATGGACCAGTACTCTGCTTTCGTAGAGGACTTCAAAACTTTATCATGTTTACGACATCTCCATGAAATGAATGACTTGCCAAATCGAATGCACCAACCAGATGTAGAACTTCTAGTGTATAAACATCCTGCGTAATCTGCGCCTTCAAAGGCTTCAATGGTAGATTCTCCGTTTGCGGGAAATAACAAAGCGACATCTCTTGTACCTTTCATATAACGCAGGAGACGGGTTACTGCATCAAGGTGAGTAGTTCTCGCCACTCCTACAAACTAACTCATTACTTGAACAACATAAGATATGTATGTTCCTGTTTGGCTAAGATATATAAGACTTCCCACCACACTCCGGTAAAACGACTAATCTTCAAGGAGATCTCCACCCTCTCCGCTAAGTTTCAGACTCTGCTCCATCGGCGTCGAACAAGATTTACAATCATCCAATTGTGTTGCACTTAATAAGTCTGTTATGTACTTATTTTGGATCGGTGCACCTCTAATCCAAGAAAATAAGATACATCTCCAAGTTCCTTAAGATTGAACGCCCGATGAAGAGAGGCATTAACTCCTTAATTCTTTCGCGATCATCTCTTGTGATTATCATGTCATCAACATATAACAGAAGCGCAGTAAAACCTTGTATAGTATGTCGAACAAACATAGAAGGATCATTCTCACTCTGTCGGAAACCTGCTTGTAGAATTGTCCAATGAAATTTTTCGAACCAAACTTTAAGAGCTTGTTTTAATCCATACAGTGAAAGTACCAGCTTGCACACCATACTTAGACCACCCTTCTCATATCCATCGGGACATTACATATATAGATTGTCTCCTTCAAGTCACCATGAAGGAATGCATTCTTCACGTCTAGCTGCGTCAGAGACCATCCCTTCATTGTTGCTAAAGCAAAGACACTTCGAACCGTTTTCATCTTCGCTATAGGTGCAAAAGTCTCCTCGTAATCGATACCAAACTCTTGTCGAAAACCTTGAGCTACTAGTCTTGCTTTATACCGATCGACTGTGCCATCTTGTTTCATTTTAATAGTATAGACCCACTTTGAACAGATCACAGACATGCCTGGTAGTAGTCGAGGGACTAGCTCCCACGTGTTGTTTTCTTCGAGTGCACGAAGCTCTTCCTTCATAGCAGCATCCCATTTTGCGTTACCCTTAGCGAAACAATAATGAGAGGGGACTGGTATAGGTTCACTCGAGTATCCCACATAGTCAAGTAAAAACAGTGGTGGTTCTCCTTTAGTGGCCCTATCAGACCGACGTGGTAAATGAGATGGACTTGGGGTGTGCTACATCTCGTCGACCCCAACTACAAATGAACCATCATCATCACTATTTGACCCAGCGGAACTTCAGTTGCCTTCAGCGGACCTTGTAGCACTCGGTGAAGAAGAGGACGTTACCGAGTTGCTGCCTTACGTGGCCAAGCTGCTTCCTCCTGATGATAAAGCCAAAGAGAAGCCATTTGTTGGCGTTTTTGGGGAGAGTTTTCCAAACCAACAGAAGACTCACTTCCCTCCGGTCCGCCACCATGAGGATTATTAAGATCATTACCCTCCATTTCTCATAAAGCTTCAGTAAAGGATGGCAAAGGGTTAAGAAAATCCAATGATTCTAGAGAAGCATCTTTGGCTAGTGAATAATGCATTACTTGCTGTAAGCAAAGCAGTCAAAATCGGGATTTTACCTCAAATCAAAATTCTAAAATCGAATCGTAAAATTGTAGGATTTTAAGTTCCATATGGAAACTAACATATAATCATATTAATAAGGTAAATCATTTAATAACACAAAGACACATAACATTTAAGATGATAATTCTCAAGATTAATGTTCCAAATTGTTATTTTAATTTTTATTTAATGCATAACTCAAAATAATTCACGAGGAAAGGATAGAGATCATGAGGCTTAGCTCTGTTTTTTCATGTTGTGTCTAGGTAGTTTAACTCAAAGTAGTACTTCGGCCTAGTTAATTTCAACATCGTCTACTAAACATGATTTAAAACTAAGAATACAAGAACTCCAATAGAATAATTAATGCTAGTGGTTGATAAAAATATGATCATTAATCAATTAATTAGTTAATAATGATGTCAATTCTTACGTACGCACAATATTAGGACAACTGTTTTACCAATGAGTTCAACCGGGCGAAGGGAAAGGTATTGACCGAGCCCTAATTTGATTTTTTTTCTTTCCAAATTTTGTTTACTAGAAAAAAAAATGAGAAGATGTTACGTCGAAGCAGTTCCGCTTTTTTTAAATTTGCTCAAACCACCCATTTTGTTCTTATATGATTTAAATCCCGATTTTGGTACGATTTTAATCCCAATTTTAAACGATTTTAAGGTCCATCAATTTCGTGGTAAAATCAACATCGGAATCCCTTAGTAAAATTTTAAATTCTATGATTTTACAGTCAAAATCCCGATTTTGACTGCTTTGGCTCTAAGAACACAACGTGACACGAGATCCACATACAGCATAAGTACCCTTTGTGTACCGAACTGTATCCCATAAACACACAACGTGCAGTTTTGGGTGCTAGCTTATGACGTTCTTTCTTTGGCGTTAAGACGAAGCACACACACCCAAACACCCTAAAAAAGGAGTAGTTGGGATTTTTATCGAATAAGGCTTGATATGGAGAGCAGTTTCCTAATACTGGAGTAACCTGTCAATTGGTCAAATAGTTCACGGTCGCAACAGCCTCTACCTAGAAACCACTGGGCACCCATGAATGAAAAAGAATAGCTCGTGTGAGCTCCAAAACATGGCGGTGTTTCCGCTCAACTAGGTCACTCTGTTGTCAAACCCCTGGACATGACTCCTGAATAAAAAATTCTTTGTGAACTGTAGAACGCGACCAATGGGTTAGAGGAGAATTCACCTCCTGTTTCTGCGTAGAACCTTGACAGTAGTATGGAACTGAGTTTGCATCACAGTAATGAACTCCTTCGCACACTTTATGATTTCAGACATCTGTCGCAGAAAATAGATCCATGTATGCCGAGTTGTATGATCGATAAATAACGCAAAATAACGGTAACCAAGCCGTGATGTAATCGATGATGGACCCTATACATTTGTATGAATTAGTTCGAACGGAGCTTCATAAACAGTCTCACTGGCTGCAAAGGATGATTGACATTTCTTGGCCTCAATACAACATATGCAGTAGACGTGCCGAATGGGGATGACCCAATCGTCTATGCCACAAATCCCATACTGAACCTTGTTTGTAAAAATCAACTAAACTTGGCTTTACCGAACATCCCAACAAGCCAAATGAAGAATCTATATGACAAAATTGAAAACTCCTTTGCCCTCAACTAAAGAATGCGTCTCTCTGTTGGAGTCAAAACTCCGAGCTTTCTCGAACCCATCTTGTCTGCTTCTTGTTGTTAACTTCCTAGTCACATTGCTTATGGCCTGCAACTCATTGAGAACATATATCCTCCCTTTCTTATGTCCCTTTCCTATCACCGTCTCGCTTTTCCGATCCTGCACAATGCATCCATTAGAATCAAACGTAATCTTGAGCCCATTTTCTGCCAACTGCCCGACCGATACAAGGTTTGGAACGAGCCCTAGAACATAAAGTATATTCGATAATGTAACTTCTCTTGAAACCACAGTCCTTGAGCCATGGACTGGAAGTTGCGCTCCGTTTATTACTTGTAGCTTCATTGATGAAGTAGACTGTAACCTGGTAATTATGTTTCAAGCACTAGACATATGATTGAAAGCAGCCGAATCTAATAACCAACGTGGAATATTACCTGAGGCTCCAATGCCGAGCTTAGTGCCCCGGGAAGTACTTCTTGCAAAGCCTCTTGAACAAGACGGCGAATAGATCTGAAGAGAGATATCCACCATCATATGATGTTGCCTTTGCTGTGCCAGTCTTTGGAGGTGGCTGGTTTTCTACCACCGCATAGCTTGAGCAAGTACGAGAGGATGCGGCTGCCATTGCATTTCCTGCTGATGAACCTGGACGTATCCCTCTACGTTTCTCCAACGTTTTGCATTCCAAGATTATGTGTCCGGCACGTTTACAGTAGATACATATATTCCTTTTCCTGCAATGAGGTTTGATATGGCCAACCTCATTGAAAAAATGACAAGTAATAGAACCAGTACCTTGACGTTGAAATTAGGGAAATCCTGCGCCAGCTTTTCCTACTGCAAAGACAGTCTCACTTTGAGGCAGCTGATTATCGATTTGCGCCTGGCTCTTTAAGCGTGTTTCTTCTCTTATCAACTCGCCCAACACCTCATCAAAGCGCGTTACCCCTCGATGGACTAAGGATGCTCGTACAGGTTAAAAGTCAGGTTTCACCTTCATTATAAATTGCATCAGCCTGGAACATGACCGTTCCTTAATCACTTCAGTCGTGTTTGCTTCTGGAGCCAAGGAAGCCATGATAAGTCATATTCCGTCCATAGGTGAATGCACTCCTGGTAATAGGTTCAGATGTCTCGATCTCCTTGCACGATCTTCGCTATTGCAAATTCCAGATTAAACTGACGAGAGGTATTGGTCTAAGCATATGTGGCACAAATATGCCGCCACATCTCGTGGGTTGTGGTGTATTGACGCAGACCTAGGGATCTGGGGATATCGACAGAGGAAAAAAGCCATGAATTGACTTGTGCATTCTCTGCCGCACAATCAGCCTTCTCCTTCTCCGCGACATCATCCGTAGGCTTCTTCCTGGTTCCCAATAGAATTGGCATCAATCATTTTGCTTCTACAAAATTGCGGAATTGAAACTCCCACAACGCGAAATTCTTTCCGTCGTAGCAACAAAGTCAAAGCTCCCTGAATCCATCGCAATGACACGACAACCCTAACCTGTGAAGAACACGAGCTGATCTATATAATCAGTTCCTTGCCAACTGAAACACCATGTTGCCGCCAACAAAGGATTAGTGAAACAACGATTTCAGAACCAAGGCTCTTATACCATGTCAAAATATCAAATCAATAGCATAAACGTAAACGAACACAAAAACTTTTTTAATGTGGTATCGTCGATATGACCCTAGTCCACGGAGATGATCTCCCTCTCAGCTTTTTTGATATTATATTTTCCTTTCATCTCCTGTACAGATCGGCTACATATTTATATGCTTTTGGCTCCAAACCCTACTAGTATACGTGAGCAACTCGGATGGCTATTTACAAGATGGTCCCTATAATTAACACCCACTATCTCATTCCCCACCTTAAGCTCCAATATTGTTTTTCGACTTTTGATCCGCACATTATTTACCAGGTTAGTTCTCTTAATTTTTGGATACTTGAGAAGGGTGACTCATGTTTTTTTTTAATTTTTGGGATGGAGGTATCATGGGCTCGACCCATCAGCATACTAGTTCATATGTTCTTTTACTTCCCTTACGATTATATGTTTTTGAGCAATCCTAGGATGTGTATGTTTAATGGAGTCGTGATGGGTATGTGATATTGTGATTCAATTCAAATGCATTTGGTTTTGATTTATGCATATTTTCATATGAATGGATTAAGGTTGGTGCCCTTTACTTGCGTCGTTCTATTAATCCCACTTTGCAAGCTCTTGATGTGGTGGCTTGCATGGTATGTGATTTATGCACCATTCATCTTATATAATATTATTACACAATGTTTTTCATGTCTAATCTTCTTGTTAACTTTGTTTTATAAATGCATAATTTCAAATAAAGTGTGAGGTTTTCATCCTTTGGAATGGTTGACTAATTTTTGTTTTGTAGAGGGCCTCACGATGAATGAAGGACGTAAGGTGCTGGTGCCTCCTCGTATCATGTCTTCCCTGTGGGGTTATGATTCGGGCCCAAGTGTACACATTTTACCCCTCATATCTTATTCGTTTAGCTTAGTATTTCATCGTTCCTTGACATATTTCACGACAGGTTGTGCTTGTTTTGATACATTTCAGGTCCCAGCACGCATGGAAGGGTCGAGGACGAGTTTTGCGATAATTGGAGGTTAAAAGGCACAAAACCAAAGAAAATGTTGAAGTGATGATTGCCCCGTAAAAGTGAAGTGAAGGCGTCCAAAAAACAGCCGCAGTTCACGGCCGGACAAGGCAGTTCACGGTCTCCTAAGATCATGAACTTGGAGACCAAATCGTGAACATCGAGGCATCCAACGAGGTTCCATAAGTTACTAACGACAAGGCAGTTCACGGTCTCTAAGACCATAAACTGGGGCCATTGGCCCTGAACCCGGGAGAGTGAAGCGGTGCATTTTGGATGACACTGAGTTCACGGACATGTTTAGGTGTTCACGGCCGTGAGCTGGCCAACGCATCCGTAAACTGCTCACTTTCGGGCAAATATGAAGACAGCAGCCGGGGGGGGGGGGGGGGGGGAGAGCTTCATTTTTAGGTTAGGTTTTCATTTTTCAGAATAAAGAGGATTCTAGCGAGAGGTTTGGGTTTCTTCTAGAGTTACAAAGTGCAAATCAAAGGAGGAGGAAGGAGCTTTGAGCTTGTTCCTAGCTAGAGGATTGAAGATTTCTTCATCTCAAGGGTGTCTCAAGCAACAAAGAGGAAGGATTGCCATCACTTCATGGTTCTTTCTTCCCCTTTTGTTATTTTCATTTGCGTAGCTATGGAGTAGCCTACCTATTCACTTGGGTGTTGTGAACCCTAGCTTGAAACATGTGATGGTTGTATGAATTGAATGATTTGTGTGTGATTATGTTTTAATGTGAATGTGGAGGTATTATTCATGAATGATTGTATTGTGTGAAAGCCTATCAATCTAATTTCCATTCTAATCTAGCTTAGAGAGGAGACGTCCTTAAGTTAAGAGGCTCCATTGGAGATGGGTGTTCTTGGGCATTTCACGCCTCCTAGGCTAGTTTAGAGAGGAAACCTCCTTTGTCCAAAGAGGCTCAATTTGAGCTGGGTTTCTTTGGGCATGTTATGCCTCCTATTCTAGGTTAGTTAAAGGGAAAAGCTCCTATTTTGCATTAGCACTTAGGGTTTGGTTGTGGGTGGCCGTCCGAACTCCAATTCGAGGATGGAGTCTAACCCTTCCTTAATCGATAGGTTGAGAGGGTCGCATTAGCTGCTTGGATGGTATCCTATTTCCTCAACCTAGAGACTAAGAAGGTAGCCTGGGCTACTTGTTAGACTTCCCTGTGGTTTATAACCCCCTAACCACACACGACCATTCGATCCTTCAAGTCATAATTGCTAGGTAGGGGGAGCAACATCCGAGTAAACTCTTCTCTAATTGGGACAACCTCGATTTACTTTACTTGGTTGTTAACATTTGTAGTTTTCATAGTTTTAAACCCAAAACCACTTTGCTAGATAACAACTTAAGCGATTGAAGTAGGGGTACATGGACCAGCCCGGGTTGACAATTTAAACACTTGCCCTATACTGCACCCGACTAGAGTTTTAAAACTTGGGCTTTAGTCGGGATTAATTCGCGTTGTAGGTTTGTGCGAGTCAAGTTTTTGGCGCCGTTGCCGGGTAACCGCGGTCCATTATTTTGAAAAGGTCGCTTAGTGTTACTCTAGCATTTCTATCTTGCCTTTTTGTTTATGTTTTATGTTTCGTGTTGTGTTTTGTTTACCCACTCTTCGTCTCGAAGGGTGGTTTGTGTTTGTTTGATTTTGTTTTTGTGTTTTTGTTTGTATAGGTCATGAATCATTGATACTTACGACTTCACCGACATGTGGGGGTATGCACCGCCACTTGAGAGTGGTTACCCCGGAGCTTCATGGGACAATCAAAATGGGGGAAGCCAAGGATCCGGGTTCTATTACCAACCCCCCTTTCACAATGAACAAGCATACCAATGGGGGTATCAAGAAGCTCTCTCATATGAAGAAGACTTCCCTCCTCGAATCGAGGAGAAATCCAAAGTGGATTTAGCCATGGAAGCCTTCATGGGACAATCATTAAGATCACGTCCCACTCCACAACCGGAGCCAAAGAGAAAATGGGAGTTCATGGTGGAGAAATTTGCTCGGGGTACCAACAAGGGATGCTCCAATTTGGACCTTCCCATCACCGACCCCATCGACTCAACCTTTTTTCGGGAATCAGAGGAGCTCCGTCGACGCACGGAGAGGCTAGGAGGGCTGGTAGAGCAAGCATGTGCACAACTTGCTCACAATGGCCTCCTACCATTGGAAGAAAGAGAGGAAGTCGAAGAGGCGAGCCATGAGAATTTTGAAAGAACGAGCTCCGGCATGGATTTCCAATCCCTCCCTCCTCCTGGGTTGACACTAGAAGAGAAAGTTGCACAAGCTTGTGAAAGCTATCGCCTCTCATTATTGGAGGAGAAAGAGGAGGTTGAAGGGCGCTCAACGAGAACAATGTGGAGCTAGAGGAACTCACCCCGGAGAGCTCTCATGGTGAGGATGAACAAGAAGGTTGCATTGACGACTCCCATCATCTTCCCCTTACCAAAAGAAACTTTGAATACCAAGACACGAGTGCGGAGGAGCAAGACAATCCCTTCTATGAGCTTGCATGGAATTTTGCCCTCCAAACCGTGCTTGAAGACATGAATGGGAAGGAGGAAGAAGTGGTTGAAGAGGAGGAAGATCTTGGGTGTTCCCATTCGGAAGAATCAAATTTTGAAGAAGGAAGGAAGGTTGAAGATGAAGAAGAAGGTGCAAGCGGAGTCCAAGATGAGGACAAGGTCGAGGTGGATGAAGCATCCACAAGTTACGAGGGCTATGAAAGCTTTCCACCCGACCTTGATGCGCTTTTGAAGAAGAACCCATTTGTGGATCTATGCCAAGCCAAGGCCAAACCATCAGCGATCCCTCTTGGTGGATGCGATGGTGGTAAATCGATGATGCACTACATGGTATGGGGCAAAGAGAAGAAGGAAGAAGGAAAGAAGAAGAGGTCTCGTGGGTGGAGCCTCAAAGCCACTCAAGTTCACGAGCCCTCAATCATGGACTCGTCCAATGCTCATGACTTGAGACATCACTATACCGACGAGAACCTCAACTTCAAGGAGGTTCTAGGGTGGACCAAAACTTGAGGAGCAACCGTCCGGCTCACGACGTTAAAGAAGCGCTTGGTGGGAGGCAACCTATCTACCATCGATTTGCATCTCTTTTCCTTTCAATAAGACGACCAATGGAGAGACTTTGTTGGTGTTTTTCCATGTCCTTGCTCTTCCGGATCTCACCCGAGGACCTCTGATCCCGACCACCAACATTCACATCCGGTAACTTCGTTGTACCCCTTATTTTACGCCATTGAGGGCAACGTCAAGCTTAAGTGTGTGTGTGTGTGTGGGGGGGGGGGGGGGGTAGTCTTTTATGCATGTGGGTCTGAATGTTTGGTGTGGTTTTGAACGCTTGGAGATTTGATGTATGCCCAAATTTGAAAAAAATTGAGGGCTCCAAGCATTGTGTGCATGATCAAAGTGGCCGACTTGTGGATGAATCTCGTGTTTATTGGCATTAACCTTGAATTGTTGCATGTGATCGAGTGCATCTTATGAAGATGACTGAGAGGTGCATTAGGATAGTGCAAAGGTTTAGTTCTTATGTGTGCTAAAATGAATGGATGTTTTGACTCGATTACTTGGTGATTACAACTACCATGCATTGTGTTTGTGAATTGGAATAGATGACTGGGTGATTAGGTAGCCATGTGAGGTTTTTGCCGATCGTTTTCTTCTTGTGTGCTTAGATCCCTCTTACCATGGCGAGTAACATCACAGTTGTCACTAGTAAGTATGATGGAGGCATATGATTAGTCCACGCCTAAATGTTGATTGTCCCGAAATGATTTATCCACTAGTCAACCCCTTTGAGCCTCGTGACTTTGGGGGTCGTTCTCATTTTAGGAGCTTGTTGCTTTTGAGCTTAATGGTGCTTGATAGAACGAACCCTCATTCCTTTCTTCATTTCTAGACCGTTGTAGGCCATCCTTGTGTCCCCGAACTCTCGCTTTTGAGCTCCAAATTAGGTTCTACATAGGAGGAGTTTAGAAGGTTCTTGATAGGAATGAAAGAGGAAACAAGTAGTGTTGGAGCATGCTCTTAAAAGAGAGCATTGGTTTTTAAATGTTAAGGTGGCAAATGTTCTACTGTCTAGTACCCCCTCAAAAAGAAAAGAAAAGAAAGAAAAGAGAAACGAAAAAGAGATAATAAAATGAGGTAAATAAAAGTAGAGAGTGCCACAAAAGTCTAATTGTATGCTCTAGAGAGGGCTTCTTGGCAATCAAGCCATTGAAGCACCTAAATTGTTGTGAACCTCATTCACTACTATTTTTGAATTGTGGATAGCAAGATTGACTGAGGAAGTGTTCTTGAATGTGGTTAGTGATTGGTGATAGTTAGGAAGAAGGGAAATGATGTTTTGGCCGATGCTAGTGGCCTTTGATTGTAGAGAAGGTTCTTAGTCGAAACTATAGAACCTTTGGTCGTAAGGTGAATATGTAGGACCTCATGTTGTGTTTGCCACCACCCAAAAAGCCTTCCCCCATGTCCAAGGCAATTTCCAGTCATTTGAACCCGTGTTTAAGACCCCTGGACAAGCTAGTGATGACAACCGTTCCGTGAACTCTAGCATTTAGAGGTTACCTCCATGGTGGTGAGACGATAGGGCTAAGTGTTAGTGATTGTGCACATCTTTTGGCACCAAAAAGGTCCCGACCCCACTGGTCAAGAGAGTGAGTGATTCATTCTTGTTTTGCATGTCATATCATACCCCGGTGAGGACCTATTTTCCCCATTCGTTTGTTCCTTGGAATTGAACTCTATGAATGGCTAATTTTGGTTGATGAGTGAACTTGTTAAGACTTGCATTGATTCATTGCCCGTTTTGGTGACCTCGAATGTCGTTTATGTTGGATGTCGGTATCATTTTCAACGGTCCATGTGTTGAGGTCCAATAGCCATTGAGATTCGCCACTTTGTGCCCTTTGATTTGTCCCCAAGTTTTCTTATTAGGTTGAGAGAGTACCTTGTGTGAAATGTTTTGCTTAGGGACAAGCAAACGTCTAAGTGTGGGGGCGTGATTCGGGCCCAAATGTACACATTTTACCCCTCATTTCTTATTCGTTTAGCTTAGTATTTCATCGTTCCTTGACATATTTCACGCTAAGTTGTGCTTGTTTTGATACATTTCATTTCCTAGCACGTGTGGAAGGGTCGAGGATGAGTTTTGGGATAATTGGAGGTCAAAAAGCGCAAAAAACAAATAAAAGTACGAAGTGACAATTGCCCCGTAACAGTAAAGTGAAGGCCTCCAGAAAACAGCCGCAGTTCATGGCCGGACAAGGCAGTTCATGGTCTGCAAAGACCGTGAACTTGGAGCACAAACCGTGAACATCAAAGCGTCCAGCGAGGTTCCAGAAGTTACTAAGGACAAGCCAGTTCACGGTCTCTAAGACTGTGAACTAGGGCCATTGACCGTGAACCCAGGAGAGTGAAGCGGTGCGTTTTGGACAACACAAAGTTCACGGGCGTGTTTAGGTGTTCACGGCCGTGAACTGGCCAACGCGTCCGTGAACGCTCACTTTTTAGCAAATATGAAATCAACGGGGAGAGAGAGGGGAGAACTTCATCTTTAGGTTAGGTTTTCATTTTTTAGAATAAAGAGGATTCTAGTGAGAGGTTAGGGTTTCTTCTAGAGTGACAAAGTGAAAATCAAAGGAGGAAGAATGAGCTTTGGGCTTGTTCCTAGCTAGAGGATTGAAGATTTCTTCATGTCAAGGGTATCTCAAGCAACAAAGAGGACGGATTGGCATCACATCATGGTTCTTTGTTCCCCTTTTGTTGTTTTCCTTTGCCTAGCTATGGAGTAGCCTACCTATTCACTTGGGTGTTGTGAACCCTTGCTTGAAACATGTGATGGTTGTATGAATTGAATGATTTGTGTGTGATTGTTTTTTAATGTGAATGTGGAGGTATTATTCATGAATGATTGTGTTGTGTGAAAGCTTATCAATCTAATTGCCATTCTAACCAAGCTTAGAGAGGAGACCTCCTCTCCATTGGAGATGGCTGTTCTTGGCATTTCATGCCTCCTATGCTAGTTTAGAGAGGAAACCTCCTTTATCCAAATAGGCTCAATTTGAACTGGGTTTCCTTGGTCATGTTATGCCTCGTATTATAGGTTAGTTAAATGGCAAACCTCCTATTTAGCATTAGCACTTAGGGTTTGGTTGTGGGTGGCCTTCCGAACTCCAATTCAAGGATGGAGTCTAACCCTTCCTTAGTCGATAGGTTGAGAGGGTCGCATTAGCTGCTTGGATGGTATCCCATTTCCTCAACCTAGAGAGTAAGAGGGTAGCCTGGGCTACTTGTTAGACTTCCCTGCGGTTTATAACCCCCTAACCACACATGACCATTCGATCCTTCAAGTCGTAATTTCTAGCTAGGGGGAGCAACACCCGAGTAAACTCTTCTCTCATTGGGACAACCTCGATTTACTTTACTTGCTTGTTTACATTTGTAGTTTTCATAGTTTTAAACCCAATACCACTTTGCTAGATAACAACTTAAGCGATTGAAGTAGGGGTACATGGACCGGCCCGGGTTGACAATTTAAATACTTGCCCTATACTACACCCGACTAGAGTTTAAATACTTGGGCTTTAGTCGAGATTAATTCGCAGTGTAGTTTTGTGAGCGTCAAGTTATCCTACTTTGGATTGGTTGAATGTTGGCTTGGTGGTGTCGCTGTCATTGTTGAAGAGGAAGGCAGCTCAGAAACGTTGTGATGCCATATGAAAAGAGAATTTGCTGCTAGAATTCAATAACAAAGGAGAGAAGCGATTGAAAGAAGGGAAAATCACAGAGATCAAAATGATCCACATGTTGTTGCTTTATAGCTCGTTAATTGAAACTGGAAAATAGCTGAAACGATTACTCAAGCTGTAGTAATTATGAGTACTAGCACTGGGTCCGACCCTTTGGCCTAGAAAGTTCGGTACTTATAAATATATTCTGCATTGAAGACGCACATACTGTGTGTTTAGTAGAGTAGTTATGCACGAATTTATAATCGTGTTCATAGGTAGTTTCATGAATATATAATTGTGAAAATTATGATGTATGTCCTTCTAGAGGGAGTAAGTTGCCTATAATGTGATAAATTTGCCCACTTTATAGAGTATACGTACATACCACCAACGTCATTTATGTCATGATCTACTTTAGCTTTTAGGAAATGAAACAAAATACAATATTATACATAGGAATTACTTCCGGAGGTGTGGCAACTCATAGGTGTTATGAATTCTAATAATTCTTTAAAAAATGTGTGTTGGATCATGTTTAGGACACAATTTCACTTTCCTTTGTTTGCACACGAGAAAGCCTACAAACAAATTATGCACACGAGAAAAATGGTGGGGGCATGGGGTGCTGAACCAAGGAGAAACATATGTTACAGAGTGAACACAAACTATGATGACTAAATTAACAACGTGCTTCTGCAGAAACAAATAGAACAGAGATTGCGTGACGTTTTGCATGACATTCCCACATTAAAATCTGTGGGATAAATACAAACTTATGTTTCCTTAGCTTCATTTTATAGCTGAGCAAATCCATTAATTGTAATATGAAAGAATATAAAAATAAATACTAAATTTATAAGTGTACAACAGGTATCTACCACCCATTGAACAACATTAGCCTAACAACAACAAAGTCGTGACTTACTAATGATATTGTGGACTTTTGCATGAGCTTCACGTAGAATAAAGCATGTAGCTCATCTGCTGTGGATGGGGATTTTATTTAAATAAGAAAGCACAAATAGTCATGGTTGACAAATCCTTTGGTACATTAATTTAAATAGAATGGTAATTAATAATGATGAAATCGGTATGTCTAGGTGATGCAAATTGATTAAGTACAACTAAGGTTAATAGGAAACATGCATTAAAGGTAGTCAACTAATGTTGTTTACTCCTCTGATAATTGAAAGTGATACAAAGAGCATTGTATGACAAATGAGTGCACCACTATTCAAGAAGGAAAACATACATTAGGATAAAATCTATACAACAATAATGAAGGATAGAACGTATCAACTATAGTATAACAACCATATTTGATAGAAATCACAGGGTAGACTCATTTTTATGATGCTAGTAATTAGTATTCAAAATACTACAACATACGATCAACTAATAATATCGGGTGAAGCAATTGCAAATGTCGGTAAGGAAAGATTGTTCAAAAAAATTCGTCTATGTTTGTGTGAGAATTTGTATAGCAGTTGATCGATAAGTCTAAGTTGTGTGTTCAATGAGTCATCTCTCCATAGAAACATCATAAATCCTTGACGAAATCAAACTCCAAGAGATCAAAAGTGACTGGATTAAGGTAACAAACATTGAATGCAAGAATACTTTGATTCATGAGGTCCTCTCAGTATCAATTTGTTGTTTAGTCGGACCTTTAGACGGCTTGAGAATGACTCTCCTCAGGCCTAGGGAACAACAAACCATAGCAAAGCAATTAAGCATTAGAAAATAAAGTAATGAACTAAAGCATCAAGGATTGGAAAAAAGGTCGGTCATGCTGATGGAAAAAGGTACCACTGCTGTAGCCATAGTAGAGAAATTGTAGAATCACAGAACATTAAAAATAGGGTTAATACATTGGATAGATCCGAACTTTGCACTAATAAATTAATTTGGGTCAAGTTTTCTGGAACCATCTTGGTTTAAACTATTTACTACTTAGACTAATTTGGCCCGAGTTTTCGGAAATGCTGCTCATGTTCTAAACTATTTACTACATAGACTAATTGTCCCAACTCGTGGGTTGACTATTTTGTTGGAAAAAAAAATTAATCCAAATTTAAAAGTTTTTTTTTATCACATTTATTATTTGAGTCAGGCAGGAGTGAGTGGCAGCCGATGATGGATGGATTCTGAGATAGGGGTTTTTTCCTATATTGTTTAATTATGTTTTTTTATCTCCTAACAATAAAAAATAAGTTTATATAATTATATTTTAAGTTAGAGCTAGCGGTATAAGTAATTGATCTCGAGTCTCAATGGAATCAAAGTTGCGCAGAGAGCTAGACCAATCAAAGTAATTGATCTCGAATAAAACATAACTCAAACCCAACTCAGTTAAGCGGGATTGAATTCGAAATTGGATGGAACGAAAGGGAATCCTTACACCTGGAAGAATGCACAATCGTTTAATGAAGCTTTCGATGCGAACGAGTGTGTTTGCTCGATCAATAAGCAGGTCAGCAAGTTTTGATCGCAATCAAAACAAATTCAAACTCACAAACTCTCAAGCTTGGGAATTAGGGTAAAAACTTACTCGAATCAACTCTACCTTAAGAAAAAATGACTCAAGCCTTTTATAGGCACTTTGCAACCCTTAAACTACTCTGAAAACAACCTAAAACCATACGTAATTCAACTAGGAAAACAATTCAACTAGTCCTCATGACACAAGGAATGCTGTCTTACAACACAAGAAAACAAACAGCTCAACCTAGCAACTTGATACGTCCATAACTGGTAGCAATCCAACTTCATTTCCTCAACCAATGGCCCTGGGTTGTAGTATGAAACACATACTCTCATGTGGTGCCTTCCTCTGGCCTCGGCTTTCCTCCATCTGCCTGGAATTGAACCCCAAAGTATGCACCTCAAACACATTACCTGCTTGGCAGTTTTCCATACACTTTCGGACAGCTTGATACATGGTCTTTTGGACCTTCCCTCGAGCTCCCAAGCACTCCAAGTTGTAGGCAATCTTCTTATCTTCAAAACGAGTCCTTATCCTCCCAGTTTCATCAACCCAGAAGTGAGAACCAAATCCCCAAAGATGGCATCCTGCAACACAAAAAGGACTTAGCCAAATTTCACTCTCCTACCTTTTAATTAAACTTGCTTCGTGATCGATCCATCGTAACTTGTAACATAAGAAATTTGGGATCATATCACTGGGTGAATCTCCTTTAGTTAGAATTTTCCTTTTTTTACTTTTCTTTGCTTGTTTAGTTTGTAGCTTTCTTAGTTTGAAAACCCAAAACCCGTTTTGATAGATAACAACATAAGCGATTGAAGTAGCGGTACATGAATCGGCCCAGGTTGACAATTTAAATACTTGCTCTATACTGCACCCGGCTAGAGTTTATGAACTTGGGCTCTAGTCGGGATTAATTTGTGGTGTAATTTCGTGCGAGTCACTATACATCAAAGTAACGACTTTGGCCAAACCCGATGTTTGACCGTTATCTTGGACAGTCAACATGCCATGTCACCGCCCGGTCATCATAAAAATCATTAAAATATCCACAATTTACACATATTTTCTAATTTTAAATGATTAAAATTAAATTAAAACAAAAATTTTAAAAATTTGAAACCCCCATTGCTTTTTCTCCCTCCGCTCCATCAACTCCGCTGACGACACGCCACTAGATCCCAAATCGGCCAAACGTGAAACCTAATTCCCCATCCTTCCCTATCAATATTCCCGAACAATGGCGCGACCAACTCCCTCCACTGCTTTCTTCTTATGCGTAGCCGCCGCCCTCCTAATTCTCTTCGTGGTCGTCGAAGATCGTTACGATCTCCAGGATTTCCAGGTCAAGGACCCCACCACAATGTGCGATAGCGGTCCCATCCTCCTCCTACCGAGTGAGAAGCCCGCCGCCGCGGACGCGGAAGATCTGGCCTCCGAGCTTGCGAAGGAGAAGAAGGAGGAAGAGAAGAAGAAGAAGACGACGAAGGAGGTTACTGTCGCAACCGCCCTCGAAAAACCTGGGCGTATCGCTCGAGGTTCGGTTTGGAGTCGCCATCGATCATATTTTGGGGTGGGTCAAACACCCTCTTCCGGTTTTAATTTTTATTAAAACCAGAATTCTGGTCTGCGAATTTTAGATTTTTGGATTCGGGAGTACGGTTACGTGTGAGGAAGTGTATTCACACCCCACAACGCCCAAAGTTGGTACTACTTAAATCGATAAGTTTTTAAAAGTTGGGTGTATGATAATTTGCGACTATATTGATGTATTTAATTGGATTAGTTTAATAATTTTGGGTGTGGTTCGGTTAATTATGTGTTAGTTATTAATAGTTGATCATACGTCTATTAACGTAATTCTCAAAATTAAAGAAAGAGTTTTTAGGTTGGTTGGACTCGAACCTATCGGTTGCCTACGTACCCGGGTTAGCCGGGATCAAAGTCCACGTAGTTCGAATAAAGCTTTGATGTTTTAAGAAGTACTTTTAACCTCGTTCCACCGAAAGTAATTTTCGTATTATAATTTTGTTAATAAAATTTCATTTAGATTATCATGATGTTTATGAACATAAATGAAAGGATTTTAGTTATTAAGAAGAAATTTGGTGTATTAGAAAATAAACAGGATTAACATAATTTGCATTCAAAATTTCGTATTAAGCGTTTTAAACAAATAAAATTTAACGGGATGGCTAAGATTTAAGCATGTTGGATCAATAGCCCAACTGGTTAACTTGCTAATCCTGCACTCGATTTCGCGCGACGAGGGTTCGAAACCCACTCACAGCATTTTTGAAACGTCGTTTTTTAATTCAGAGACGAGGGAGGGGTATTTTTGTAAGTTCTCAAAAACGCGGTGGCAGGACTGAGTAATTATCGATAAACCCTAGGGGTAGGCTGGTCTTTCTCGGGTGGGTATAAGTTGGTCTTTTAAACGAAAATTGGAACCCTAATCAAACTAAAGCTGCCGCCTCCACTCCTCTCTCTCTCCGGTTCTCTCGATTCTTCTTCCCTCTTCTCCCTCAGAGAAACGAAACCCTAAAATCTCTCCCTCTGCCTACCGTCCCTCTCGTCCTAAACCAAAAGAAAACCTATCCCAACTAAGTGCCGCCCTCTCTTCTCCCATGACAAAAACGAAGTGCAGAAAAAAAATCCAGACAAACCAAAATTCAAATCGTTCTCCCTTCTGTTTCTCCCTCCCGATCCTACCTCCGACTTGCTCTCTCTCGTCTCACCCAAAACAAACGTCTCTCCTCCTCTTTGTCGAGGCGAGTAGAGGACCCGACGACAGGCAGATCGGCGGCGACTGTAACCGGGTGGTCGCCGGCGAAGACAACGACGAAAGTAAGCTTTCTCTAATGGGTTGCATGTTGATTTTAAGGTTCGATTTTAGTCTTTAGGAATTCTCATTCCCATTTAAGTAAAAACAGTTTAGGAAGCAATCATAATAAACGTAGGAAGCAAAAAAAAGCTTAGAAAGTAAAGAAACATAAACATAGAAAGCATAGAAAGTACTTAAAGTAGAACTAAACAAGCTTAGCAAGTAACAAACATAGAAAACGTTTTATACATATATCTGTGTTTTTTGAGTATGGAGGGTGTGAAGTGGTGATAATGATGTTTTTTTTAGGTTCTGAGAAGAACCTACCCTGGTTTGTGACTGAGATGTGGTGGTTGTTTGTTTGTTTCCTTCTTTGGCCTCCACTGGTCCTAGCTTCAGTCGCTTTCTCCTTATTCCCCTTTTCTTGGAAGTGTGTTATGAGAACAGAAAGGTAGAAGTGGAAGATTGCTCTTTTGACTTTTGTAAGCTTGCTGTTTTTTTACTCAAGATCTGGGTATGATCTTGGGGGAAAGTGGGGGGAAGGTGGATGGCTTTTTAGGTGCTCTCTTTACTGCGCTTTACTTTTGGATGAGGATGAGAATATCGGTCTCTTTCTTTACTTTTGGGAAGAGGATGAGGATGAGAATATGAATCTCTGTCTGCCCTTTTCTACCGCTGCCCAGGCAGGTTGTATTTATATCTGGGAATTCACTGTAACATAGGGTGTAGACTCCTTCTCTGCTTAATTTTCATTGGTGGAGGACTGTAGCTACAGTAACCGACTTGGTTCAGATCGATCCTGGTTTCGAGTCAAATGGGCGAACCGGTCTGGGTTGGATACAGATCTGGCCGGGTCGATCCGTTGACCGGACCTTGGCCAAATTAAAGGGCCTGACTGGGCTTGACCAATCTAAATTGGCCTGGTTGGGTTCGGGTTTGACTTGGTTGGGTTCTGACCCAAATTAAATAATTTAATTATCTTTATTTATTTATTTTTGCAGGCCTATTTTTAGATTTTTAGGGCCCAAAATGATGACCTGAGACAACCAAATCCAAAGAGGATGGTTCTCAAAATCTGATTTCGCCCGAAGTCTTAAAACGAAAGAAAAGTTTTCAAAAACAATGGCCTTGTTATTTTCTATTTATCTTTCTATTATCGTAATTAGTTATGATGTAATTATTATGACGTTTGTGATTATGCGATGTTGTACATTAATTTCAATGGTTGTAATGGTTATGTATATTTATCATAGATGTAAATTATTTATTAATAGAACAATACTATTTCACTATTTGGTTCGTCATTTGTCAAGCGATACCTCAACTTGATACTCCAAATTCGAAAGCCCAACGTCCAACAACCTCAAACTTACCAAAGCGATCTCATACCAAGAATAGAACTAAAATAAGGCCCAAGAATAGAACTAAAATAAGGCAATTGTCTTACGAACTTTCTCGCCAATCGGCATAGGAACAGAGGAGATGCGACTTTTGAGACTTGCTATTGCTAATTCCAAATGCCCAAATTACATACTCTCATATCTTTATGCTAAATATTTTGAGAATATTTAATAGTTCATTCGAAAATTAGCAATTGTCCATCTTAAATGGGTTAAATTCTTCGTAAATTAGGATATTTTAGCCCGGACAAAATGAGGTGTCTACAGTTGCCCCCTTTGTATACCTCTTAAAATTCGAGAGGTGTACAAAGTTATCCGTACACACCAATTTTGGCTAGTCTATCGACTGTATACTGTTATTTGAGCAGACTGAGGCGTTCACGTACTCGTATCAAAGGAGAGGTAAATCGATTAGCCCTTGAAGCGGCATAGCTGAAAAGGGATTGCTTGTTCCAATATGACGGTAGAGTCTGATTTGATTTTCATGGTTTTTCCAAGGCGGTATAGCCTGATTTGGGTTCTGTGGCGGTAGGGCCTGATTTGGTTTTCATGGCGTTTCCAAGGCGGTATAGCCTGACTTTCTTTGGCGGCAGCAGTATGGCCGTAACATTGATAAAGACAATCTAGAGTAATACTCTAATCGAAATTGGTATACAGCGAGGTTAAAACAAAGCAATGTGCTAAAGAAATTTTGTGGACAAGGTATGCTTGATTCTTGAAAATGTTTTCAACCTTAACTTTGATGAAAAGGAAGCTTGATGCGTTGAAACAAAATGCTAGTGGCTCGCAAGGCGTGAAATAATACGATGCGATGTGATGTCATGCCTATAATGAGCTATAATGATGAATGCGCTCGTTTATTTGACAGCAAACTTATAACGACATCTTGTTTGGCCATGGGTTTCCTTCAAATTGATGACCCACAAGAGAAGGAATCAATTCCTCGGGTTGTTTTGACGCTGCACAACGCACATTGTATTTGTCTTAGGTCATAGAGAGGATCATCACCGGTGCTCCACCCATTTGTTTGTCCATCGATAATTTACCCTTATGGCACGTGGGTCCTTCGCCGTTTGAGATCGTATGTCAAAATCCTGGCTGGACTCATTCGTTTGAGTGGGGTTATTGGAGGCGTTGCTAGGTATCTTTTATCAGTTGATTCTGGATTCATAATGGGTATTGACCCCTCATTTGGGCTTAGAATAATCTATTGCCATAAAGTCATGGATCTATAGAAAATTCTAAACCAAGCTCTTCAAGCCTATTTCTTTGGGATATCTTGTGTTTAAGTCTTAAAGCGAAGATCGTAATGACAGTGAATTGACAATTTGACTGGAAGAAAAGGATGGATCGTGACAAGGGTGTATCTGGTGTGAATAAAAAAAGGTTATATTTATTAAACGAGAAATGACAGGGTACATGAAAAATTAGAAAAGCGCAAAAGACATTTCATGATTGAACAAATTATTCTGTTTTTATCCTCTTATTCATATGGAATCGGCTGCAATTTATCGGCTTGCCCCCTTATGCGTAGTATTTCTTGACTGAATCAGAATTCACTGGATGTGTCAACTCGTCTCCATCCATATCTGTCAAGATCAAAGCCCCTCCGGAGAAAGCTTTCTTCACCACATAGGGCCCTTCATAGTTTGGCGTCCACTTTCCCCTTGGGTCTCCTTGTCGCAGAGAAATCTTCTTTAAGACGAGTTCTCCCTCTTGAAATTGTCGGGGCCTTACTTTCTTCTCAAATGCGCGGATTAACCTTCGCTGGTATAGGTGTCCATGATGAATGGCCCTTAACCTCTTTTCTTCAATTAAGTTCAGCTGGTGGTACCTTGCCTCAACCCATTCAGAATCTTCTAATTCTGCTTCCTTTACCACCCTTAGGGATGGGATTTCCACCTCTATTGGTAGAACAGCTTCCATTCCATAGACTAGGGAAAAGGGGTTGCCCCCGTTGATGTCTCACTGTCGTTCGATACCCATGTAGAGCGAATGGTAACATGTCATGCCAATCCCTGTATGTGACAACCATCTTTTGGATGATCTTTTTGATGTTTTTATTTGCTGCCTCGACGGCACCATTCATCTTGGGTCGATATGGTACTGAGTTGTGATGTTTGATCTTGAATTGTGCGCATAGTTCATCCATCATTTTATTGTTGAGATTTTTGGCATTGTCAGTAATCAATCTTTCTGGCAACCCGTAGCGACAAATGATCTCCTTTTTTATGAATTTGACCAACACACTTCATGTTATGCTTGTGTAGGAGGCAGCTTCCACCCATTTGGTGAAGTAGTCTATCGCGACTAAAATGAAGCGGTGTCCGTTAGCAGCTTTGGGTTCGATCATCCCTATGACATCGATTCCCCATACGGCAAAAGGCCAAGGAGAGGACATGACGTGTAGTGGGACTGGCGGGACATGGATTTTGTCTGCATATATTTGACATTTGTGACATTTTCGGACGTACCGAATACAGTCTGCTTCCATTTTTGTCCAATAATAACCCATCCTTAGGATTTTTCTGGCCATGACATGCCCACTTGCGTGTGTCCCACATATGCCTTCATGTATCTCCTCAACTATCTTTTGGGCCTCTTTAGCGTCTACGCATCTGAGTAAGGTTGAGTCGAAATTACTTTTGTAAAGCGTTGAATCACTCAGGTAAAACCCACATGCCAACCTCCTAATCGTCCCTTTGTCGTTCTCGGATGCCCCTGACGGGTATTCTTTTTTCTGGATGTAGGTCAGTATGTCGTGGTACCACGGTTTACTGTCAGGCTCTTCCTCTACATTCGCGAGATATGCAGGGTTTTCTCGTTTCTCAATTCTGATACAAGGCGTTTCCTTCATTTCTTCTGTCTTATACATTGAAGCCAATGTGGCCAAGGCATCCGCCACTTGATTTTCCACTCGTGAAACATGCTCAAACTCTATTTCTTCAAATTGTGACGCCAATTCTTTGATGAATTTCTGGTATGGGATTAGTTTGTGATCTCGAGTTTCCCATTCTTCTTTCAACTGGTAGATTACCAGTGCTGAATCTCCAAACACTTTCAACTTCTTAATCCCCAATTCTATGGCAGCTTGGATGCCGAAAGCGCAGGCCTCGTATTCTGCTATATTGTTGGTGCATATGAAATTAAGTTTAGCCGTAATGGGAAGTATTCTGCCTTCCGGGGACATAAAAACGACCCCGACTCCATGACCCAATGCGTTGGATGCCCCGTCAAACTTCATAACCCACGTTTCTTTTGAGTCATCCGCTACTCTTTCTTCTCCCGTTGTCATGATGTTCTCATCTGGGAAATCCATCATTAAGGGATCGGCATCTATGATGGCATGTTCTGCTAGATGATCTGCGACGACGCTTCCTTTAATAGCCTTTCTCGTTATGTAAACGATGTCGTATTCGGCCAAAAGGACTTGCCACCTAGCGAGACGTCCTGTTAGGGCAGGCTTCTCGAAAACATATTTGATGGGGTCCATTTGAGACACCAGGTGGGTAGTATGGTACAACATGTATTGCCTCAACCTTTTTGTTGCCCAAGCCAGAGCACCGCAGGTCTTTTCTAGCGCATTATATCTTTTTTCACACTCGGTGAACTTCTTGCTAATGTAGTATATAGCAAATTCTTTCTTTCCAGGAGCTTCTTGTTGTGCCAGCATTGCCCCCATAGAGTCTCCAAACACTGATAGGTATAGCGTTAAGGGTTTCCCTGGGATTGGAGGTACCAAAACTGGCGGGTTCAGTAAGTAATCTTTGATTTTACTAAACGCCTTCTGGCAATCTTCATCCCATTCACATGGTCGATTTTTCCTCAATAATTTGAAGATAGGCTCGCAAGTCAATGTCAACTGCGAGATGAATCTGCTGATATAGTTTAGGCGCCCAAGGAATCCTGTCACTTCCTTCTGGGTTCGTGGGGTGGCATCTCGACAATTGCTTTCATTTTTTCGGGGTCGACTTCGATTCCGTTTTGACTTACTAGGAATCCTAATAGTTTTCCTGAAGTAACCCCGAATGTGCATTTTTCTGGATTCAACCGAAGCTGATACTTTCGTAATCTTTTGAAAAGCTTTCTTAGGATCTCTACATGGTCCTCTCCTACTCGAGATTTAGCTATCATATCGTCCACATAGACTTCTATTTCCTTGTGCATCATGTCGTGAAATAAGGCAACCATCGCTCTTTGATAAGTGGCCCCTGCGTTTTTTAACCCAAAAGGCATCACTATGTAGCAAAATGTTCTCCACAGTGTAACGAAAGTCGTCTTTTCCATGTCTTCTGGAGACATCTTGATTTGATTGTATCCCGAAAACCCATCCATGAATGAGAATAGTTCATGATTGGCCGTGTTATCAATCAAGACATCGATGTGCGGTAGTGGGAAATCATCCTTTGGACTCGCACGGTTCAAATCCCTGTAGTCTACGCAAACCCGTATCTTCCCACTTTTCTTAGGGACTGGCACAATATTGGAGACCCACGCGGGATATATGGCTACTCGTAAAAATCCAGCGTTATACTGTTTCTGAACTTCTTCTTCGACCTTTAGCAGCCATTCTGCCTTCATTCTTCGTAATTTTTGCTTGATGGGTTTGCAACCCTCTCTCAGGGGTAAACGATGTGTCACTATTTTGTCGTCTAATCCCGGCATGTCTTTGTAGGACCATGCAAACACATCTTGGTATTCTTTTAACAAGCTTATGAGACGGTCTTTCACCTCTTGGTTCAAACTGTCTCCAATCTTCACCTCTCTTCTATCTTCCTCTGTTCCCAAATTTATCACTTGAATGGCTTCATTTTGAGGTTGTAAAGTGCGCTCCTCTTGTTCGGCGACCCATTCCCAGTCTGGGGGCACATCTTCTTCACCATCCGATTCCATTTGATTAATAGGTAAGTCAAAATTGATTGTTAAATCATGAAGATCCTCTGTATTCTCACATTGTTCACATATCCTGGCATGAAACGAAGTAATAGATGAATGGAAGGTAATGTGATGTAATGAGAAAGTGAAGACACGAAAGGTTTGAATGTGAAATGCTTGTATTTTATTGAAAGTAGGGAGATGTGCTAAGAAGTGCACTTATTTGTCATTACATCTTGCAAAAGCTTAACTGATATGATAGGACTAATGCCCTCATTATTTAGTTTTATACTGCTAGATATTCAAACTTCATTTTATTGGGGCATTACACTGTATCCAACGAGGTCACTTCCATGATCCTCCAATTGTTCAGCTCTTCATCCGGAAGCATCGGACGAACCAACTCGGTGTTCTCCGTGTTAACTGCTCCTATCATGTTGATTGATAGCTTCTCTAGCGTAACTGACAGATGATGGTTGTCGGGGACTCCTTCCATCCCATTGGTATTAATTGTTTTCGTGTTGATGATGCCCCCGCTTCTGAACGTCTTGCTTATGTGAGGTATTACCATCCTTTTGTTACCCAGATTCCTCCCTTGGAGGTGAGCCAATCTCTTGTCTCGTTTCTCTTCTTGAATCCTTCTTATGTCTCCTTTATTTGGTGAATATCCCAAACCACAACGATTCTTGTTCTCCTTAATTTTAAGTGGTGGCCTGATTAAGGTCGTCCACATTTCCTTGTCAACCCATTTGATCATTGACTTGGCGGCCATGACAGATGCTGCAACGAAACTTGGTTTATGGAGTTTGCTTCCCCTCCCTACATATGTTACGTCCTCAATTTCGAGTGACTGGAATGCACTTTCGATAGCTTCTTCAGCGGCCTCAATATAAGGAGCATCTGGGGTTTTGGTTACCAGTATGTCCTCCTCTCCGAAGACCTCTATCAGATTACCATCCGCAACGAACTTCACTTTCTGGTGTAGTGAAGATGGCACTGCCCCAGCTGAATGGATCCATGGGCGCCCTAGCAGAAGGCTATATGCTGGGCTGATGTCCATCACTTGAAATGCAATGTTAAACACTGTTGGTCCAATCTGGATCGGAAGTTCAATCTCGCCAATCACTTTTCGTTTAGTTCCATCAAAAGCTCGAACTACAATGAAGCTGGGTTTGATGTATGACTCGTCAATAGGCAGCTGATTGAGAGTTGACTTTGGCATCACATTTAAAGCCGACCCGTTATCGATAAGTGCATGAGCTATCATGTGTCCTTTGCATTTCAGGGAAATATGCAAAGCTTTTGTATGGCCTGTTCCTTCGGCGGGGATCTCATCCTCGTTAAATGAAATCCTGCCATTAGTTAGGACCGCTCCTACGATCCCATCCCACTTATCAATGGATACATTATGGCAGACGTGGGCTTGGTTCAAAACTTTCATGAGAGCTTTTCGGTAAGGTTCTGAGGTGAGAATTAGAGATAAAAGAGAAATCCGAGCAGGCATGCGGTTTAGTTGTTCCACTACCTTGAATTCGCTTTGTTTGATCAACTTTAGGAATTCACACGCATCTTCATCAGAGACTTGGGGCTCATATTCTTCTGGCTCTTTCATCTTCAGTATATCCTCACTTTCTTCGACAATCACAGGATTCAAGGCCTCCGTTATTTTTTGCTTCCCGCGCTTAATTTCCTGCCTTTTGGTTAACTCCTCCATTCTGCGCTTCTCCACATCTTCTGGAACATAATGTCTGCCTGATCTTGTTATTCCTCCTATCCCAGTTATATTTGCTGCTTCGTACGGTGGGGTTGAGACCTCTTGGTTCACTTGACAAGTGTAAACCCAAGGTACTGCTTTTGGATCCTCATATTTGAATGGCCCTGGGGTTTTTATGATTAACGGGGCAACGTTTGAAGTTGGTGAACTCTGGATCTTCGCCTCAGTCTGGTAGCAAACCACTTTCTTGGGCGTTTTTGAGCCCTCGTTTTGTGATGACACCATATCAATTTCGTTTCTATCTTTGCCGATGGTACGGATCGAGATTACTTTGGCATCCATGAGCTGCTGCAACTTGGCCTTGAATCGACCACAATGTTGGATAGAGTGTCCGTCAGACTCCGCATGATAAGGACACCTACTTTCTTGTCCTGGGATAGTAATGCCTCCTTCAGGAATCTCAAGATAACCATTCTGGGAGAGGATTTTATAGATGAATTCCAGAGGGGTCTTTATTTCTGACACCTTCTTTCGGTCTACATGTTCCTCGCAGTTCTCGATAGCATTCACTCCATGCCCCCCATGGTTTGGTAACGGATTACTGTTGATATTTGATCGGCCTGGTTGTTCTTCGAATTTTAACCATCCGGCATTCACTATTTGTTGCACCTTGACCTTCAGTCTTCTACAATCTTCAGTTTAATGTCCCGCCACCCCGGAGTGGTATTCACAGTGTTGGTCTGGTTTATACCAATTTGGGTATGGAGGTTGCATGGGTTCGCACGGTAGTGGGGCGATTAGACGACTTTGCAGCAATTGGGGAAAGAGTTCTGTATAGGTAATAGGAATAGGATCTATCTGAATAGGCTTTCGATATGTTCTAGTATCATTTTGGTCTCGGTTATTTGTTTGGGGTACCACAGTGGGTGGATTTTGAGTAGCTGATGGTGAGGTGAAATTTGGGCGATGGGCAATTGATGGGGTGTTGGCAACGTAGGTATGAGCTTGATCATTTTGTTGGTTCCACCTCCTCCCTTTGTTGGATTCTCCTTGCACTGAATGAACCTCTCCTTCTCTTCTTCGAGCCAGATTTGCTTTCTTTATGGCCTCTGGGCCTTCCATCTTACCTTGCTTGATACCTTTTTCGATTCGTTCTCCGATCGTTAACAGATCCGTGAAGCAAGTAGTTGTAGTCCCTACCATATTGTTGTAATATGGGGGTTTCAGAGTTTCAAAGAAAATAGATACCATTTCCTTTTCCATAAGTGGTGGTTGGACATCCGCCGCTTTCTCTCTCCAACGGTGGGTGTACTCTCGAAAAGACTCATTCTCTTTTTTCTCCATGTTGCGTAAATCCTCTCGATCTGGTGCCAAATCTTGATTATGCCTGTAATGTTTCATGAAAGCATCTCCCAGATCTTGCCATTTCTTTACCCTTGTTCTTTCAAGCTGCATGTACCATCTTATGGCTGAACCAACTAGGCTGTTCTGAAAACAGTGTATCATGAGTTTGTCATCTCGAGCATGATTAGCCATCTTGTTACAGTACATAACTAGGTGGTTCCTCGGACAAGTAGTACCGTTGTATTTCTCGAAATCGGGCATTTTGAACTTTTGGGGTATGACCACATCTGGGACTAAACACAATTGTGTAGCATCAGTGGGTCCATATGATTCTATCCCCTCAATTGCCCTCATTCTCTCATCTAAATATTCCCATTTTTCTTTTAGTGCCGAATCTTCCAAGTATCCTTCGACTTTCTCTTTTTCCCCTGAGTCATCATTTGTTACTGGAATTTTCTCTTCCTTTTTAGATGTGCCTTCTGGTGTAATGAGGATGAACCTTTTTGATGAGCCATCACCCTTGGGTGGCACATACTTATCATCCTCATCGGATTCTTCGTCCTCTTCTTCTTCATTAACGATCGGTTCCTTTTTCTTTTTGGACATCATCTTAATTAATAAGTTTAGCTGGTCCTTCATCTCGTCGACCCCCACCAATTTCTCGTGTAACTGATCCACCCCTACTAACTTCCCCTTGATATCATCAAGCTGTTTCTGGAAAGCTTCCATGACGATCTCGAACTTGGATCTTGTCAAATATACAAAGTCCTGATTTTTCTCTTGTAGATGCGCAATTTTAGCGAAATCCCCCCCCGGCCACCCGATATCGTTAATTTTACTGGGGTTATTTTAATGAGAATGTCATGTAAATGTGATGCATGCAAACATGTGGGATGCCAATTAATCATGTATGGATGCAAATCTAAAATTTGTCAACAAGATAAAAAAACATTTGGGAACCAACGTTATTACAAAACGGGATCTGTCTGGCACCCCTCCTTGTCTGGAAATATTTTCATAACACATCCTCCCTCCTACTACCAAACCACACAACCTTCTACCCAAGTACTACCAAGCCCTTATTCATCCCGGTCACATAATTCAAACTATTACATATAACCCTGATCATACGCCTTCAGCCCTTAAAAGTGGAATTGGCTATAGTACATAAGCTCTCGCTGGATCTTCTCGAGGGAAGTTTGGAGGTTGTGATCCGGGTCCCCCATTTGAGAAACTTGTTGCCTTCTTCAATTTGAACTGACAGCTCATGTGCCCTTCTTGTTGCATCGGTGACTAGTCCCTTGAGGCAGTTTACTTTGGCAGTCTCACTGAGATAATTGTTCTCTGCTGCTTGTGCCATATTATACCACCCATGCCCTTCTTCCTGGAGCTCTTCCTTCTTCTCGATCAACTGGTTGACTTTCTGTTGAAGCCTTTCAATCTCTTGATGACATCTCTTTATAGTCACTTCCCGTCGATGGCCCATCTCTTCTAACTGGTCTACCCTTTCCCCGAGAGTGGCATTGACCTCATGCTGTTCATTGATGGTAATCCTCTGTTGACGGCAAGTATTCTCCAAGCTTTCTACCTTCCTTTTCAGAGTCTCGTTGATGGTCTCGAGATTTCTTTTATCACCCCTCCCATTCAGGTGCATCTTCATTTCATCGTTTTCCCTTTGTAGCCTGCTTATTTCCATATCCTTCGCCAACGTGCTTCCATGTAAGTGGATTCTAGGAGGCAATGCCGATTCATAAGTCACCTTTCTCTTTCCTTTCATCCTTATAGTAAGAGCTCTTCCCCTGTTTTCGCTCCATGTTGCATATTCTGGAGCTACAGAGGAGTGAAGGTCTGGAAATCTTCTATTGTACTCATCGCTCATTGAATGATCGATGAGGCTTGGTTGCTTCCATAATTTTATGGCATTTTTACTCTTTGCCTCTACATCTGGATCTGAGTAGGTGAAGTTCAACTCCCCCATTCCGCCGGTCATCGGAGTGAATTGAAGACAACCGACCTGCCTCCTGAACATATTTGGTGCATACGTTACACATCCGGTTGGGCCTAGTAATGGCACCCAATGCTTCTCATCAAATCCATACAGGATATACTCTCCAGCCATCCACGGTGCCTTCCATGACATATTGTGTTTTCCGAACGAGGCAAAGAAATCTCTCCATTGACTAGCAGCAACTTGCATGTAAATTGGTGATGTTCCGGTGAATTCTTGAATCGATCTTCTATAACCATCATACACCAATGCATACTGGACATCTGGGATTCCGTGACTAGGAGAGGGCTTGAGATGCCCAAAAAGCCATACCACGAGCAGGGATGTGCACCCATATAAGTAACCTCCTTCGGAGTGACGGCATCGACTAAGGGCGATGAGAGTTTCAGATAATATTGAGGTGATGGGGTTGGCATCGATCATATCCTGTTGGAGCACCTTGATGGCGAAACTGTCAACATAGTTAGGCAGGCTGGGATAGAGGACGAACCCATATATAAGTAGAGCAAATGCCTTCATGTGGCATCCGACTTTCGCTGTTTGATTGAGGTATTGCATGAGTTGATTCATATGAACTCGTTCTGGCCCACCGCTTGACTCTATCATGTTTTGAGCTCGTTCTTTGTCTATCCCCAGTATCTTTGATAGTGCCTTTTTTGTATTCTGATCTGGCCGGTTCACATAGATCTTGTATGGCTGGCTTATATTTATCTGCAGGATTGATTGATACTCTTCGAGCAGCGGGGAAAAGTCCAATTCATGGACAGAGAAGCAACTGTAGTATGGATCCCAATAATTCAGGATTTCCCGGATCATGTCGGCGGGGAACGATACATCAAGTAGATCAACCATTTGCCCATATGTTTGTTCAAATGCCTCTCTTTCTCGCTGTGTGAATTGTTGCCATGCTTGCCTCAGTATGTGAATTGGGTTATCAATAATCTCCACTGATCCCATGGGTCGAAGTTCAATTCTTTGCATTAACCTGTCTCCTTTATCTTTTTGTTCTCTAATTGACTGATCCATCACACTCTTTTCTCCCTGAACCAACGGATATGCCATCTTGTAATAACGGAGTTCCAAAATAGGAATTTTATCTGGTGACAAAACCTAATCATGAGATTAACCGTTAGTATGAATATTATATTTTTAACAAATGCAAATGCATGTATGCAATGTTATGATTGTCGCGCACAGTTAAAATTGAATCAACCATATAGACGTCAGATACAAAATCACACTTTTGTTCGATCAACTGGGACAAACTTCCGCTATTTACAAAATATATACAAAGGTGGCGTCACTAGCCACTCCATCCCAGGCATCTTCCCCATTACTATAATAAATGGAAAAGGCATCAAGACCACATGCTCCTTTCTACGGAGGGGCCTCGGGGCAAAAAAAAAACTTCCAAAAGCGTCGACCTTCCTTCCAACGAGTCGACCTCCTGACGGCTTCTTATCTTCTCACTGAGGTGGGAGCGCTGGCTCTGGGAGAAGCACCTCATCGATGAAAGCTTGTTCGATAAAATAGGCATGAGCTGTTGCCACTCGCCTGAGGCCATAGTTATTTTGTTCTATTAGGTTGTTTGCCATGGTGAGTGTTGGCAAATAACACTCCTTGATTCTCCCATCATATTGATAACCTTCTGGGGTCATGAGCGCCACTGGAACCTGCTGGGGTAAGAGGTGGTTCAGATAGCGAAGTTTATCTTTCAGATGCACCCAATATCCGGGCACCCTAGATGGTTCGATCGTCGGGTTCTCATTCGAAATTCCTTCCAATGTGGCCCATGGGGTCTCCACCAGTTCAAACCCCTCTTCCGCAACCCGAATTTCTCTGTTCATATGGAGTGCAATGGCCATATAGTTGAGAGTCCTTGGCTCCACTACGAAACCAAACCATCCGCCGATTTGGGCATGTTCGAGGAGCAGTCTCCCAAAGATATTGATGTTGTCTGGAAAGAGAATCCATTGTTGGATACATCGTCTCAATGTGGGTTTATGAATGATAAGCCCTATGTGATTCAGACGCACCATATGCCTCAGCATACAATAAACTTCCTTTGACATGTTTTGATACTCATTTAATGGTATATAGAACAAATTCATGCACATGAGACCCGGATACCAGTTGAGGTGCTTCAACGGAGCATCGTAGTATCCATGGGAATTGATTAGTTCCCGTTTTGATCTCTCAACAAAGGACTCTGAATACCCTTTGAGAGTCCTTAACATGATGTCCAGCGCTATCTCCACCGGCAACCTCCTCATGTTGGCGATCATTGGGTCTGACCATGCGGGTCCGGGTAGGAAGTTGGGGATGATAGCTATGTCGAAATCGGCTAGGTTTCTCGCCATTTGATCCAATCTAACATCATACATAATAGATTCCAAGTTAACTGTGCGCGATAATCATAACATGAGAATGCATGATGATGGTGATGCATGCGTGTTATGATCATTGTAGATTCCTTTACTTGTTTTGAGGAAATCGTTTTTCACTTATAATGAGAAAGAAATAGACTCATGTCAAAGTACATTTAAATAACGACAAGACAGGAAAGAGCAATAAACATTTAGCATTTAGGGGAAAAAAACGAGCAATAAATATGTAACACTTGTATCAATAATGACAAACTAGTTAGGTAGCCCTAGGGATTTTTCGGCAGCATAACGTCGTGTTTTTGGGTAGGCTCTGGGATTAAGTTGCGGCTTGGGCAGTTTCTAGGCAAACTATATGCTGGGTAGGGATCTTAAGGAATTTGGCTCCCAAGTTGTACCATACCATCACCCTTTCGAGCTTTAGCATGATACCCCAAATCAACCTCGGATTTGAGTTCAACCTGGTTGGGAAGTTTTCGTATTTCCCCTACTATTGTAGGAGTCACACTACTTCCTTCCGTTTTGCTATAAGGATTGCTCGGGAATAGAGCTTTATGGATGTATGCAAAAATTGAAATACATAGCAAATTTAAAGCGCAAATTGATGTATAAACACGTAACACCCATTATAATAAAGTAAGAAAAAAAACTTATCGACGATTAATGTAGTTTGACTCTAGTGTTCCCCAGCGGAGTCGCCACTATCGCAACAACCCTCGAAAAACCTGGGCGTATCGCCCGAGGTTCGGTTTGGAGTCGCCATCGATCATATTTTGGGGTGGGTCGAACACCCTCTTCCGGTTTTAATTTTTATTAAAACCAGAATTCTGGTCTGCGAATTTTAGATTTTTGGATTCGGGAGTACGGTTACGTGTGAGGAAGTGTATTCACACCCCACAACGCCCAAAGTTGGTACTACTTAAATCGATAAGTTTTTAAAAGTTGGGTGTATGATAATTTGCGACTATATTGATGTATTTAATTGGATTAGTTTAATAATTTGGGTGTGGTTCGGTTAATTATGTGTTAGTTATTAATAGTTGATCATACGTCTATTAACGTAATTCTCAAAATTAAAGAAAGAGTTTTTAGGTTGGTTGGACTCGAACCTATCGGTTGCCTACGTACCCGGGTTAGCCGGGATCAAAGTCCACGTAGTTCGAATAAAGTTTTGATGTTTTAAGAAGTACTTTTAACCTCGTTCCACCGAAAGTAATTTTCGTATTATAATTTTGTTGATAAAATTTCATTTAGATTATCATGATGTTTATGAACATAAATGAAAGGATTTTAGTTATTAAGAAGAAATTTGGTGTATTAGAAAATAAACAGGATTAACATAATTTGCATTCAAAATTTCGTATTAAGCGTTTTAAAAAAATAGAATTTAACGGGATGGCTAAGATTTTAAGCATGTTGGATCAATAGCCCAACTGGTTAACTTGCTAATCCTGCACTCGATTTCGCGCGACGAGGGTTCGAAACCCACTCACAGCATTTTTGAACCGTCGTTTTTTAATTCAGAGACGAGGGAGGGGTATTTTTGTATGTTCTCAAAAACGCGGTGGCAGGACTGAGTAATTAGCGATAAACCCTAGGGGTAGGCTGGTCTTTCTCGGGTGGGTATAAGTTGGTCTTTTAAACGAAAATTGGAACCCTAATCAAACTAAAGCGGCCGCCTCCACTCCTCTCTCTCTCCGGTTCTCTCGATTCTTCTTCCCTCTTCTCCCTCAGAGAAACGAAACCCTAAAATCTCTCCCTCTGCCTACCGTCCCTCTCGTCCTAAACCAAAAGAAAACCTATCCCAACTAAGCGCCGCCCTCTCTTCTCCCATGACAAAAACGAAGTGCAGAAAAAAAATCCAGACAAACCAAAATTCAAATCGTTCTCCCTTCTGTTTCTCCCTCCCGATCCTACCTCCGACTTGCTCTCTCTCGTCTCACCCAAAACAAACGTCTCTCCTCCTCTTTGTCGAGGCGAGTAGAGGACCCGACGACAGGCAGATCGGCGGCGACTGTAACCGGGTGGTCGCCGGCGAAGACAACGACGAAAGTAAGCTTTCTCTAATGGGTTGCATGTTGATTTTAAGGTTCGATTTTAGTCTTTAGGAATTCTCATTCCCATTTTCTGGTTTTTTTTTCCGGAGATCTACTCTAAACCAAAAGGGAAACTCTTGATTCTGGTTAGAGACACGGCGGTGACGAGGGGGTCTTACCCTAAGGTAAGTTTAACAGACATGCATATCTATTTTGTTTGATTTAGGGATTTAGATCTAGATTTAACTTGTTTTTTTTTATTTTCCTGGGTTTTCTGGGTTTCTGCCGATATGAGGAAGGGAAAGACGGCGATCGCCGTCGCCGGCGGCATGGACTACATCCAAGCCGACGGCGAAAGCTTTAAGTAGGTTCTGCTCTTTTCGTGTTTTTGATTATTTTGGTTTTTTTTTATTTGGGGTTCTAACCCTGACTTTTCTTATTTTCACAGATTTAGGGTGAAAAGCCCACAGGTGAAATCTCGTCAAACTTTTGCTTGAACACATGATTTAGCAAAAAAATAGATTTTGGTGCGATATAAATTATTATAAGAACCAGAATGGGTTTAGCAAGAGTTACAACTCATGCTAAACTGGTTATTAAAGCCTAAATGCTGAGTTATAGATAAAATAATGAGTTCATGATAGAGGGGGAGCCCTTAAACGAAAACAAGGTATTTTAAAATACCTTTCCAGAATTGTTTTTTGCTTGTGTGGTGTCAAGTTATTGTTTCTGGTTGTTTCTTTAAAGGTTTGAAATCTTAGTTAATGGTGCTTAATAAAAAACGAGGCCTTTGGGATTGATAAATACTTAAACTACCTAAACAATGATTAGCAAGTTTAGTAAGATAGAGTATTTTATGGTGTGTCATGTTTAAATATATTAGTAGTGCATGAACTAAACAACAAAGGTTGGTTAGTTCCAACAGCCACATATTTTGAGTTTACTGCCCCTTTTTTATTTTTTTGACTGAAAAGCTTAGATGTTTCTTTGGTATGAGTCTCTTTAGTTAATATACTTGGAGAACATAAACAGATAGTAGCGGAAAGTAAAAACAGTTTAGGAAGCAATCATAATAAACGTAGGAAGCAAAAAAAAGCTTAGAAAGTAAAGAAACATAAACATAGAAAGCATAGAAAGTACTTAAAGTAGAACTAAACAAGCTTAGCAAGTAACAAACATAGAAAACGTTTTATACATTTATCTGTGTTTTTTGAGTATGGAGGGTGTGAAGTGGTGATAATGATGTTTTTTTTAGGTTCTGAGAAGAACCTACCCTGGTTTGTGACTGAGATGTGGTGGTTGTTTGTTTGTTTCCTTCTTTGGCCTCCACTGGTCCTAGCTTCAGTCGCTTTCTCCTTATTCCCCTTTTCTTGGAAGTGTGTTATGAGAACAGAAAGGTAGAAGTGGAAGATTGCTCTTTTGACTTTTGTAAGCTTGCTGTTTTTTTACTCAAGATCTGGGTATGATCTTGGGGGAAAGTTGGGGGAAGATGGATGGCTTTTTAGGTGCTCTCTTTACTGCGCTTTACTTTTGGATGAGGATGAGAATATCGGTCTCTTTCTTTACTTTTGGGAAGAGGATGAGGATGAGAATATGAATCTCTGTCTGCCCTTTTCTACCGCTGCCCAGGCAGGTTGTATTTATATCTGGGAATTCACTGTAACATAGGGTGTAGACTCCTTCTCTGCTTAATTTTCATTGGTGGAGGACTGTAGCTACAGTAACCGACTTGGTTCAGATCGATCCTGGGTTCGATTCAAATGGGCGAACCGGTCTGGGTTGGATACAGATCTGGCCGGGTCGATCCGTTGACCGGACCTTGGCCAAATTAAAGGGCCTGACTGGGCTTGACCAATCTAAATTGGCCTGGTTGGGTTCGGGTTTGACTTGGTTGGGTTCTGACCCAAATTAAATAATTTAATTATCTTTATTTATTTTATTTATTTATTTTTGCAGGCCTATTTTTAGATTTTTAGGGCCCAAAATGATGACCTGAGACAACCAAATCCAAAGAGGATGGTTCTCAAAATCTGATTTCGCCCGAAGTCTTAAAACGAAAGAAAAGTTTTCAAAAACAATGGCCTTGTTATTTTCTATTTATCTTTCTATTATCGTAATTAGTTATGATGTAATTATTATGACGTTTTTGATTATGCGATGTTGTACATTAATTTCAATGGTTGTAATGGTTATGTATATTTATCATAGATGTAAATTATTTATTAATAGAACAATACTATTTCACTATTTGGTTCGTCATTTGTCGAGCGATACCTCAACTTGATACTCCAAATTCGAAAGCCCAACGTCCAACAACCTCAAACTTACCAAAGCGATCTCATACCAAGAATAGAACTAAAATAAGGCCCAAGAATAGAACTAAAATAAGGCAATTGTCTTACGAACTTTCTCGCCAATCGGCATAGGAACAGAGGAGATGCGACTTTTGAGACTTGCTATTGCTAATTCCAAATGCCCAAATTACATACTCTCATATCTTTATGCTAAATATTTTGAGAATATTTAATAGTTCATTCGAAAATTAGCAATTGTCCATCTTAAATGGGTTAAATTCTTCGTAAATTAGGATATTTTAGCCCGGACAAAATGAGGTGTCTACAGTTACCTTGACGGCAATTAGATTCCGTCCAATCAACTGTCACTTCGCCATCAGTCCAACCCACCTCGTCCACCACGGCGGGTCCCATAGGTGCCAACAAAGCCAAATCGTTTGAGGCCGTGGACCCCGCGCTATGGCCGGATCCACCACCTCCCTTACGAAAAAGGGGATTTCGTCTCCGGCGTTGCTAGTTGCCAGGAATTGAACCGCAATGATCGCTGCCGCCCTCTCAGCAATTCGGCCTACGTGCCATTGAGATGGGGGCAGGCTGGCTACGAGCATAGGAGGCCTGCAATCGTCGATCTCAGCTTTGATATTTTTTCTCTACCGAGATGGAGAAGCCCCGCCAGCAACGCCACGACAATTACGAGCATTGGAGCGAGAACCTAATCTTGAACAAGATTCGAAAGTTTCTGCACCAATTTTGAATACATAATACATGAATGGTAATTAGGGTTTTAGAATCAAAGAGGAAATTGAGAATAGGGAAATTGGAAAGAGGAGGAAGAGGCAGTTGGGAAATCAAAAATCGAAGAAGAGGTTGGGGGAGTAGACGGAGGAGAGCCGCCAGTGGGGGTTTCAATTTATTTTATTTTAATTTAATTGTAATAATTTAAAATTAGAAAATATGTGTAAATTATGAATATTTCAATGATTTTTATGATGACTGGGTGGTGACGTGGCATGTTGACCTTAGTCAACGCGTTTGACCGTCCTAGATAACGGCCAAACTTCGGGTTTGGCCAATATCGTTACTTTTATTTATATTTTGGGTCAGAATATTATAGATCGAAAAGAGTGACCAAGATATTTATTATGGTCAAAGTTCAGGCCATACAAATATATTAAAACTAAAATATTCTATTGAAAAATGTAAAAAAATGGTTAACACGGTTACCAATGAGAGGTCGAGGTGATGGTTTTGATTCAAATATTTTTATTTTTAGAAATTTATGAGATATTTTGTTAGTTTTGCTTTCAACGTGTAAGCATGTCTAAACAAGCTAGACACTAGACAAGACCCAACTCTCTTCTCATGGTTAGCGCTTCCTTAAACCCTGTAATTGTAGAGATGATTGTTGGGCCATGAAGTCGGATAAGGGATAACAAAGAGGAGGAAACCCAAAACAAAACGGATCATTGCAACGAAAACTCTGCTTTTCTTCCTTTTTGCATAATGATGTTGAACAAAATTGGGGACACCGGGTTTGAACACCAACTAAACTGAAATATGGTACCGTATAGCTAGATATGAATACTGAATTGAATGCGTGTAAATCACGTGGATATGGAGCTCCACGTCAGGCTTCCCCATTCACATCCCTCGGATCGACCCATATAAATAAAACTGGCGAGTCAGTCTTAAACCTCATTTCTTTCTTCTTCCCATCATCCCCTGTTTTCCATCCTCTGTCTCCTGATTAAGAAATTTCCATATTCCACCGCAGATCTTAATTAGTCAAGCTGGCTATAGAAATGCAAGCAAGATAGTGGTCTCCTAATTGTGATAGCCAGCTTAACAAAAACTAGCCTCTAATTGCTAGTCAAGCTGGTTATCAGATTGTGGAAATTTTGTCTCCATTTCTGTTAGATTTGGCATGAGAAAGGTTGTAAATGATGGATAGGAATCCTTATATTAGACAGCGATAACAGATTAGTTGAAGATTTAACTATGATGACGATTTGATTTTGCATTTGAAAACAATGTTGGTTCTTTCTTTCCCAACCCTAGAGTTACAACTTCCAAGCAGATTTAATCCTTTCCAGACCTTCGTAATTTTGAACCATAAACTATGAACTCGTTGCATTGTTAGCAAAAACTACCAGACTCTCGTATATATGTTATATTATTTTTATGTAACATGCGAAAAAAATCAACGAAAAAATTTATGTACCGTAGGAAAAAATTCAACGAAAATCGAATTGGTACCACTTTGGTCCACGCTGAAAGAAGGATGGTGGCCCTCTTCTAAGACCCTCTCTCCTTTTATATATTCTCTTTCCTTTGACTCAATGGGATGGTTCGGACGATGGATTATGCTCAAATTCATCATTCTACCAAATTTTGCCTAAAGTGCTCATCAGGAAGATATTCCAAAACCAGGTATAAAGAAGTTGTCAAATTTTGAAAATCCAAATAGGTGAGAAACATAAAATATTTTTCAAATCTCTCATTTTTTATTCCATCTCTATCATTAACTTACTACTACAACATTGATCGTTCTTACCCAACAACTGAAATAATTTACACCTTAATTTGATTTTGAACCACGCATTGGTAAGTCCAAACTCCAAATATGTTTCTTACATATCCCTTTAACCACCACACTTGCATGCCTCCAGCACTAAAGTCCAAGGCAGGAAGAAGTCGAGTGGGCAAAGCTAGTATGAAAGCATGGTACTCCTAATAACTTGTCGATTACATGGTTGGCTCTCATAGGCCGTATTACCACCTTAGAGAAAGTGGAAAAATGGTGCCCATAAGTGCACAATGTGTGTCCTCTTTGTGATATAGCAGAGGAAACAAGGGAGCATCTCTATTTCTCACGTGACTATGTGCAGCAACTCTGGAAAACTGTTTTCCCAGTCAGCTACATAGTGATCTGAACCTGGCAGTACGAGAAGCAACTTGAAAGCTGGGGAAGTGCAGAGTGGGGAGAGTGCTTTGGTGTTTGTTGATGAGTGAAATTTGGAGGGAGAGATGTAGACGAATTTATGGGAATAAAACATTGACAGTGGAGGCCTTAGATGCGAAGATGCACGGTGTTATGGAGGCCAAGGAACAAGGTGACCAGTTGTTTGCAGTTGCTGCACTAGGGAGAAGATTGTGGTACAAAGGCTGGGTTAGATGGGTTTGCTAGTTAATAGTCTGAAATGTTATGACAGGTCATTGTTAGCTTGTTTGTTATGTTTTTTTACCTCATTGTTGAGGGATTTCTACCTATCGGGCTAAGACATATACAGATTGTTATATGGATTGATGTAAGGATTATATCGGATGAATAAGAATAACACCCATTCAGGGGGAGTGGATTCCATGAAACTGCCAAATGTCGATATCCATCCCCAACACCCACAAGGGCCACCACTACATAGATTCTGGTGGCAAGCACAAAGGCTTTACCAACACTGACATCGCCACCGTCAAGTGTAAGGAACCTTGATATTTGCGTGAAATTGAGAGAGATTGAGAAGAAAATTTAGGGTTAGGGATTGAGAATTAAGAAGAATTTGGAGAATTTGGGGGAAGACTTGAGAGAACAAGAGAGATAGGAAATTAGAAATTTCAATGATAAGCTTTGCTTAATTATTAAAATAGACTCCACAAGGTTTAAATATGAGCTCCCAAATAAAAAACATATATACCAAAATAAATATCAAGGGTTGAGCCTTCTAAGCCGACCCCCAACCTGCAGGTTTCTTTCGTTCCTCCTTTTCTGAAAGACCGATATTGTCCTCAAGATGGAATGTCGGATAATTCTGGCGAATGCTATATGTATTCTCCCTCGTCGGATCATCAACATCCACGTGCTACCAGCGAATCAAACTCTCGTCCACCAGCCTTTGTCCCTTCTGAACCTATATGGTCTCCAACACCTCGATTGGCACTAGCTCTAATTCTCCATCCTCATCAACAAGCGTAAATGGCGGCACGTCATGGGTGTCGATGCCTCGATACATGTGTAGCAACAACACGTGAATGACAGGTGAATGCGGGCCATCTCGGGTTGCTGCAGCTTATGATACCCCCTCCCAAAGATCCAGGTCTACTTGTATGGGTGCGGCCGAAGAATTACCCAATCTCCAACTACAAACTCCTCTATGTGCCCGGAGTCTTCATGTTGCTTCATCTGGTCGTTCAAGGCGACTAATTCTTCCTCAAATACTTTAAGGTCGCGTCCCGTGCAGCTATCTAATGATCCACATCGTCCACAACACTATGTTTGTCTGGTATCTCACCAAATTTGAGGGAGGGCGCCCATATAGTGCCTTAAATGGGCTCATCTAGATCGCCCAATGGTATTCGGTATTCTATCATAGTTTGACCAATGGTAGCAAAAAATATCAAATACTGTTGCAGGTGATTATTGGCCACCTCTATCTGCCCGTCAGTCTGTGGGTGATATGCAGAACTCATCCTCAACTCCGTGTTGCCCAAAAAGAACACAACCTGCCAAAATCGCCCAAAAAACAATGGGACTTGCTCAATAAAAATGGACCATGAGAATTTGTCAAACTGCTCTGGCACCGTCTTAGTCATGTATGGGTGGAATAAGTTCATGAAGTGTGCATACTTGGTGAGTCGATACACCACCACCAGCAAGATTGTCTTACCACCAGAGGGTAGTAGTCCCACTATAAAATTCATGTTGATGGCCAGTCATACCCTCTTTAGTTCCAACATTTGTTGTAGAAGATAAATGAATCGCAATATGGATGCTTTGACACGCTGAGAAGTTTAAGAGGAAGCTGCGTAGGACTTTTCATCCTGCTTGATCACTAGGCAGTAAACTACCCCCCCTAAACTTCCTCAAAGTCCTCTTGTACCCTGAATGTCCTCCAATTGGTGAGTCATGATAGTCACACATGACTATGGTGGCCAAAAAGATCTTGCAGGCAACAACATCCCCCAGGTAAAAAACCAACACACGTCGGTAGGTGAAATCACTTGGTTTCAACTGCTTGTCGTATCTCATCCTAGAACTGCACCACTGGTCCTGTCACTGTTGCTAGGTTTGCACATGCCTCATTCATGAACAAGGTTTAGTCGGTCCCAACTTGTAGTGTAGCTCATAGTCATACCCAAGCAACTTCACCAGCCACTTGTGATAATCCGGAGAAGATATCTTCTGCTTGAGGAGATTCTTGGGACTCTGGTGATACGTGTGCACTCTGAAATTTTGACCCGCCCAATACAGCTTCCATGTATGGACTATAGTGATAATGTCTAGCATCTCATTCCGTGGAGCATGCCTCCTTTGAAGGAACCAATGTCCTGTCATGAATGTTATAAGATGCCCATTGTCTGATTCCTTGCTTAGATTCATAGATGAAACTCAATTTATAATGGTTATCAATCTCATATTTGATACATTTTCCCCTTCTATCAATGCATTTTTGGTACTATCTCTTATGCTTTATACATAAATCATAACTATTTGACCAATGAGCATATAATAGACCTAGGTTGTATTTTTGTATTCTTTTATGCCTTCTAGGTATGTTTTTGTGCTTTTCAAGGTGAAAGACAACCGAGGAGGAATTAGATCAAGCATAGGATGATTCTAGAGGACTAAAGGAGATGCAAAAGAAGATTATGGAGTTTTCATGTTAAAGACGAGGTCTGATGATAGTAAAACCTAATATGAATCAAGATTAGAGCCCAAGAGGAGTCCAATGGAGGAAGACTTAGCCCAAACTGGGGCAAGAACCAGTGACGACCTAGTGTTGGGCCCACTGCCACTCTGCTTACCTGGCCCAAATCACGGAGAAAACTCAAGGAGAGATTACTTATGGGCTAAGGAGTACCACTCATGAAGAAAAGGGGTGTTGATCTCAACCGCCACATGGACCAAGCCTGAAAAGAGATCCAGAAGCTCTTACTTTGGCCCCAAGACAGAGACTCCAAGTTCTAGTGGTTTTATGAAGCTTTTGGCCGAGTTTAAGAGGAAAAATCCTAGTTTACCCCTCTCTCTTGTACTATAAATATGTGTTTAGATTTCATTTAGAACCCAATTTTTAGACTCAAAATCAACTAAAAGCTCTGCCGGATTAAGGAGAGCATGACTCCACCATCGATGCATACCTCATCTATGGTGATCTCTTCCCTATCTCATATCGCTAGCTAAACCCTTATTGTTTTGGATGTAGATTCTATGATATGTCATGTAATGCGTTCTATGAGTTAACAGGATGTCCTAGAGAATCGATGGTCTAGTTATTTTATTCTTTCTATCTTTCTATTGTGCATTACTATGTGTATTGTTTATTCTACTGCTATGAGTGATAGGAAACTACTCTTGTGTAGTAGGCATCATCATTAGGCGTGAGTAGAGGGAAGGTAAAACCCCCCTTGAGTCGAATGATGATGACACTTGATGCTTGAGATCTCCAATACCATAAACCATTGTAATGGCTCAAGAGGGCCACACTTAACGATGTGATATCTTTATTTCCTTCCTTTTATTAACTATTTAGTGGCATGAAGTGAAAACACACATTAGCTAATTAAATTTCTATTTCATGTGGTGAAACCTCGAGTAGGTTGGCCTTAGTGGAAGGAATAGGGTGACACTAACATTGATAAATCAAGGCATATTATCAATGAGAAAGTATGTGTGCTTATCTAGATGATACTTCCTAATCAATCGTCTCTTTAGCTTGTATGAACTCTCTTTCCTCTTCCTTAATCTTTCTTTTACTTAATAGATTACCCAAAATTCTTAATTCAACCCATCGTTTTTATTTTCTATCATTCAATTCTCAACACCATATCATCTAGTTCTGAGTAGCTACCATCAAAAGACCCTGTGGAATACGACCATATGCATCTCTAGGATTATAACTCGATTTACTACATCAAAATTTTGGCATCAATGCTGGGGACTTTTGATTGTTCATTTGAAATAAGCTAGTTGTTTGTGAATATTGCGATTTTTCAATTTCATTTCAAGAATTGAGGCATTAGAAGGAGTCAGTGGTGGAGGCAGCCCATTGGTGGGACCCACCTTGAGCTTGGACATACTTCATAGTTGGAGGAACTTTCTTCACTGAAGGTCGACGCTTCATGATTCCGTTGCCGCTTATCAGCTCCGCTTCCAAGCTAATTCCTAATCACCTCTTCGTAATCAAAATTAAAATCCCCTGAACCCTGATATGTCGCCTATGTAGGTTAATTCAAAGAACTATTAGCTTGCTTCAATATTTGTTCTTAGTTAAAGAGAGAAGAATTGTCCGGATCTCAGAAAAACCAATGACCTGGGTCACGCAAACATAACAATGGACATAATTTTTTTAAGCAACTTAGCAATTAAAGTTGGACTAGAGTAACAAATTAGGCAAAACCAAAATAGAACTTGTGATTTGGGAAATGAAGACACTTGAGAGGTTTGTATGATTATAATAGTTTTATAAAAAAAAAATTGAGTGTTTCCATTGGTGTATCAGCTTATGAAATCAGCACTGTTGCTACTTGTAAGTTGTACCTATTAAAAGTACCAAAATGACATTTTTTGCAATGAACTAGGCGAAGAATACACTTCGTAATTGGAAGGGCGATGAAAGCATGAATGGTTTTAGGTTGGTTATATTGAAAACTACATCCTTGTTAGTTTGGATGATGAATATATTTTGGATAGTTTTCATAATATGAAAATTCGTCGTGGATTTTTGTAAAACATTATACGAGTTATGGTATCATCTTTTCTACATTGGACCCACCTTAGAAAAATTCATGGCTACGTCACTGGAAGGAGTAAGATGGTCACCCTCTTCGAGTATTTTCGGCCCCAAGCATAAAGGTTCTCGACAAGCCGCATCCGCCATTCAACAGATGTCAAGATTGAAACTCCCGCAAATGCAGATGATACTATCATCATTTCAATTTGATGGAGGGTATGATGGAGATCAGTAGGACATATCAGACGCTTCCTCGATATATACTTTACCATTTAAGGACAATAAGGAGAAGCCCTACGCTTGAAGCCCTACGCTTGAAGCTCTTTCCTATCTAATTGAAAGGGATGGCAAGAGCTCGGCTGGATATGCATCCCACAATTACCTACAAATATGGAGCGATCTAGCACAAGCATTTATGGAAGAACACTTTCCACCATGGAGATCGGAACAACTCAAAGAAGAAATCTCAAATATCCATAAGAAGCGAGGAGAGTCATTTCACGTTACATGAAAGGGATGGCAAGAGCTCGGCTGGATATGCATCCCACAATTACCTACAAATATGAGCGATCTAGCACACACATTCATGGAAGAACACTTTCCACCATGGAGATCGGAAGAACTCAAAGAAGAAATCTCAAATATCCATAAGAAGTGAAGAGAGTCATTTCACGTTACATGAAAGGGATGGCAAGAGCTCGGCTGGATATGCATCCCACAATTGCCTACAAATATGGAACGATCTAGCACAAGCATTCATGGAAGAATACTTTCCACCATGGAGATTGGTAGAACTCAAAGAAGAAATCTCAAATATCCATAAGAAGCGAGGAGAGTCATTTCACGTTACATGGAGTAGATTCAGATACCTGCTAAACAAGTGCTAACATTATGGATTCACGAAGGAACATTATGTATTCGAGACTGTGATGGGCGGAAAGCTCCGGGGCCGGATGGGTTCACATGGGACTTTTACAAGAAGTGTTGGCCGATTATTCGAACAGAGGATCTTAATGCTATTTTTGAATTTCACAGCTCAAGTACTCTTCCCAAGTGCGTTACACATTCATTTTTATGTCTTATGCCCAAACGTGACACTGTGGAAGATATTAAAGATCTGAGGCCAATTAGTTTAATGGGGAGTTTGAATAAACTTATCAGTAAAATCCTTGCTCGTCGACTCAGTTCAGTTCTTCCTAAGCTTATTTCCCCTTCCCAGCATGCCTCTGTTTGAGGTAGGCAAATCTCGGAGGCTGGGCTTATTGCTTTTGAACTTCTTGACAGTAGAAAGAATAGCAGAAAGTCCGGCCTAATGTTTAAACTCGACATTGAACGTGCGTTTGACAGTGTGAGCTGGAGCTATCTATTCAAAGTGATGAACTCTTTGGGGTTTCCTAAGAAATGGTGTGATTGGATTCGCAGAACTATGTGCTCTCCGGTGATCTCGACGATTATTAATGGTGAGGCTAATGGGTTTTTCAAGACTAGTAAGGGTCTCCGGCAAGGCGATCCACTATCGCCAGGTCTGTTCACTATGATAATGGAGCTGCTCTCTAACCTGTTGTACAAACTGAAGGAGGAAAGTAAAATCAGGGGGTTCTGTATGAATGAGTTGAATGGGACTGGAGAAGTAACTAATCTGTTGTGCGCAGATGATACATTAATTTTCTGTGAGGCTTCTTATGACCAAGTTTTGTATATTCTGGCTGCTTTGGTCTGTTTCCAAGCTATCACTAGCCTGAAGATTAATCTGGAGAAATCGATAATGATTCTGGTCGGGGATGTCCCCAACCCGGACTACTTTGCTGCTCTATTCGGTTGCAATTGGAGAAGTGAGGACTCGAAATACCTGGGATTTCCGCTAGGGGCTAAGTTCAACTCTTCTGCAATCTGGGAACCAATTATTGAAAAGTATGAGAGGCGACTAGCAGGCTGGAAAGGTCGTTACCTATCTCTGGGAGGTCGATTGGTACTTAATAACGCCATTCTTACCAGCCAACCTGTTTACTACTTCTCTCCATTTCGAGCTCCTAGAGGAACTATTCATAAAGTGGAAAGAATCCAGAGGAGATTCCCATGGTGCGGGGCTAGTGAAGAACGCAGGATTCCTCTTGTTAAATGGGATTTGTACAAGGCTCTGAAGGAGAATGGGGGGCTGGGTGTGAAAGACCTTCACTTCTTTAACAAGGCTATGTTAGGAAAATGGTTGTGGAAGTATGCGAGTGACAAACAGTTGGTGGAGGAAGTTGATTTCGACGAAATATCCATCTGATTCAGAATGGCAAAGCAGAAGGTGTAGGGGTGGGTACGGAGGTTCTGTTTGGGCTAACATTACAAAAGAATATGAATCCTTTTGGAAGGTCTGCCATATCGATCCGGGCAGCGGTGCTTGGGTTTCTTTTTGGAAAGATTGTTGGGTCCCAAATAAGATCTTGGTGGAAGCTTTTCCAAGAGTTGTCGCTGCTGTCGCTGTACCAGAATCCTGGGTTTCTGACCTCGTCAACAACACAGGTATGAGTACTGTTTGGAACTTAAACTTCAATATTAATTTGAAAGGGGGGCTGAGAGAGAGAGGACGGAGTTCTTCAATGTCATTATTTCAGCTGTTACTGATCAAGTCCTTAGTGGCCCTAGGAGGGTGTCTGGTCCCCAAAACCAGATTTGTCCTTTTCTGTTCGACTTTTGTACAGGCACCTCATTAGCAGCAGGTTCCCTGGCGTGGAGCAGTTCCAAAATGAATCTGTTTGGAGGAATTTTGTGCCTCAAATGATTCGTGCGTTCATGTGGACGGTGGCTCATAAGAAGATCCTCACTCTGGACAACCTGCAGAGGCGAGGATGGGTTCTTGCCAACCAGTGTTGTTTGTGCTTCAAGGCTGAGGAATCCATAAACCACCTGTTCATTGAGTGTGTCTTCACCAATAAAATCTGGGAGGCTGTTAGCAGGGCCTGCAACAACATTTCGATTCCCTCGGGTGACATCCTAAGCACTATTAGACGATCTGCGACTATCCAGATAACCTCACCGATTGGATTGTCTATGGGGCGCTTCACATGATCTGTTGGCAGCTAGTATGGCTCGAGAGGAATCATCATACATTTAGAGATCGGAGTCAAGGGCCATTCGCTGTTTTCCAGAAGTCCATCAGCTGGATTGTTGAGTGCGTTGTTGCGTTCGGTAAAGTCAGCAAGGAACATGGAAAGGAGTGGTTGAGGAACAACAACATTCAGAGTGTTTAGCTTTTTGTGGGATTCTTGGGGCTCTGCTCTCGCGTTTGTTGTTGTTTGCTGGTTCTTGCAGGGAGGTATGGTTGCTGTTGTTTGCTTCCCTTGTTGTTTGCGGGTGCTTGTAGGGTGATCTGGTTGCTGCTGTTTGCTTCCCTTGCTGCTGGTTTTTGGGTTTTAGGTCAGGGGTTGCTTGGTCAGCCTAGACGGGGGGTGGGTTGTGTATTTTGGCTTCTGGTGGCGTAGGGCTGTGCTTTCTTTTGATTTTCTTTTGTACTTCTTTCCTTCTCCCGGTTATTTCTGGGGTGTTGGTTGTACTTCTCGTGCGGTTTGAACCTTTCACTACAAGAAATTTGGTTTATTCTGACACCCATGTTTGTCAAAATAAATCTTAACTTCGTCATAATAGGTTTATTGTGACAAAAACATTTGTCACACTTTTAGTCAAAACTACCTCGTCAAAATAAGTCTGTAATGACAAAATTATTTTGTTGTCACAATAAGTTCTTCCTATTTTGACAAAAGTTTGTCGTTATAATATCCACATATTATGACAGAATGGTTGTGTTAAAATAAGGGTCTATTTTGTCACAACAGGGGGTCTTTTGTGACAATATTCAACACTTTTTCCCCAGCTATTTTGACGAAATATGTAGTTGTGACGAATAGTTTGTCATCAGATTTTGTCATAATACACGCAGTGTAGGATCTTCGTACTTATTTTGACAAACGAATTTGGTCAAACAAAAGGCAACAATTCCCAAATTTGGACATTTAGACTTGTTATTTTGACGACCTGTTTGTCAACTTATATCCTTATTGTGACAACCGTATGTTAGTCAAGTTAGATGGTTATTACGACAACATTGATAATAACTAAAACATACTTCATTGTCATAACAACATTCATGTCCAAAAGATGGATATCATTCTTGTGCCACCAACCATTCATGTCTTGACCATCATAACTTATCTAGAAGCACAGTACTTAAAAACATAAAAGCAAACCGAAAGTCTACATCAGCCCTGCCCAACAAAAGCTAATCTAAGCATCCATAAGCTGCCGGTGGAAATTCCAAGTGCATCACCACTGTTGATGTGTTTCCTGCACAGTTGCAGAAGCAAAGGAAAAACGATTAGACTCTGTATTAGGAGCCGAATTCCTTAATGTAAAAACATCTTTCTTATTACCTGAAACTAAGTGTTGCCTCCATTGATTTTCGCAGCAAGTGATTCCACATACGCCTTGAGACTGTCCTGTGATGCTTGCTGAGATTTGATTTTATCTTCGAATTCCTGCCTCTGTTTTTCGATCTGTTCTTGCTGAGATTTGATTTTATCTTCGAATTCCTGCCTCTGTTTATCTGCATCAGCAAGAGAGGTCTCCAAACGAGCTTCCAGTTCCTTCTCTCTTTCGGAAATGAGGTCTGCCTTTCTAACATAACTCGGTGCTTTCTGCAGCACCATGCGAACAATTTCAGCTCCTGACAATGGATTCCCTTGTTCAACTGCCTCTAGATGAATCCTCCTCATTTCCTCCTGCAAGCAACCGTATACATAATAAATACACACCACGCTAGGGTATCTATCATTCGAGAAACCAATCAAGATCAATACTTCACCCAACAAACCCCTAATCATTAATGTATTCAATATACCAACTATCCTCTAATTCACTAGACTCCCTATAATCCTCCTGGTACTAACCCACAACGAAAAGAGTGCTTACATAGTTCTGCTCGGGTTCCACATTCACCCAACTGCCATCAAGTTTCTTGTGGGTGTCTGCATAGACCCTTAGTTCTTTGGGCTCTTCCTCCACTACATCAGATGGCTGACTGTTATTCTCCACCTCCCCAGAATCATCAATGTTTTCAGTAGTGGCATCGGCAGCTGCATGTTTTGCTTTTTCCTAGTTCAAACCATGAAAATGTAATTAAATCATTCACAAAGCCCGAAAATAATCATTTCTCTGTAATGGATCAGCCACTGAAAATGACTTCTTACAATTTCAAACATCCGCTGGCTGCACGACTTTCCACCTGTAGTATGAGCATATGTCTGCTTACCCTTGTTTTGTTTGTTGGCTACACTCTGCCGCTGCACATCATATAATTTTGAAATGAGATATGGCACAAACATGGTGACAATCTAAGAACTGAGTTATTACCTTGAATTCAGCACTTTCAAAATGATCACACAAACGAGTCCAATCATCAATGTTGATGTTTTCGGGTGGAGTCTGGCGAGCTTTGTCAGGACCTAATTCCTAATAGTGCATATGGCATAGGTGCTTCCAAGACGTGAACCTCCTTGATAAGGTAAAGTCAATGGCCTTTCTTGTAGCTGCACTAGTGATGGAGATATCAAACTCGTTCTGGAACACAAAGGCAAACATGTACTGATTATTGTAAGGCTGCAAAAATCATAAATAGAGATTAATCCGGCTAAGTTCTCGACAATTACCTGTAGCTTCTGGAAAATGGGTTGCTTATCCTCTTCAGTGACATGTTTCCAGTAAAACTTCCCAATGGGAGCCATCATTTTACAGATAACTCCCACCTCCATCTTAAACAACTTCTCATTCGCCCCAACAATCTTCTTAGCTCATGCTGCAACTTCAATTCCACCAATCTTATTTCCAGTCATTGTTTGTTTCATTACAGCAATCCCTTTTGCTTTGCCACGTCCTTTTCGCTCTGGCGCATCTGTATAAATAATCATTATTACAAACACATACTAAACCGATATGCAAAAAATTAAACAAATACTTACCTGATGTATTATGTTCGGTGGTTGCAGTTTCCTCCAAGTTTTCATTCTCTGCAATCACCTCCTGTGTTACTTCCTGATCACGCATGTCATTGCGGGTTCTATTCCTCGACTTCCGAGCCGGTTCCTGAACGGGCTTCCGTCCTGCAGCAGACGCTGTCGATCTTGTCAGTCTTGCAGGGATTGATTGGTTGGCTGCATCCCGCTTTCTTTTGCTACCACGAGGCATACCAGGAGCCATATCTACAAAAACAAATACAAGGCTATTATAAAACAACAATGAGGCTTCCACTGCTCAAACTATAAATGTCTGGCTCTGATTGAATCGTTAGAAAAGGTTTCAATGTGACAAACCAGAATCCATAACATAAAAATCACAAACTGTTAGCAAACCGAAACACAAATTTCATTGGAAGCATAGAATTCAAACTTATAGTCTAGTATAAAACAGAAAAATTCAAAAAACTCGGTTCAAGTCATCATTCTCCATATCATCTTCATCGTCATTCCTGTCATTCTCCTGAGAACATTCACTTAGGTACTCTAGCTCCTCATCATCCGCATCCTCTGATTCTGCATCTTCAGGAACCACCTCCTTCCTAGTTAGCACTCGTTCCATGATTGCGATTTCAGCAGCTGTTAGGGTCACTGGATCGCCATCAGCACTACTGAGCTGCTGGTCATCGATGTTGTCTGATGGAATTTTGATCGCCTCCGTGTTTGAATTGTCCTGGTAAGGGTCATGACTGTAAACTGGATCAACCTCTACCCCATCCCCCTTTTCTGGAACGTCATATATATGCCTAGGACAGACATTATTGACTATACGCCATGTACCTCCGTTTTTTGTATCCCCTATATAAAAAACTTGTCTTGCTTAGTTAGCTAATACATAGGGCTCATTTTGGTACCACCTCTTCCCTATGTTAACACTAGTTAGGAAACCATCAGATCTGATCCCATTCCTCGTATCTCCTACATCCCACCAATCACACTTGAATAAATATACATTCAAGTTGTTACAGAATTGAATTCGCAAAATGTCTACCACCACACCATAAAAATCTATAATCTGCCCATTATGTTCCCCCTGGACAACCACACCACTATTCTGAGTACTCCGTTTACTATTTACGTCATGAATTTGAAACCGAACACCATTTACAATTAAACCCGTGTATCTAGTTATTCTCTCATCTGCACCTATACCTAGAATGTATAAATGGTCATTCTGGCCAAGGGAGCCAGAGGCAAACAACTTTGTAACCTATATAAAATAGAAGAAAAAAAAACCAGCAAGGCATAGTTAGAATTTCCCACCAAAACTTGAACTCAAAACAACAAAGAGAAAATCGTTATAAGTATCGATTTATAGAATTGACCACAGCTTACATAAGTTTTTAACCATTTTGGGAAAAATTCTGCAATAGCCGTGAATGTAGAATTCGGATTATTCTTCTGCATCTCCTCGGAACACATGCTGTCATGAGTTTCATGTGTGATCAGACCTTTAACTATAAAAAGTGACTTGTACTATCTACGCACTAGAAGAGAAATTAATGTGAAAGACAATGCAACTTACTTGAAGCAATCCTCCCCCTCTTCCCAATTATTTAGTATGTAGGTTTGAATCTTGTTAAACTCTGGACGCTTTAGAATCTCATATTTAGCACCACCTAAAGGTCTAGTTTTCTGATTGAAAATAGAAACCCACCTTCACCATGTACATGAGGCCCTTCATCATTTCTATCTAAACGAGTCTCCACCGACTCAAACCCGTCAAGGTATCTCGCACAGAATTCAGAACACTCTTTAGCGATATATTTTTCAGCAATGGATCCCTCTGCATGTGCTTTATTTGTGACAAGTTTTTTCAATTTCCCTAAGAACCTTAGTACAAGTGAATACAGAAACACATGTTAACTTAGTGAAAAGGAAACTTAAAACATTAAGCCAATAAAAACAAACAAGACTGCCTATGTACCTTTCCATTGGATACATCCACCTATATTGAACTGGACCGCCGAACATTAACTCGTCAGGAAGATGAATTGCAAGATGCATCATTATGACAAAGAACGATGGAGGATAGACCAACTCTAGTTTGCACATAATTAAGATTATGTTCTTTTGCAAGGTGTGGACAGAAGATTTGGATATGGTTTTCGAACAAAGCTCTCTAAAAAATTGGCTTAGTTCAGCCAAGACGACATATACTTCTTTCTTCAAGAAACCTTGTGCCACTGCCGACAATAAACGCTGTATGAAAACATGGTAGTTGTGACTTTTCATTCCAGTCACAGACCGCCCATCACTAGTGATACAGCGTGATATGTTGGATGCATATGCATCGGGAAACTTTATGGTTTTCAACCACTCACACACTTCACGTTGTTTCGAGACCGGTAATGAATAACAGGCCTGAGGTAAACAAGGCTTAGCCCCAGTTCTGTCAATGTGCAACTCTTTCCGTATTCGCATGTTCTCCAAATCTAGCCTAGCAGTCATGCCATCTTTTGTTTTCCCTTCAATGTTCATCAGGGTCCCTAGCAGATTCTCACTGATATTCTTCTCCACGTGCATAACATCTAAGTTATGCCGCAATGCAATACTAGTCCAATAAGGCAAACCCCAGAAAGCAGCTTTGGTTTTCCAGTTTAAACTAGGATTTGAGGCACCTCTTTTCCTTTTGCGACTACTACTGGCCTGCTCACTGCCTAAAGAAAAATTAACTTGGTCAAGCAGTTGTTGTCCAGTTAAGATTTTAGGCCTAGCTCTAAAATCTGACTTCCCATCAAATTTCCTACTTCTCCTCCATGGGTGATCTTTGTCTAACCATCTACGGTGACCCAAATAGCACTCTTTGCTGCCAAACTGTAATCGTAGGTAGTCTGTCTCCCTATTGCAAACAGGACAAGCTAACCTACCTTTAGTACTCCACCCGCACAACATACCATAAGCTGGAAAATCATTTATGGTCCATAAAAGCGCAGCATGTAACTGAAAAGTTTCATTAGAGTACGCATCATAAGCTTTGACCCCAGGATTCCATAACTCGTTCAGACTCTCAATCACTGGCTCCAAATACACATGTATATTGTTACCCGGGGATTTCTTCCCTGGTATCAGGACAGTAAGAAAAAGAAAAGACTCTTTCATGCAGTACCATGGTGGCAAATTGTAAGGAGTAAGAACAACAGGCCACATGCTGTAGCTCGTACTCATGTTGCCAAACGGATTAAACCCATCACTCAACAATGCCAGTCGGACGTTCCTAGGATCGGAAGCAAACCAATTATGGGCTACATCAAAATCTTTCCAAGTCTGTGCATCTGCTGGATGCCTAAGGATATCATCGTCAACACGATTATCCTTGTGCCACCTCATAGCCTTCGCAATATGCTTAGTCATAAACAACCGCAGAAGCCTATCCTTTATAGGGAAATACCTAGCCCTTTTAATGGCAACATCAAACCCTTTACCAGCAAAATATCTATCAGATTGACACTTGGGGCATTTCCTCTCATGAAGAAGATCCCCCCTAAATAAAACACAATCATTCGGGCAAGCATCTATTGTGGTGTAACCAAAACTCAGGTCTTTAATATATTTCTTGACATCATAGTAAGAACTTGGCAAAGACTCACCTTTAGGTAAAGCCTTTTTAATCGTTTCCAAATTCAAGTTGAATGACTTGTCTGAACTATTTGTAACTATTTTGTTGTTCATCAACTTCATAATGAATGACAGTTTGGAGAAGGTTTCACAACCAGGAAAAAGTGGAGCTTTAGCATCCTTAATCAGTCTTGCTAATGTGGGATCAATATCCCCAACAGCCCAGTTAGAGTTTCCAGAATCAGGTCTTTGTGCGACATTAGCTCTACCTAAGTCATCTAACATGCTAGGAATGTCTGTATCAACAAAAAAATTATCCTCCTCCTCAAGATGAGGAGGAGAGCTCGCTGGACCACTACTACCAATCTCAACAGCAGGTTCCCCATGATGAACCCACCGTACGTAATCCGGAACCATTCCATGATTGTAGATATCAGCTTTCACTAACTCAATGGTCTTGAAGGAGCAATTGTTGCACCCTCGGCATGGGCACCTAACTCTACCTTGACCATCAAGACATTGCATGGCACATTGTATAAAAGCATCAACACCACGTACATACTGAGGACAAAATCTGTCCTTCAGTTTCAACCACGACCTATCCATTCTCCTAGTGCACTTAAAGTGAACTAACCTGAACAACTCAAAGTCCCTTTGCTGCAAATTCCCACTTGCAATGGAACTACAACAGTTCACAACTCCAAAAAAAATGCCCAGCTGGTGCAGGAGAAGGAGGATTAAAAGTAGTAGAACCTGGGGGAAAACAAATGCAAACAAGGTTAGTTAGGGCCAAATAGGCTGCTGGACACTCCCCTCACCAGAAACGAAATCGAGATAAGCACACTAATGATGTCCTACTAATGCTTTCAGTCATGGCGATGTTAACAAACAACTAAAGAAGGTTGCAACCTCACAAGACCTAATTACTAACTCACACATTGACAAGCAAACAAAAAAGAACTCGCAGAATTTGAATGTCAATTAGGAACGAGTAATCACTCATAATTTCACAGATTCATGCATTCAGGGGAAGAGAATGAGAGGGGTCCTAACCTTGGGTTCGAATATCCTCTTTCGTTTATCTAAGGACCTGCTCCAAATATATGATTCTGGACGATTGAGGATCTCGAAAATTGTTGGAGATGCTTCCGCTGGGCATGCAATCAGACAAGGGTTAGGGATTGGAAGTCAAGCGCACAATCTGTTTCCTTCCCTCTAGGGACGGAATAGAGCATGCAACCGAAGCAAGGAAACCTAGAAACTGAAAAACAAACGAACAATCAAACTGGAGGTTGCGAGGATTCTTACATGCACTGACGAAATTGGATGCGGGGACGGTGATGGATGAGGTCTGCGCGCGGGGACGGCGGTGGATGAGGTCTGGGCTTGGGGATGGCAGTGGATGAGGTCTGCGCGCGGGAACAGAGAAAGGAAAGAAAGGGGGAAGAGATCAATCTAGGGATTCAGAGATAGGTGATTGGGCGGAGAATGAAAAAAAAGGGGGGAAGAGATCAATATGCGCACAATCTCCTAAAACGAAAGGAAAGAAAGGGGGGAAGAATGAAAAAAAGAAGCGCCCAGAATTCCCTCCATGAACGATTGAGTTTTCTTTTCAGTATGAGAATTTGAGATATTTCTTCTTCCTTCGCTCCATAATATCCCGCCATTCTCGATAATTTCACTTAATTAGTCGTCGATAGGTAAATAACACCTATTTTGACTGTTCAACATAAGATATTTTGACAAACTACTCGTCACAACTGTAAACTATTCTGACTACGTGTACTATGACAAGCCGGTTGTCATAACAAGATAGTCATTCTAACCCGGGAGCACCATATTTTGACAACATACTAATGACAACACGTATTTTTTCATAATAACACCTTATTTCGACAGAATATTCTGTCAACTCTGATTTTGTCATAATAGGTTGTACTATTTTGACAAATAATAGGATTGTCATATTAAATATCTTATTATGACAAATCTACTATGACAAAAAATTATTTTGTCGTAACTAACCAAAATTCTTGTAGTGTTTGCTGGGATGTTTTTTCTCTTATTAATAATATTTCTCCCACCATTATAAAAAAAAATACATCATGTAGATTTCTTCTATAGAGGCCTAGATGATCAAACAACCAAGTAGGTTAATTAACATGATGATAGGAGGAAGCATCCTCATCTACATGCAGAGAAGATATTAGAGATTTATGCACATCTAGCTAAGTTTAATTACAATGATAATAAACTAACTAAGCACTAACTAACAATAAGAAAGAGACACATGTCATGTACAATAATTATTAAAATTGAAACAGACACTAAGTAGAACGACGTCGTTCACTTCCTAGCTCATCTCTCGCTTCTGGTTGAAACGATGTGGTAGGGATGGCAATGGGTAGGGTCGGGTGCGGGTTTACCCTATACCAACTCCTAACCCGTCGGGTAGAGCCTTCTAAAATACCCGACCAAATAACCACCGGGTATGAAAATTATATAACCATACCCTACCCACCGGGTAACCACGGGCATTCGGGTAACCATGGGTACGAATCCTAAACTATGAACTTATACACATATATGCACGTACATACTGTTGTGTTGTCCATTAAAAATTCTCAATACTTGTAACTGTTTTAGCTTCAACAATCCACACAAATAAAAATGGCAAACACATAATAATTATGTTTGCTTCTACAATCCACACAAACATAATAATCGTCTACATCTTCATCATCAATAATGGTAGCTAAACTCAATTTCTCAAGCTAATCTAAATTTCCCAAGGAAAATTGACCCTTTGGTTAGCGGGGCGGGTATAACGGGGCGGGTATTATCGATTACCATAACCGTACCCTACCCTTTATTTTGAAACCGGGTATTACCCGTACCCGCCCCTTAACCCGTCAAAGCGGGTAATTACCCTCGTTGACCGGTTACGGTCGGGTAGGGTACCCATGGTTACGGGTTGGATTGACATCCCTAGGTGCTACAAACGTTGTTGTGTCTTTGACCCATGTTGGAATCCAACTGCAAGCTTCTCTCACATGGTCTTCTCTAATATAACTTAATTGGTGGCCTCACGTTGACTAGAAAGCAAGGCTGCTTGACAAAGCCATTATCTGAAATTGCAGGCCTATAAGTGGGCTAGGTTTTTAGCTCCATGTACCTGGAAAGTACACATAAATAATAGGGTAATGTCTATTTTTTATCCAAACATTTTTCAGATTCTTTTATATTATCCAAACCTATGATAATACTAAGAATTAGTCAAATGTTAACTTACAGTTAGCAATTTTGTTAGTAACATTGACTTTGCTACATGATACTGACTTGGAAAAGACTCATGAAGGTCAACATTCCAAAATTTTAATATTTTAACTAAGAAAAGAGTTACAAAATTATTAATGATAACGTAAAAATGGCTAATATTTTGATGCATTATGAAAGATTTGGATAATTAATAGAATTTTAATAGGTTTGGATAATATAAAAGAATTTGAAAAAAGTTTGGATAAAAAATAGACATTACCCTAAATAATAAACCTATTCTTTTGTGGAATGGATAAACCGGCAAAGAGGTATTCATAAAAAAAAAACCTGGCAAAGAGTTAGAGTAGCAGAGTAGTAGCTTATCGATGAAGATGGTACACAAACAAACAAGGAAACGAGGAGACCAATGGAACAAAAATTTGATTCGATTCTCATCCAGTGACACTAATAGTCAAGTCCCTACTCTGTACTAACAAACTTCTTTATAATATTTATCCATTTTACACTCTCTACAGTTAACCCAAAAGAAGCAGAGTGAAAAGCAAGTAGCTTTGGAATAAAGGGACGCACCAGAGAATAAAAGGAGCAGCTATTGCCATTACATACAGCCTTTTCATTTATTGATTGAATGAGGGAATCATAAGATAGATGATCACTCGGTTAATTACCTAGTACGTTCAATGATGGATAATTAGTGTTATTCTAATTTGATATTGTTACTAGGACGGGCATGCTGCAAAACCATTTTGCAGCGGCAATGGAGTGCGTAAATCAGTATGTTTGTTTGCCCGCGTTTTGATTGATGGACCTTGACATAAATAACAAAATAGCTGGATATTGTGCTAATCCTACAGTATGTTAACACTATACCAATATGAATAGTAATAATTTGTATTGGAATTGTAATCCTACAACTGAAAAACACAACGATTACAATTGCAAAAATAATAGCTACAACTATAAATGCGTCGAAATAATAGTGCTACACGAACAAAAATAATTACTACAACTATGATTGTAATACTTATAAAAACATATAATTAACATGATGCTACATGATTTATGGTCATGGTTAGGAATCCCAAAATAGCTTAAATTGGTTGGATTGAACTCGAACAAAATTCTTTAATATTTATTAAAGTGATACGTCGACGATCATAATTCCTAAAACATGACAAATGCATTGTATGTCAAGTTTCTTATAATCACATCTTGTCCTCGAATCCATCTAATCAAATAATTATAAGTCTATGTGCTTTAAGAATGTATGCTGGATGGGAAGACAATTATATCCAAGTGGCAACTCTTTCCATGGAAACATTAATTTAGCTACTTATAGCTAAACGAACATTAGCCGCAACCATAGAAATTAACAGTCCTCAAACAATTATATATGAGAAGAAGTTGTAGTTTATACCATCCAACCCGTGTTTGATTAGAGCTATATTCAAATATCTTACTGCTTTAGAAATATCTTACTTAATCAAAGCCCTGTAAGATCAAGTTTGCAATGAAATTGGAATAATCTCATTGTCTCCGTGTGAGACCACCAATCGTACCCCCAAAGGAAGAAGAAGAAAAAGGAGAATAAGTGAATAACAAAGAAAGAAAATAAAATAAAAGTCATGGCAGAGGCGCTAAAGGGATAAAGGCTATGAGGATTGAGGAGGCAGGCAGTAGGGGCATAGGGAGAGCGCTGACGGCAATAAATCCCAATAGCGTTCTCTGAGTCCATCAAATCAAGCCCAACGAAGATAAATTATATGCCCAATAAAACAGGCCCAACAAATCATATTAAGATGGCCAATACTATGGTGCCGCGATAAAAAGCGCGGTACCGGTGACGCTGAATATGATTGGGCCACGTATAGCTGATGTGGCAGAGCTGAATTAACCCAAGCCCAAATATTGACCGTGCAAGAAGTGGCCCTGCCCCTAACGGCCAGCTGACCAAACAGACGGAAAGCTCTCTCCGTCTTGGTTTTTTTCTCCAACCTACAGGAACAAACGACCACAACAAGACAACCCAGAGCCCATAGTTGTCTTCCGCTCTGTTCCCTCCGGCTGACTGTGAAAGAAACACAACGTTCTGATGAAATTTTCTACCGCCTCAATCTCCGATACAGCCTACCCGATTCACCTCCACTAAATTTCGTCACCGCCTCCGTCCTCCTCGAAATCTTATCTTCCTCTTATTTGGCCTCTAATCAGAGTCCTCGATCCGAATTATGTTTCTGCGTCGGTTTATCTGTTCGTTTGGCTTTGTTGGCTTGATGGGTTCGTATTGCCCCGTCCAAGGTTGGGGTTCAATTCACATTTATTGTTCTCCTTGTTTCCGGATTAAAGTGGAGCAAAAATTTAATCTTGAGAATGAGAGGGTTGTTCTAAGATTGTGATGCAGGTAGGCTTGGCTTGCGTTGCTTCTTTCCCCAATCGGTTCGAACATTGTTAACATGAGCAACATCGTGAGTTTCAGCTTGGGGCTCTATTTACCAAATTGGAATTCTAATGTTTGTCAGTTTGTTGCTTGTGTTAGTTAATTCTACTTATAAGAATGTATCTTTTAATATGGTTGTTAAAAAGTATTAACTTGCTAGAGGCTTCTTGTGTTGGTGATTTATACAATAACTTTGTTGGGAATGTTTGAATCTGTTGGTTGTTAGTTCAATGGCTACTAAACCGAAACTCATGAAATATCTTGTTTAGGGACTTGTTTTCTGTTGATCGATTACGTAGGGAGAAGGGAAGAACTTCTGGGATCATACATTCTCCTGACATTCATCGGTCAAGAAAGCACACCTATTTGGTAAGATATGAATACTCCCGTGTAGTAGAATGAATATGGTGGTAGTGAATTGATAGTGGCAGTAAGCTTATGATTGGAGGCTAAAGGCTAATGCTTCTTCTGCATTGAGATATTAGAGTCACCTTGTTAGTTTTCTTCCTTGGAGATTTGTCATTTCATGCTTAAAATGACAGCTTCTAGGTCCATGCATCATCGATAACTTAGTTTGGTCTAGTGAGACACAAGTGGAGCTCCTGCAGCTGTATAGTTAGGGAAGAACAACACTGTCTGAGAAATTGGTACATCCTAGTATCCTACACATGTAATATTCCCATCTTTGATGAATAATTAGGGTGTTAGAGGTGTTTCCAGGATTTTGTTATTTCTATAGCATGTAGTATAGGAATCGCTCGTTCATTGGTTAGTCGAAAGTGTGCCCTTGTTGTTATCTGTACTGCTTGTTTCTCTCATTGTTCTGTCTTGTAGGCTGGAGGTTCTGCAAGAACCATATTTTACTGGGACTTAATATACCAACAACAACCCATTATCCTCTCAGGAACTGGTAGTGATACTGCAGCTCACTCATGACTTGAGAAAACCAGTTTCATCGGGATCATCCTTCATTGAAACTAGCAGCTGCAATAACAGCAAAGGGAAGTAGCAGCTGCAACAACAGCAGAGGGAAGACAACAGTAGCAGTAGGACAACAGTAAAAGGCGGATGCTTGAACTCTCCCACACGCAAAGGAAAATAGCACCGTTGTATTTTAAGTTGTTTAACTGCTAATTGACAGATGACATGAATGGAGTGGTTATTTGTTGAATCAATGAGTTTATGTTAGCTAACATTCTGGGTTTAGCTGCTGTGCTATAGGAAAACCAGATTAAGCCTTACTATCTTATCTCTGCAATGGCCTATATATTGTGATGAATGACAGTCTTGACTCTTGAGTTCTCTTTATTCTAAAGTTATCAAGGAAGGCTTGTTGCGGGATGGGTGTCTTAGGACTTCATTCCTGTGCAATTCAATGTCACTGGGTACATGTACCAATGCTAAGGAGTACATGTTCTGGGATGGATTCCACCTCTCTGAAGCTACTAAAAAGATCCTAGCTCAATCCCTGCTTTTCCAAGGATTGTCGCTCACATCTTAAATTCCATAGTTCCATCAACGCTACAAACACAAGCTTGAAAAGACAAATAAACAGTTTTTTATTCCCTGGTCAATCAATGTATCCACCATCCACGTCTAATATATCAATTTGCTGCAGTACTATCTTCCCCCTTTTGGAGGTCACTCTAACTCTACCAACTTCTCAATGCATCTGAAGTTGGAAATTGTCATCGTCAATTACAACAACAAAATCGTATCCAAGATCATTGGCAGAATGGAGGTACAACTCATCCATCCCCTCTGCTGGACTTGGATTCTCACCAGCACGCTAGCAACAGTCTCTCCCTGTAGATTTAGAAAAATCCATTTACATCACACTGAATAGAGTAACATAAATCAAAGAAAGAAGGAAAGCTCTTTGAGAACAAACAAACCTGACATCTATTGTGGAACAAAGTAAAGTTTCAATCGGGAACTGAATGCATCAAGAAACTTCATCAGAGTGTCGGGCCTTTCTGGGAAGACGAATTGACAGAGAACCTTATCTCGAACAAACTATTTGCTGCCCATCTGTAGAAAACAAAGCAAAAAGTTCAGTTGCGAGACCAAAGCAAAATAGACTTCCGACGCAAGTAACACGTTCAGCTGCTCAGACATTCACAACTCCTATGTGAAGCCAAATATGTAGATAAGCCTACAAACTTACAGACCTGTACTTAGCTGAGCGACGATCCTGGTCGAGATGGTGCTGCAAATATGATAAGTCCAGAACATCCATATAGTAATCAAGGTTGACAGCTGCAAATAAAAAAGCAAAAGTGGGTTACCATGTAGTTTTTTCTTCTTTCCAATATGTTTTATAGGCAATGGATGGAAGATAACCAAAGTATGAGACTACCCAGCTTTCCATAGTTCTCAACTACATTGATCTTGCACAACACATTGATGTGTGGAAGTTCCAGTTGAAGCATCATTACATTTGAGCTGAACTCTTGATCATAACAGAAGGGAAAAGGTGGCATTTTCAGCCTTTCATGAAATTTGAAAATGGGTTTGTTGTTCTGTGGTTTTACCCTCATTGCACAATATGACATAATGGTTGAACTCATATACATTGGCATAGAATAGCTAATCTCTTTGCACACTATAGTTGAACAATATACAGTTGGTTTTGGCCACAAATTATGTTATTTCTACCGCAAATTAAAGCATTCCCTAGAAAACAGAACATACAAATGCAAGAGGGAAGGAGAGAAAGAATATAGAAGTGACATAACTAGCACACAACCCCTGTTGCTCTCTAAATCCATAAATATAAAGGAAAACATTTAAACCAACCCTCCCATTGCAGCAACCATGAATGGAAACTCAGAAGCAACGAGGAATTAAAACGATCCAACTCATTCTCCTAACAGCCTTTGGAATCGAAACTACATCCTCATTTACACATTCCTCGAATTACCTGACAACCTTTCGATTCAACGGCCAAAGTCGCTCTCCACCGCTTAGAACTTGGTTTCCACGATTACAACAGGGGCGACGCGAACTGAGGAGGAGGACGCAGATGGAAAGGTGAGTCTCTTATTCTCAGGTTTGGATACCTTGCCGGTGACACGGTCCGATGGAGACAGAGCCACGCGAAGACGTTGGATTCCTTCGTCTTTGAAGATTGGGTCGATGACGGACAAGTCACCGGAATTGATTTTGAGAGACCGCCTGAGAGGGTGATCGAGGAAGTTGGATTCTGTATCGTTTGGTCGATCCATGCTTTTCTGTTTGCAGATTCTGCCTAATAACAAAACTCAGTTACATTAACTTTCTCAATAATATATGCCAAAAAAATTAATTAATGAAAAGGAAATACAGAATAAAGCGACGGAGATTTGTACTCCGTCAGTTTGAGACAAGTCGGTTAGACCAGTTAAAATGGGCCATCGACTTTAGACCAATGTTCATTAATCAACCCAGCCCGCCACATAGGTTCCATGTGGACGAATAAGAGACTGCGTAACCGGTGCCGCACTTTTTACCGCGGCACCGTAGTATTAGCCTATTAAGATTAGGCAACAGTAACCGGTATTTATTTAATTTTATATATATTAATTAATATTGTGTAGTATCCGTCGTTAGATGCATGCGTTTTCCAATTCGATCAATATGATAGCATATATGACCAATAAGATTATCGGTTGAGTAATTAAATACAAGTAGTTAGTGACGGGTTCAGTTAGCGTGACTACCCCTAAAGGGGTAGTGATTTTTGACACCCCCTTTATGATTGGCCAATTTTATTTCCAATCATTGGCAAGTATTAATTAAACTGGTTTTTTATTTTTTTTAATCTTGTAATTTGGGGTCTCTCACCACATTGGAAAAGAGAAAAAATCTGGGGAAAAACGAAATCACCCCCATTAATTACATAATTAATTTCTCTCACTGGTACATTAATTACACGTACCACTCCACTGGTACACGTACCACTCCACTGGTGCGAGCAATCCACAAGGTAGGTTAGAGTGAGAACAATACCAGTGCAATAATATTTTTCATAACAATGATAAACAATAATAGGGAAAAAATAGGAACTTTCCATTAGTAGCCAAAAACTGTGTTCCAAAATGGGTTGCAAAATTAGGGAAATGCCAACAACAATGCCAAAAGCAATAAATTATCCTTCGAATGTGAATAAACATAAAGTCTTCACAATTTTTTAAGCCTAAACAGGACATATGGTTACACGTACCACTCCACTGGTACACGTACCACTCCACTGGTACACGTACCACTCCACTGGTACACGTACCACTCCATTGGTGCGTTTTTTTCTGCCGACGAGAAACCCCCCAGGTGTTCTTCTTCACGTTCTTCTTCATCTCCGACGGGTTCTCCGCCGACGAGAAACCCCCTAGGTGTTCTTCTTCACGTTTTTGTTGTTGTTGTTGTTAGTTAGTTAGTTACTGTGGTATTGGCCCTGTTGATATTTTCATCGCCGAAATCATCCCGATGAGAAGGCGATGATTTGTTGTTGCAAGGCTGGGGCTGCCAAGTGGAAGAGGAGCCCAGAAAGGCATCGAACAATCTGCTCCATTCAGCTACATCCCCCCCTGCCTTGTTGTTCATCTTCTCGGATTCGAGGTCCTTGAGCATCTGCTGGGCTCTCTCGTAGGCCTTGAGAGTCGAAGGCGATCCCACAGTCGGCAAGCAACTCGATGGGTTCCGGCCACCATCGATTTCTATAGAGGAGAGGGATGGGTTGCTATTTTTTCGGGAGGGAATATGGGAAATATAGGAGTTGAAAAGGCACTTTCCTCCTCCAACGTTTTTCTCCTTCCCCATTCATAATTATTATCACAATTAAGGCTTTCCCAATTTACAAGATTACAATAAATAAAGTAAAAAGCAACTTTCATTAATAAAACTTATCAAATGATTAAATGGAAAAGTGACCAATCAAGAGGAGGGTGTCAAAAACCACTACCCCTTTAGGGGTTAGCATAGTATCCGACCCCAGTTAGTGACTACTACAATTGCTGAGGAGTGGTAGGAGATATGGAATGACACACGCAGCTCGATGAAAGGGGTGAGTAGTTGGAGAAATTATTACAAGGCTAGTCTAGGTCCTTACTTTACGTACGAGTTCCTCCCAGCATGATACATCTCTCTGTGCTCTTGTCATTTGCATGTGGAAGGTAAAAGTTAGGTTGTATTCGCATATAAGTTTCCTCAAAACTTATTTGCTTTTGGGATTTCCCCAGATCTCATTACGATCCTCTTTCTTCTACAAAAAAAATAAAAATAAAAAAAATCTCTTTTGGCGTTGGCGTGCTCGCTGTATTATCTGCGTATACTATACTTCCGATAATCCTAGTGAGTTATATCCATCTAGATTATAAATTAAATCGAATTTATAATATAATATTGTATTTTAACCTCTAATAAATAAACCTAAATTTCAATTTTTAAACTCAAATTCGAAGATTAAGTTAATAAAAAAAATAATCGAAGATTCTGATTCGTTGAAGTACATTGTAGTACATCCAACAATCACACCACTTGAAATATTGTATACTCAAGAAGTATATATGTTGTCTTTCTAAAAACTCTATGAAAATACTTTTAAGTGTATCATAATTATTATTACATGTGTGATGACGGGGAAAAAAAAAGTGATCAAATCAAAAGAATGATATTTAGGAAAATTTAATTGTGATTTCTGGAGAAGAGAGAGTTAATTAGTATCTTATCAATTACACTATTTTTTATGTTCGTAACCAATTTTAATGTATTTTTATCTCTTTTTTTATAATGTAGATATGTCGCTGCAAATGGGAGAGATTATTAACTTTGTGCCATATATTAATGCCTTTTGGAATTTGTAATGGAAGTACAAATTTACACTTGAAAAAGTGTAATATTCCTAAAACAAAGTGAGAGGGAATCAACATCTTCCTTACATCTTGGCCTTTAGAGAGCTCTTTTCTTGGTTGTTTTTTTTTTATACTTAAAACATTAATATAGCCTGGAATTAGGCCTACAACAACTCCTTTTCCCCCAGAAATTCAGCCAGATGATGATCAAGTAAGTACCCAGCTTGTAAATAAATAAACCTACCTACTCCAAACTGATAATGAAATTACTTAAGTAGCAGAACCAGAAATGGATTTGATTGCACTCCAGAAATCAAGGTAAACAAAATACAGAATTACTAATCATTGGCACAATTACCAAGGGCTTCCCCATTCACATATTAATCAGTAATTGATTGATAGGCATCATATTTGCCAGGAGTCACACTACAACAAAATATGGCTTTTGCAACCAAAATTCTTACAACCAAACTAAAATTGGTTGCGAATAGGGTATTATTTACAACCAATTATATTTTGGAAGCTAATATATTAAAAATTTGGTTGCCTATAAAAATCGAAGTATAGATAACCAAATAAAATTTTAAGTGACCAAATAATTTGGTTGCAAAATGGTTTATGCTTTTTCCAACCAAATAGTTTTGGTAGCAAAATGATTTTTACCTTTTCCAACCAAATAATTTGGTAACATAATGATTTTTACTTTCTCCAATAAAATATTATTGGTTATGAATTTTAACAACAAATTTCAAAAACTTAGATAACTAAATAATTTGGTTGCAAATTCAATAAAAAAATTCAGCAACTAAATTAATTGGTTGTCCTAGTGTTCTATAAAAATGTAGTTACTATATCTGACTTTTATCAAAACTGAGTGACTATAATAGTAATTATGGAAAACAATCCAATGTCGTGACTCGTGACTGTCGTTCATTCTGGTTGATTAGGGAGAATGAAGTTTCTGGGAAGTCTCTGGGGATTAGTGACCCTCGACAAATTATTTGTCAGATTCCATCCGATCTCTACTCCTCCTCTTATTTTTCCTTCTCATCATGTCTATTCCGATTCCGATTTCTCCTCCTCTTCTTCTCGATTCCTATTCCGATTCCGAATCCAACTTCTCCTCTTCTCCCGTCCCCTCATCGATCCTTATCGTCATGTTCACCTCTCATCGATCCGTCGCATACATGCCCCCGTCCAAGAGTCGGAGCTCCAGTTGCTATCATCTTGATCCCCAGCTACAGGAGTGGCCCTTTCGTCATCGGTGGCGTTGAGCAAGTCATGAAGGCGATGAAGCACGAGGTCGTCGCTGGCGTCGTGGAGAGAACACGGAAGGCGAATACGCCGGCCTTGATCATGATTTGTCCATGGCGTCGTAGGGAGAACACGGAAGGCCAAAACGCCAACCTGGAGCACGAGCGCCGCTCCAATCCCTCGCCAGCGCTGCTGCGATTTTGATCGCGATTAGTTCCGCCGCCGCAGAAACCGATACTTTCTCCTTCGTCTCTCCGATCTCGTCCTTGCGGCGGGTAAGAATTGATCAGTTATCCATTGAGCTCAATATTCTGATTCTTACTTCGTTGTTATGCATCGGTGTGATTGTTCATTTTGTTTTTTGTGCATAAAGTTCGAGGACGCCGTCGAGTTCTTCAGCCGGTGCCCCAGAAATCAGGTTAGGGTTTTTGAATTTTCTAAAGTTTAAATTCTTCGCTCCATGCTCTAGTTGGCTAGTCTTTGGTGTTAGTTCTTGATTGTAGCACTAGGTGAACAAATTTTTTTTATACCTGGAGCTTCAACTTTGGATACGTAATAGCTTCTGTTTCTCAACAGTAAGACACTATAACAGATTCACCATCCCCAAACCTCAGTTCTCTATTCGGGGAGTTGATTGATTTCGTTCCTCCTTGTTTGAATTTGCTTGTTGTTGTATCAGTCAAAAGGGAGGGGGGATGACCTGAAGAATCACGCATAAGAGCATAGAGCTTTGAGTCTTCGATGAGCCCGGTTCCTTCCCCGCCTTTGTCCGTCGCGCCTGCCACTAACCTTGCGGCTATCAAACAAGGCCTCGATCAGTCTCTTTGGAGGAGCTCTACAATCTCCTCTCTGGCTCATCGTTGCCCACATTCAATGCGAGTTTCTAACCCTTCCTGGTTCCTTCAGTTACTTCTGTGTTTTGGAGGCTCTCTTGGATTTGCTTGTGGAAGGGTTTTCTTCCTTTCTCAGTTCCCAGTACCCACTACTTTGTCTTAATCCTGATTGAATAAAGTATTTATAGTGTTTTTGTCAGTTTGATTGGAGTTCTCTGCTTCTGTTTTATGGTTTCTTGAATGTCATCACTTATGAAAAGATCGACTGATGCACTTCTTCGAATGGTAAAAGCTATACTTAAAACTGGGGATGGTAGGTTAGTAATTTAAAAAGGGATCCCAGGCGATTGCTTCTTGTAGCAAAACATGGAGCTAAGCAAAGCTTCCATTTTCCAGTTTTCTGAATGTTGTCTCTGTGAATATGTAAAGTGTCCAATTATGTTAGGGTTTCAAGATTGCTCTCAAACGTTTGATTTCTCCTTTACTGGACTGAGTTACTTTCATATGATTAACTCATGAATGGCTTGATCACTGCTAATAGTTTTGTTCATGTCACCAGCTTCGTGGTAGCAATGGCTATACTAATCCGCATTCACCATTTCCTTTCTTTATGTCTTGGATTTAAGTAACCTTGATCCTTCTTCCTAAAGCTCTTTCAGTGATTTAGCATATTCTCTTATCTTAGTTGCAGTCTTGTATTAAAGTAACCTTGCGGTGCAGAGAGGAGTGCTTCAGGCCTTGAAAATCTGTCTTTCGTAGAGCTTGTGAAAGGGGTGCCTTTTTCCCCAGCATACTATACGCTGACACCTGAACAATTAGAGACCAATGGATATTGTCCTGACCAACCAGGTAAGTTTCAGGGTGTTGTTTCCTTTTGTTACTTCCATCATATCGATGTCCTTAACTTTGGCCTTCTATCATCTATAGTCTTTCTCTTTCTAGAAAAGACCGAACTCTGGTGATGATGTGATCGACTCACTTTGTACAAAAGAGCTTATTATTCTAAAGCTAAGACACATTAAGAATGTTTTGATACTATCTGATGATCATATCTGCAGGATGGACTACATGGGGTTTGTGCACTTCGTGTTGTTGACTTGTTTTAGAAGAATCCCCCTTGTTTGTCTTTGGCTTTCGTTTTTCTTTTTGTATACATAGGAGCGGACATTTCGATCTCTTGCATGTCTGTTGATGATAGTTATTATTATTTATTATAGCTTGAGATCACTGTAACAATGTGATTTCTTTCTTTCTTTTCTGCTTTGGATACAGTTGTGCCTCGGACTCTGTTTTGATAAAGATGAATGAAACAAGAAGTATCAATCAGTTCCCTGAGACACCTAACGGTGACACGTTGAACCTCCTCATGTTCTCCATCTAATTATGCATTTCATTACGAAATCGGAAGCTTAGCGAAGCTTCACAGAAGCAGTTCTTCATTTCGTATGATGTTTGCGTTATAGGTGTTTGGATTTGATTGATTTAGATTTTAAGGAATTATTATTACTCTATTTTTGGGTTGTTGCTGGTCAGTAGATGGTTCATGTATATGTTACTGGTTAGTTAGATTGACGATCTTCTTGAAGCTAAAACAAAGGTATTGGATCTAATAAATGCATTTTAAATGATCTTTGGGGAGGGTGATTTTCAGAATTGAGATCATGACCAGAATTATGCCTTCCTTTTTGACTTAGAGAATGGATAATTGTAATGCTAATGTTAGGTGCCAATAATGCTGCTGAAAGAATAGTTGATGGTCAACTATTTTTTTTTTATGGGAGATGGTCAACTATTCTTGAATGATACCTTAGCAAGCAAAATTTTTTGTTCCCCGTTATATAAGATTTGATAATAGGAGGGTTAAGAGCTCGTTTTCGATCTTATTCACATTTCAGCAGTTCTTAATTTCCTTTTATTTTCTGTGTTCTGAATTTGATTTTGTTGAACACAGAAGTTGATGTTGCTAATGCTGTTACTGAAGAAAAATGTTTTCATCGAGGTTACTTGGGCTGAATTTCTCGATAACGACAGGTTAGTGGGTGGTTTGGAGATTCTAGTTTTAGTCCTGCTAGCTATTTCTCTCTTTGTTAACATATGGCTATTGTCTTTAATCTGTGTAGCTATCTTCACCTTCTCAAGAGATCTGGAATCTGGAAGTTTGTTTGTGTTTGTTCAGGTACACGCCAAGAGGAGTAATTGTGGGGATTTATGATTGCTTTGTCTATGCTTATTGATCACCTAGTAGTACTGTTTGGGTCAATTCAGTTAAAAGTCATTGTTCTACTTAGCTAGGTACCTACCTGATCACCTAGTAGTTCTCTTTGGGTCAATTATGTTAAAAGCCATTGTTCTACTTGGCTAGGTACCTACATGATCACCTAGTAGTACTGTTTGGGTCAATTAAGTTAAAAGCCATTGTTCTACTTAGCTAGGTACCTACTGATCACCTAATAGTACTGTTTGGGTAGATTAAGTAAAATGCCATAATTTGTCAACGAAGTTCAATACTGGATCTGCTTTTGTTCTAGCTTACGTTAGTTTTGTTGCTACTCTATTGTAAGATAATTTGAACTCCATGAAATTGGCAATTTGCGGCAGATTGTACGAGTGAAGATGTTGATTTACTGTTGTGATTCATTCAGGCTTATCAGAGCTTGTTTGATGAGCAACTCTGTTGCTGTGAATATGGTGTTATAACCCTCAGCTCCAATTGCCAGGTTCGGTCCTTTTTCCATATAATTACTGTGGCTTTTTTTGCATAATTGTTGAAGGTTTGTCCGTGTCTTATGCCTCTTTTGTTTTTGGTTTCTTTCTCCTTCACTTATGCCTTCATTGAAGTCTTGTTGATCTTCACATTGCCATAATGTATCTCTATTTGTGGTTCTTCTTTTATGCCTCTGTAGCCCTGTTATGATGGCCGTAAATTGGATTTACATATTGAATGTGTGTCTAGATGCTTGAGCTAGCTAGTTCATTCTCATTTCTGAGTGTCTTTTCATCGGTGCTACTAGAAGTAGAAATGCTCATGCTCCCTGGCATGTTGCAGGAATCGAAATAGTGGGTTGAACTTAAAGGGGAAGTGAACTTGAGATGATGATAGCCCTTGAAGTTGTGATACATCATCGTTCAACAGTGGGGTTACTTTGGTGAGATTGTACAAAGAAAACACATGATGTAATTGTGAATTTCGAAATAGTGGGTTGATTCTTAGTGATAACATTATGTAATTGTGAATTTTGGTTACTAAACAATAATTATGTAATTGTACTACTAATTTTTTTGTTATATGAATTAATTTTTTTATTATAATCCTATTTAATTTTTTATATGTAATTTTAGTGACCAAAATCTCATTGACCAAATTGGTCGGCATGTGAATTTTCGGTAGCCATTCATATATTTTACAACCAATTATTATGGTTTTGTTAAACTTTTATAACTAATAAAATTAGTTACCTAAAATAATATGATTGGTCGGCATATGGATTTTTGACGACCAAATTTTATGGTTGTATAACAATTTCATAACTGAAATGATTAGTTGCCAAAAATAATATGATTGGTTAACATATGTATATTTTGCGACCAACTCTTAAGGTTGCGTTAAACATCCATAACTAAAACTATTGGTCACCAAAGTACTAAAATTGGTTGAGGTATGTGTTTTTCACGACCAAATTTTATAGTTGCTCTAAACTTTCATGACCAAAAAAATTGGTTGTCATAATGATATTATTGGTTGACATATATTAATTTGACGACCAAATTAAATAGTCACATATAAAATTTAACGACCAAAATAATAGGTTACTAATAGTCACATATAAAATTTAACGACCAAAATAATAGGTTACTAATAGTCACATGAACTTGGTAGTCATTTGTATTTTTGGCGACCAATCACCTACATTTCCCAACCATTAGGTTGGACTATGACAACCAAATTAAAATGGTTGCGAAAAAATATGGGGTTTTTACCTTCGATAAAATTGGTTGCGATAGCTTTCTTTTTCGCTATCAAGCACTATTTTGGTTGCGTTAGGTATTCGTAACGCAGCTATAGCGACCAATTCTGCAACCAAAATATTTTGGTTGCGTAAAAGTATTTATAACCAATTTTGGACCTTTAGGGACCAATTCTGTTGGTTGTAAAAAGCATTTTTTCTTGTAGTGTAGTATACTGTGGTTTCTTTTTCTTATTTTAAATCATTCGTAAATATCTTTAAGATTGGGCACTTTTTGACTTCTATGGATCATAAAACAAATGTCTGATGTCAAATTTCTTTGGAAAATCGCTTTCACTTTGTTTGTCTAGTAAAGTAATTATACATAGTTACTTAAGAAAATTACTTTAAGATTATCTAGTGACCATCGAACAAATTCATAAGTCCCTCCAACATGCACAAAGTTTTTTTACTTGTAAAATGTGTATTATTAGTTGATTTCTTGTTCTATTAGAGGGCGTAGTATGTTTTTTTAATAACACAGGAACATCTCCACGCACACACCATAATTTGTGATAGCGGAGAGAGACCAAACCTGTGGTTCACAACGAGCCTCGAGAAGGTATCGAACACGAGATCTGTCACTTCGCAAAATAGAGTTAAGTAGTAGATATCAGCAATCCTAGATCGTGTCATCATGATCTCAATGCAAGATGCATGGCTAACTGTGGCTGTAGTAGTAGCAGTGGAAGTTAAGTTAGATCATGCAATTGAATAGTCTCTCTACCAAAAACCCACGTCCTCCGCCAAACTAACTTTGACCCACCCACCCAACCAACCAACCGATTCATCAAACACAATTAACTCAACCCCAAATAATTAATTCGTCACAACTAGGAGTTAGTTTGCATTAATCTCAAAGACTAATTATATTGAACACAGAAAAAATTGAACGCAAAGTGCAAATCTCCCTTTTTTTTTACATTATATATATATTAATATTATTTCCAAAAATATATCCAAAAGAAACCAAACCAGGAAGAAACAAAAGCTAATTAATTAAGTCCAAAATTGGACTATACTTCTACAACTACTAGCTGCTAGTAGCTCTAAATTAGTTAGTTAATTAATTAATGTATACCTTCCTCCTCCTCCTCATCATCCCGTCTCTTTTTACTTCCCCCTCGGCCCCTCCCTCCCTTCCTTCAACCCCACAAGCGGCAGTTCAGAGTTTTGTTTTTACGACATAGAAGAAGGAGAAACCTCCCAGTTTCTCTCTCCTTTGTTTTCTTTTCTTGTCGCGAGATTTTGATATTTCAGCGCAAATCTCGATGATTCACATGCTTCTCGCCATCATATCGTGGAATCTTCTCAACGACTCCTGCTTCTCCAGCTGGAACTTCTCGTGGCACTCCGCGATGAACATCTCCGCCAGCCTGTCGATCTCATTCACTACTACTCCTCCTTCTGCCGCTGCCACATCATCACCATCCTCCTCCTCGTTCCCGCCGCCGCCGCCGCCACCACACTTGTTGTCTTTCTCTTCCAGCCAAAGGAGGTACCCTGCCAGCGTGGACTCTGACGAGGACCACTGACAAGCAGCAGTAGTACTACTACTGCCCTCCACGTAGGAGTCGGAGGAGCAGCCACGTAGGACGGATTCGGGGACAGGTAGGACGCGGGAGGAAGAGGTGGAGCCCCAGTTGTAGTGAAGCCTGAAGGACCCAAAGAACACCTTCTTCCTCTGCTTGCTGTTGTGACCGGCGATGAGGTAAGGGAAGTGGTGGTGGTTCTTGAGGGCCTGGAGGAGGATGGATTTGACTCGTCGGAGGGCTCGAAAGGCGCGGCAGATGTGAGCCACGATCAGGCTGTGGATCAGGGCTTTGATGCTCTTCATTGCGGTTATTGATGTTGCAGAGGAAGAAGATGGCCTTGTTGGTTGGAGAGTTTTGAGATAGGCCATAGTTTTTTTTTTCTTTCTCGCTTTGGCTTTGGCTTTTGTAGGGTTTGAATATTGTGTGGGGTTGTGTGCCCTTGGAATGGAGGGTGTGTGTGTAAGTGTGTTTATATAGAGGAGGGTGTGGGTTGCGAAATTGCCCCTCAACTTGCTAGGTATTTTAAAGGCAAGTTCTGTGCTATCATGTCATAGACTTTTGGTCGTCATCCTTTCTCTTAGAGGTTGATTGATTGAGAGATGTGTATATGTGTGTCTTGTTGTGGGGATAGTTTCCTCAACTTTTGTTGTCTTTCTGTTTTGTTTTGTTTTGTTTTTTTGGCCTTCTTAATATTTGATAAAATGAAAGGGACTTCCAAGTGTTGAACAAATATACGAATACGATCGATTATTGGTGAGTATAATTCTTTCCCCCGTTAGGGACAAGTACTTCCCTTTCCAGGCTTCCAACTTCCTCTGCATGTTTAACTGAAAAACTGAATTCCAAATGGCATAGGCGAAGCTCCCAAAGGACAGCTCGAGGTATGTGGTTGGGAGGTATTCCCAATCACGCCCAAACAGATTTGCCAATCCTTTTGGATTCTAAACTTCTCTAACTAACTGTAAACAACTTATTTTTCTCCAAGTACACTTTAAGCGATGAGATGCTCTGAAAATATTTAAGTGTTTGGTCTACCAGTAATATCACTAGTCGTGAATTTACAAGAATCAGATTCGAATCTGTTAAGTAACACCTATCAACAAAATGTAAACTTATGTAATCCTTATAAAAAAATTAGGGAGTTTCTAAAGGTCGCCCTTAAAATTGCTAAATGTCGCCCTAAAAAACATCAAAGTTACAAATTTAACCTTTTACCTTCTTTACTCTTCCTTTAGCAAACAAACACAACTTAGTAAAGAAAATAAAACATTATTCAAAAGAGAGAATCCATCATCGTCATTCTGGAGTTGGAATCGTCGATATGATGTCTGGAGCATGACTAGCGACTCTGAATCAGTAAAGTTTACTCACAAAATTGAAAAAAAAAAACAAAAAAAGGGAACCGTAGCTCATTTGCGGTTGCACCATGGGCCAACCGCAGCTCACTTGCGGTTGCATGCGGTTGGCCCATGGTGCAACCGCAGCTCACTTGCGGTTCAACCATGGGCCAACTGCAGCTCACTTGCGGTTGCACCATGGACCAACCGCAAGTGAGTTGCGGTTGCACCATGGACCAACCGTAACTTGCCTTAGGTTGAGCATTTTTTTTGGAAATTTCGTTAGAGAATGGGCGACCCCGACGGCGAGAAAGATGCCGACGAACTGGTGCGTCGAGTGGGATTCGCGAAGAAGGCAGATGAGAGATTCAGTTTGAGGGGTTAGGGATTGTTTGGTTTGTTTAAATTTTGAAATTTTATTGGGGGTGTATAAGTCATTTATCATTAGAGTTAGGGCGACCGTTAGCAATTTTAAGGACGACATTTAGCGATTAAAAAAAATTAATATATGATCAATTGGGCTTGGGTAGATAATTAGGACTAGGGCTGGCTATTTGGACCGGGACCGGATGAAAAACCGAAAACCGGACCGTATAACCCTGACCGAGACCGGATCGAGACCGGATAGTAAACAATCCAATCCAATCTTTGGGCTTAGATTTGAGGTAAAAAACCGGATAAAGAACCGGATAAGAGAGCTCAACACCCAAAACTTAAGGGTAATTTGCATAAACGGTCACAAACCTTTGCACTTAGTACAAAACTTAACCAACTCCTCACCCTTTTAGGCCTTAGGCCACTCAAATTCCCACAATCTCAATATAAAATCAAGATTGAATTGGGACAGGACCGGGTCAAGACCGGACCGGATCCAATCCAATCTTCGGTCCTTATATTTTCAAAAAAACCCGGACTGGACCGGATCAATTTGGACCAATTTAACCGGACCGGATCGTATAACCACCCCTAATTAGGACACTATCTTATATGTTATATTAAAAATGGGTTCCATCGCTAGTGGGATATGATATGAAAAAAATCTCAAATTGCCTTTCACTTATTTTAAAAATATAAATTAGGGGGCAGCATCCTATAATGAATAATCCTCCCTTTGATTATGAAGATATTAATTAACATCCAATCTACATAAGATTGAATTTGATTATATCCTTTGCTATAGATGATCTTGCAGAAGAAAATAGTTAAATTCGAACATTTAACTACCCAATTGCATTGTAGTTACAACAAACAACATCATTAGATGAATAATTCTTTAGTAAATTTGATTTTACTTATATCCCTTCTCTAGATAAACATGGAATAGTTCCTCAAATTTTTAAAAGTAATTTGAAAAGAATTGAAGAGATGCTAATCAATATCAAATTTTATTTTAAATATCGAATACAATTCAAATAAGTGAGTAAAAAGAAGAAAAGGGACTTGGAGGCCCTTTTATCCAACTAGGAAAAAGCAATTGATAAGGGAAAAGAAAAGTGAAAAAGGCAAAGGAAACATCAATCTGAAGGTTCGACAATGTCAGATGTTGGTCCCATTTATATTTTATAGAGCCAGTCATGTTGTCCAAATTAAGGATTGCGAGATTTTGTGTTTAATAATGCTAACTAGTTGCATTCAATGCATTAATTGAGGAGTTAATTATTGTGAAAATTAATGTAAATCGTCAAGTTAGATGATTGAAGCATGATTAGTTGATTGAAGCATGACTAGTAGTATAGTATAGAGTAGTAGTACTGGGCCAATTTTGCGAAAAATGCTCACAACCCTGTTCATGAGTGCATGTTCACACCACCATTTTTGCTAAACTGATTCAAGCATGACAGGTATTAGTATAGAGCAGGTGGAGCTACAAATGCTCACAACCATCATCCTCTTAAGCTGAGGAAGACATCGTATGTTAGACGACTGGCTGGAATGGTGGAGGAGCCTGCTGCTTCGGCCATGGTCAAATTGGAAAGTATATGACTGCTTGCGGCGGCGGAGGAATAGGATGAGGCGGCTTCGCCGGCGGTGGACTGAGTACATGCACTAGTTTGTAGGTAACGATGGAAAACCTAGAGTCGGCCGGAAATGGTCACGGGTTTGGAAGGGTTGGTTGATGGGTTTGGGGAACTTAGAGATGGCGGGTTGACTGACGTGACGGGTTGAGTTTGGTGATGTGACGGGTTAAAATTGGATGAGTCAGCACTTTTGTTAGTCATATCAGCAATTGATTGACGTTGTTAACAGAAACTGATGGAGACTATCAGAGAATGACGAGAGCCAAAATTGATGTTGAAACAACTAGTACTTATGTTCTATAATTCTTTCTCAATAAGTTGTCAGATTGCAAATACATTTGAGCTATCATAGCAAATAAAATTAGGAAGGAACGCAATTTATAAAAAATGTATTTTGATAATCAGTGTAATTGACACATTAGTAAGTCTAGACAAAACTAGTGATTTTGGGGTCTTTTCCCCAAATACCGTAATAATTAAAAAAAAAGTTATACAATACAACACTTATAAAAAAATTTCTCAAAATACTTAAGGGGTCGTTTGGATGTTGTGATTTCAAATGCTTTATTGTGCCAATTCATGTATTTATGAGATTAACTCGTTTTTTTTACTTATATTGAACTATAATACATGCATTAACTTTTTGGAGGCCCCCACCACAATCACTCAAAATTGAGGGATTATCAATCTCTACTTTTTGTTGAGATTCTTCCCAATCACTCAAAGTTAACTTTTGTGGCTTTACAAAAAAAAAAAAAAAATCTAAACCTCCAAACAAGATATTTGTCTATTACATCAATTGATTCAATACATCAAATGATAATATACTAATTGGCTTAATACATCAATTTGAAGAATCACAACTTCCAAACGACCCCTAAGTTTGGAGTGGTTCGAGTTCAATGGACTGGAACCACTAGTGGGATCGAGTTAGAAAGTCTCGATCGATTTTCTAAGGTAGTGGATCAAGTCTGATGGCCTCGATCCACTACTTGAGGTGGTGGATCGAGTCTGATGGCCTCGATCCACTACCTGAGGTGGTGGATCGAGTCTGATGGCCTCGATCCACTACCCGAGGTGGTGAATCGAGTCCATTAAACTCGAACCACTGCATTGAAATTTCCAATAGCCTTAACTTTGTGCTCGGTTATCTTATCATAGTGAAATTTTTTTGATTCCGCATAACTTTTCGAGTACTACAACTTTTAACATAGAAATATTTTCAGAATGTATGTGTAAATGTGAAATGTAAATCTAACCTTATTCTCAAAACCCCTTATATCCAAAAAAACACTTCTTATTTTGATAATTTCTTCCTAGTAAAAGTTGTAGTATTCAAAAACTTATGCAAAATAAAAAAAAGTTCACTAAAATCGGATTATGAAACACAAAGTTATGATCATTTAAAGTTTGACAAAATCAAAAAAATGTCATTTGCTACTCCAAACAACCAATATTTCATTTGTTGCCAAAATTTGGACGATCATAACTTTGTGCTCCGTAATTGATTAGTCGGTTAATCGTTTAACCGTCGGTTAGTATTTAGTTAAATTTTACTATTGGGATTTGATCATTTACTGTTTGATCCATTGTCAGTTACACCATTAACAAGATAATCGTTTACCAGCCCTACCTAGACTATTATGTGGGCATGAAAAGCCCACTGATGCGCTCTTCATTTTCCCCGTTGAATAGCATCTTTCGATATAGTCTAATTATTGTTTTTAAGTTTTTGTCTAATTTTGAATAATGATAAGCTTCACCGACAAATACACTATCAAGAAAAATTATATATATATATATAATGTAAAATTGAACCGCTACTAATGTAAATCGCACCACGTCTCCCACCATCCGCTGCATAGCACGGGTGCTTTTCTAGTCACCTGTATAAAAGTAGAGGTGTTCAAATGGTTACCATGGTTATAACCAAACCAAATAAGGCTAAATTTCATTAACCATGGAATACAATATCATAACCAAACCGTCCAAACTAATACAACAACCAAATTAACCAAACTCGGTTTGGTTAATTGGTTAACCAGATTAACCAATATAAAATCACATTATCATTGACGATGAAAATTTTCCGGTTAATGCAACAATTCGCAATTTATATAATGAATAAAACATAACAATCAACACGTAGTTATAGTTGACCCTTAACAAAAATACATGCAATTAAGACAATTATCTTACGATTAGTATAGAAGTATTCACCTAACAAAAATTTATGACAATGGTATGGGTTAATGAATTGTTGTGTTTGTGTAAATTGACTTAGTCTCTTAGCAATTATCATAGGCTGGAAATGACCTTCCTTGCAAGTTTTCATCCATCATAATGTATGAAATTTATCTAAATTAGGCGTTCATATGTTGTGGTCTACATTTTACATATACAAATATACAATATATGAGCAATATTGAGCTTTATATTTTATGAGTCTAAAATGGATGAACGTTAACTCTTGAGTGGTTATGCAAAGTATTAAGTATGTGTATATAATATATGTTAGATATATGACTAATTACTTAACTGGTTAATTTGGTTTGACTGGTTAGGACTAGTGTCTGAAACCAAACCAAACCACCTAAACCAAACAAGCTAAAAACTTTAACCAAACCAAACCAATTATCCAAATTAACCAAACCAAATTATCCAAATAGTACTGGTTAAAACAGTTACCATGGTAGCCAAACCGTTTGAACACCCCTATATAAAAAGGGCATAAAGCGCTGCGAACTCCACCATAAATGCATCAAACTATCTGATAGTTGGGGACTTGGAGTGCAGCGTGGGATTTTAATCGTTAATTGAATCGACACTCCAACAAATGGTTATAGATGTAAACATCGTTGCAAAGCTTGCACTACTGCGTGGTTATTGGTATGGGCACACGGGAACAAAGAAAAGGCCGCGGCAGGCAGGCAGGCAGACGTGCAGCTAGCAACTGAACCAAATTTAGTTTTTTTCGGTCCTAGCACTACTGCCGATGGTCATGGTTAAAAAAATAAAAAGAGTTGAATTGAAGTTTGCTAGGCTGAAGGCTTTTGGCAATTCAATTTCAAATAGCAAGCTGATGGCGTGATTCCTTACTGCCCACAGAAGAAAGAAGAATCAACAGTACAACGCACAGGAAGAAACTGACCAAAAAGCTAAGCATACAAGAGTTAGAACACGAAAAAGATGCTTAACTGCATACTTATTACTGACGATTAAAATAACACGTCACATGCATCTCTTCTCATCTCAACGACTTCGTCCGTCTTTTGGTCGTCTTTTTACAAAATATTTTTTTTATAATGATGATGATTGTATTAAACGCGAATATATTCCCTTGGAATATCACTTGTCACCATCAAAGAAAGTCCTCACGTAATTTCCTTTCACCCACTGCAGCTAGCCCACAGAATTCTAATTTTTGTTCAATGGCGTCAACTTTTTGGTCTTCCCATCCAAGGGCAGTTTCGCAACTACTGATTAATATAGGAGGTGAAGCTGATAGTTGGACTGGATATTCGAACTATGCTCGGAGCTTTGGACCCGTCGATATGACATCACCCATCTCAACAACAAGCGAATGAGAAGAGGCATCATTCAACTTAATGCTTGCCGCTTATCATTCGTACCGAAATTTATTATGATAAAAATATTTGCCATATTAAACTTTGTCCCAACTTTATATGACGACAGTTTTTCTGACAAATATTTTCGTCACAATTTGTTATGTATGCTAACACTTAACACTAAATGATATGACAAAATAATTGTGCCAACATAACTCTTGTCATAATATGAAGCTAATGTGACAAACTTTTGTGATGAAACAGCTTTCTGTCACGTTAACCATGGCAGTTATGACAAATGCTAACTTTTGTCACATTATAATATCTATTGTGACGACATTAGAAATGACCAATATTTAGTTTGTCATATCAGACATATTTTGTGGTAGTGAATTATCTTATGCTTGTACCTCAAAACAGTTCCAAGACTTTCTATTGTTGTTATAAAACGTCCCAAAAACCCACAATCTCCTGTAAAGTATAATGATCATGTTATGTCTGTGGAGTCTAACATTAACAAGCTTACGTATCTTATGGTTGCTTGTATTTCCTATGAAAACTTGTCACTAGGTTACATAAATTATGCGATGGCTTTTGAATTTGCTATTGAACCTAGTTCTTATGAAGAAGCAATTCAGGAGGACTATTGGAAATAAACTAAACGATTGGACCTTCAGGCTCTTATTGCTAATAAAATCTGGGATATAGTCCCTAAACCTCCTCATAAATTACCATTGGTAACAAATGAGTAATCAAGGTCAAGCTTAACCCAGATGGTAGTAATTATATTGAACATAAAAAAGCAAGGCTAGTGACTAAAAGGGTTCACCCAAACTAATGACATTGAGTTCTTGGATACTAGTCACCAGTTGCCAAATTAAATTTAATCTTGTGTCTACGACTAAGAATCGATATTTGTTTCAACGTGATGTGAGAAATGTCTTCCTTAATGGAGACCTCCATAAAGAAGTGTACATTGATCTTCCTACTGGTCTTTCCTAACTATGCATGGTGTGCAATTTTAACAAGTCACTTTATGTTCCAAAGAAGGCATAATAAGAGGTTCTACAAGTTTACCAGAACCCTTTTGAGCTTCAATTAAAAGCAAACTCAAAGTGACTACTCGATCTTTGTACACCATATCAATTTTGGAAGCTCTATTTTCTTAGTCTATCTAGATGATATAATCCTATGTGGTGATATTTCTTTGATATTGAAGTTCTCAAACAGTTTCTCAGTTCTTAGTTTAAAATTCCCAATCTTTGCAGACTCAAGTACTTCCTGGGCCTCGAGATTGCCAAATCATAAGGGGGAATTCACTTGTGTTAGAAAAAATATTGCACCGTTCTTTAACTAAAACAAGCTATATAGAATCAAAACACAGTTACCACTATTGACATGAAGACTCACTTATCTGTTGATGATGGACCACTTCTTGATAATGATGCTCTCTTTCGCAAAATTGCTGGACGACTTCACTACCTCACTATTACACGTCCATATATCACTTTTGTAGTCCCACAATATAATTATAGGAGTATCCATAAGCACCTACTATTACTCATCTTCGGCTTGTTTATAGAGTTCTTAAATACCTCAAGAATTGACTAGGTTAGGGCCTCTTCTTTCCTTCTACTTATGATCTCGAGCTAATAGGATATAGTGATTTTGATTGGGCTTCATGGCGACCTGAGAAGATCTACCACTAGCTATTGTATCTCATTAGTAAAGTCTTTTATTATACGTAAATCAATGTTTAACATCCTCCTCGGAACAGTGTCTCGTTCCTCCTCAGAACCAAAGTATAAGGCGTCTTGCTCAAATTACATGTGAAGTGGTTTGAGTAAGATACCTCTGCAGGGAACTCAATGTTGAACATGCTCAACCTGTGAAGCTCTTATGTGTCAATCGATAAGTTAGCGATATTGTTGAAAATTTGGTGTTTCATGAAAGAACAAACATAGAGATCGATTATCATGTGGTTCATCAATTCCTTTAGTCCAAACTCACTACACTCAACCACCTTGATACAGAGAATCAAATTGCATATCTTTTCACAAAAAAATGAGGAGATTTCGACTTTAGTACTTATTGTTCAAGATGAACATTAGGAATGGCAATGGGGCAGGTCCGGGGCGGGTTTCTTGGTACCCAGACCCGTCCCGTGGCAGGTCGGGTCCAGGTCGGGTAATTGATCACGGGTCGCGGGTCGGGGCAGGTCGACCCAATGGGTATGCAATTTATATGAAAAACATTAGAAATATTCGTTATTTTTATTATAAGACTAAGAAAACAAACAATATTATGACAATTATAGTTAAATTATTGGAGAAATTGAAGTTTTTACTAATTTACAACTTTATTATAGCTAAAATATGATGCAATAAAAGGAAAATTCTAAGTAATTTGACTAAGATTACATGTAAATTAGACAAGAACGGGTCGAGAATGGGGCGGGTCAGGGCAGGTCGGGTCGATGAGACTACCCATGCCCGCCCCGCCCCGCCTACGGGGCGGGTCGGACCCGCCCAAAACAGGTCAAACAGGTCAGGTAAAACGGGTCAGGTCAAAATTGCCATCCCTAATGAACATAAAGAGCTTGTATGCTCAGGTTGAGGGCATAGTAGAGACGATGATCGATATGTACCCACCCCGACCTCCCAAATCTCTAACTCCATACTGTCATTCGTCAATCATCATTCATTGAGGCTCCTTTTATGTAAAAATCTAGGTGAGAGACTCCTTGATTCCCCAAAAACCTTGATTATCGCCACTTCTCCTTTCTTATTCTCATCTTCATGATCATTGAGAGGCTTAGAGACGTAAAAATCTCTCCGTGATTGCGTTAATCCCAAAATTTGTTCCTATTCCTTTGAGAATTCTTTGACTTTCCATGAAGTTTGCATTATCTCCACCAAATCTTTCCCTAATCACAATTACATGCCTTCACTTCAATCCGAGAAGCAGAGCACGTATAAATATCTCGTGGTTCCTACTCTTATTTTACTCATCCCCTCCCTCCAATCTTGAATCCTCTGGTCCCTCACCTCTCGTTCCCATCTGCAGAAGCCAAGAAGAAGCCTTACACATCTCGTTCACATATGCAGAAGGAGAAGCCGAGAAGAAGCCATACACATCTCATTCCCATTTGCAGAAGGAGAAGCCGAGAAGAAACCCTAAATCCACAATTCACTCAGCAGTAGTGACAAATCGATAGCACCAAGGAATCACGGTGGGTTTCTTGTTATCGATTAGCAGCAAGGTGAAGAATGTTGAATCCTTTCTGTTTATTTGGTATAATGTTGAATCCTCTAGTTTCTAATCTCTTGTACCCATTTACAGAAGGTGAAGAAATATCTATATTGACGATTAGCAGCACTGGGCAGGGACGCAGGGTGAGTTTGTGGTTTGATTATCAATTTTTTGCTTTCAACTTGTGTAAATAGCAGCAGTTGTTCTGACCTCACGTTCACATTTACAATAGGTGAAGGCGCTCTAAATTGACAATTGCAAACAGTGGGCAAGGTGAGTTTCTTGTTTTGAAATCAAATTTATTTGCGTCTAACTTGTGTAATTAGCAATAGTGGGTTCTGGCCTCTCGTTCCCATTTACAAAAGGTGAAGGAGCCCTAAATTGATAGTTAGCAGTAGTGGTCAATGTGAGTTTCTTGTTTACGAATCAAATTTCTTTGCTTCTGACATATGTAATTATGTAATCAATTTATGCTTGGACGAGTTAACTTATATGGTAATGGATGCTTTGGTGTAATGTTGTGTGTAGTGATTCTCAAGGTCCTCAAATTAATTGAGCCATGTCTGATGAACCGCCACAAATTCAAGGTCATCAACCACCAGTTGCACCTGTAATTGTGAATGGAAATAATGGTGGAGAGGCAGCAGCTGCTGATCAACCTCAAAATGGAGAAGCAGCTCCACAACCTCCGATTGCCCCTCTTGTCATTGATGAGTAGGTAATTGACGTAGCCAAACTTAAGAGTCTTGTTTGGAAACATTTTAGAAAGATTAAGGCGAATAATCTGTGGAAGGATAAGTGCAACTATTGTGAGAAACTATTAGGAGGGGATTCTAGTAATGGCGCATCTCATTTGAAAATCATACCTCCAGTTGTCTCCATAGGAAGATTCACGAAAGAAGTCAAAAGATCTTAGTGCCTAACTATATGGCTAAAGGGAGAAAAGACTTGCTTGTTTATGCTTTTGATGCTAGTTCCTCTAGGAAAGAACTTGCAGTCTGTATTATAATGCATGAATACCCCCTTTCGATGGTTGATCATCTCTCTTTCAAGAGATTTGTGTGCTCTCTTGAACCTATGTTTAGTGTTCCTAGTAGGAATACTATGAAAAAAAGAGATATTTTCTGTTTATGAGAGTGAAAGGAAAAAAAAATCAGAAGATAATTGATGAGGACAAAGGAAGGATTGTTATTACAGCTGACATGTGAACTTCAAGTAACCAAAAGAAAGGTTACATGGTTGTAATAGTGCATTATATTGATAATTCATGGAGTTTGAGGAGTCATATGCCAAAGTAAACTATTTCATTGAATCTTAATGATTAAACACTCAACCTTAGCAAGTGAAAGAAATCTAATCCTATATTTTGTTGTTTGTTTGTCTTTTACAGGTTAATATATGTTTCTGCTCCTCATTCTAGTGAGAAACTTGCATCAATCTTGGTAAATTGCATGCTCGATTGGTATATGACACAAAGGTATCCACTATCACACTGGATAAATGTAGCACAAACGATGCAATGATTTCCAAAATTAAGAAAAAACTTGTTTTATCATATCTGTTGTGCGAGGGTGCACTTCTTCACATGCGGTGCTTGGCTCACATATTGAATCTGATAGTCAAAGATGGATTAGATGTTGTGAAGGATGGTATTGAAAGAATTATTGATAGTGTGTCTTATTGATTGGCCACTCCTAAGAGACTTGAGTTTTTTCAAGAGACTAGTAAACAATTTTGTGTTCCATGTGAGAAGAGATTGGTTTTGGACTGCCCTAAAAGGTGGAATTCCACATTCCTAATGCTGGCCATTGCTAATCCTTACAAAGAAGTGTTTAATAGGAAGAAACAACGTGACCATCAGTATGAGTGTTTGCCTTCAAGTGATGATTGATTGTTTGCTTCGATTGTATGTGAGAAGCTGCAGTCTTTTACTATGGTTTCTTATCTATTTTTGGAGTCCAAATATACAACTAAGAACGTGTTTTTTCCTCGCATTTGTAATTTTAAAGATTAAAATATGTGAATGGATGTTTTTCCAATGAGATTATTCAGCGTATGGCTCAATCGATGTGGGCAAAGTTTAACAAATATTGGGAAGTGATCCAGCAGATTTTGGTTGTTGCCATTGTGTTAGACCCACGGTATAAACTTGACATTATCGAGTATTATGCTGAAAATTGGGTCTAGATTGTAGTTCATCATTGAGTGCTAGTGACATACGAAGAATTTTGGGAGATTTGACAGTTGAATACCAATCAAGGATGAATAGTATGGGTAACAATCTTGTTGTTGGGAATTATATGCCTGCAAGTTCTAGCAATTTAGATTAGGGTTTTGACTTGAATGAGGAGATCTTGCCTCTCGTACTTCGAATTTTGATATACATATGTGGTGGAAGATCAATTGCCCTAAATACCCCATCTTGCAAGAGATTGCAAGAGACATTCTTGTTATTCTTATCACTTATGTTGCATCAGAATCCGCCTTTAGCTCCGGAGGTTGACTATTAGATCCTCGTAGAAGCAGGCTGCATCAATCTACCATTGAAGCTCTAATGTGCACGAGGAATTGACTGCAAGCTAATGGTAATTTTGTTTAATGTTTAGTTTAGTAAGTTCAATATTCATCAGCTCAAGTTTCTACATCAATTAAATTTTTGGGTAATGTCTATTTTTTATCCAAACCTTTTTCAGATTCTTTTATATTATCCAAACCTATCAAAATACTAAGAATTAGCCAAATATTAACTTTCAGTTAGCAATTTTGTAAGTAATATTGACTTGGCAACATGATACTGACTTGGAAGAGACACATGAAGGTCAACATTGCAAAATTTTAGTATTTTAACTAAGAAAAGAGTTACAAAATTATTAACGATAACGTAAACATGACTAATATTTTGATGCATTACGAAAGATTTTGCTAATTAATAGCATTTTAATAGGTTTGGATAATATAAAAGAATCTGAAAAAGATTTGGATAAAAATAGACATTACCCTAAAATTTTTGTTGCTTGCTATTTTTGGTCAATTCTTGTTCAAGTAGAGGGGGGACAACGATGATGGTGCAGGGAATCCAGAGGGTTGCTTCTCTTCATTAAGTCAAACTCGCATGGTGCAAGAAGAGGCATAATCTGAATCGGCAATTCTGGAAGGTTTATTTTATCACAATGCTTTCACTTTCTTATACTAACAATCATACCTTATTAATTTACTAAGTTTAGTGTTGTTAATGTAGATAATGCTCCAAGAAAGATGACATATAATCTAGATGATGTTGATTAACTTATAGACTTTTTGATGTTTCTGTGATAGTGTAGTGAGTAGTTTAGAAGTACTGCTGGTTTATAATTCAATTTATATTGTGTTTATAATTGCTAAAACTCATGCATGCTTGCTCAATTGCAGAAGGTTGTTGGTCTTATTGCTGTTGAGTTTAAAGAAGAAGGTTGTTGGTTGTGATGATGTTGCGTTTTCAGAAGAAGGTTGCTGGTGGTGCTGCAGCTGTTTGCTAAGTTTTAAGAAGAAGGATGTTGGTTTTGGTGTTGCTGACCTCCAACTGATTATCACATTATACTAGTTTTTGTTTTGATTCATTTGAGACTTTTAGTTGCGTAGTAGAACTAAAACTATTTTAGAATTCAGAATTCAGATTGAGTTAGATATTTATCCTAAGTTGCTATTTCATTGTTTGGATAAAGAGGTGTCGTTTTGATCAGTGATCATTTCAGATTTAGTTATATAATGCTCTTGTCAGGATATTGGTGTCGCTTTGTTCTTCTATTTCTGCATTTGTTTGTTTTCTTATTTATAAACTAATACGGGTGTCGGGTAAACCCGTCCTCCGGATGCGGGCGGAGGACAATGAAGCTCCCCCCCCCCCCCCCCAATTGGATCTGGCGGCCAGGGTTATGAAACCCAGGCAGCAATGACGGATGGGCTTCGGATATGTGGTAACCGCCCCGATCCGGCCCGCTGGCAACCATAAGGGCATACAACAAAGTGGCATTGTTCAACTTAGCGCCAATCACTTTCAGTTTTTACTGTACAGACTAATTCTGGCTGATCATGATACAAATTTGCCCGATGTGGCCAAGAATCCTTTTGTGGGCTCCCCAAGAGATCTACCCTCTCTCCGAATTTCTCTACAACTACATGCCTAATCAACTTTCTTATGCGTGTGAAACAATTACAAGATACTAAAAGTTCAACAAACTTTTTGCCAACAACTCGAGTAATTGGGACCGAGTGGTTTGTTCGTTAATAAGGTATTAGAACCTTGAATCAAAAGGTTATGGTTTTGAATTCTCATGACGACCTCAAATTAAACAATGGTTTAGTACAAGGAATGGTATGTCCAACATGTACAAACTGAAAGCCTAATAGTTTAACAACACAAAAGTGCAAACTGTAAAATACCCCAAAAAGATAGACTTTCGTTTAAGGGGGCGTATAAGAGATTAAATACTTAACAATTTATGGAGACCAAATAGCTAATTTGCTACTAACCATTTTTCTAGCTAGCTTAGCTTGATGGCCACTGTTGACGTCATGTAGCGAAATTAAGACCCGGTTCATATATGTCATCGCATCTTACCTAATCAACCCCGTATCTTGATTTGTAAATTAATTTTGGAAAAAGAAGCTTTCAGTTATTAATTGAATATTAATGGTGGGCAAGTTATTAGGAAACTTGTCAGGCATACTAATTGCTCTAAAGGAGGGCTCAAGATAGGGTGCATAACCATGGGTTATGCACCCATCAATAACCAAATCTAGACCCTTCATTTAGAAAATCCAGATCTAAGGATGGAGAATTAAATGTTATTTTTATTTTCACTAGCTTTCTTAATTGACTCATATCTTTTTCGTTTTAACTCGGATTTTAATTTTTTTTGCACAGATGGAACGAGTTCACCGTGCTCTACAAAATGAGATCAATTTTCAATATTTTTTTAGGAAAAAAAATTCCGACCTCTCGGTACCAACTGCATACCATATGGTATCTTCTTCGTTTTTAATTCGTTTTTGAAAACGTTTGCACAGAAGGGATGAGTTCATCAAGATCTACTGGATCTACAAATTTCTGGGTGAACAAATTACAGGACCAAAAAATACCACACAATACCATACAATACCACCCTGGTACGGGGTGGTATTGTATGGTATCTTCTTCGTTTTTAATTCGTTTTTGAAAACGTTTGCACAGAAGGGATGCGTTCATCATGATCTATTGGATCTACAAATTTCTGGGTGAACAAATTACAGGACCAAAAAATACCGCACAATACCATACAATACCACCCTGGTACGGGGTGGTATTGTGTGGTATACAATGTTAAAAGTCGTAAATTACAATTAATATACTTCTACTATCATGTATTCAACCATCCTACAGTATTGGTTTGTTCATACAACCATGGTACGTTTTTCAAAACATAGGTATGCTTTTATTTCAATACCAGTCAATACCATATGGTATAGGCTGGTAAAAAATGGCTCAATTTTTTTTGTTCGAAAAATATATTAAAGTGGATATCATTTTGAAGAGCACAATTAATCTGATCTAACTGTGCAAAAAAAATTAAATTTCGACTTAAAATGAGCGAGAAATCGTCCGTCAAAGATTAAAGAGGGAAAAATTAAATGCTTTCCATGAGAGAGAGGATGCTGATGTCATGCTGATGTGGACGGGTTACTCATGGTTACTCACCATAAGGTTACTGACCTGATCCATTCCCCAAGGAGCTAAATTATATACATATCGGTTAGTCAATTACAGTACCTGAATTCTACTAGCATATCCAGACATGACCTACCTACATACCATTTGAATTTTATTTTTTTTGGATTTGAGATACTTTTGGGTGTTTTCCTCTCACATAATGTATATTATGCATACAGGAAAAAGACTTCCCGTATTAAGAAATAACTTAGACTTAGACTTAGTGTTGGTATTTACAAAGTCGTGTTTGATCTAAGCTTAAACCTTCTTTTCTCTCAATAAATTAATATTGCTTAAAAGTTCAACAAGTCATTCATCTGAAAACTTGCATCAAATGGTGATTATAAAAAAAAAAAAAAAAAACTTGCATCAAATGGCATTATATACTTCATTTATTAGATTTGTTATATACGGATAGTATCAAATGACATTGTATATTCGGAATCACGCTTTAATACCTCTTGTTTGAGATCATAAACTATGAGGGATTATTAAGTGTTTGGTGTGGGACATTAAGTGATTACTTTTTATAGTAATCACCGTGGTTGGTAAAGGCAAATTGGGTACGAAAAAATATTTATTATTTATTATTTTAATAAATTATATTTTAGGAAGTTGCAAAAGTATATTAATTACAATTTTCTCTCACTTCCAAAATCTTCAGCCAGATCTCTTTTTTTCCTACATCTTTTTCTTGTCCGTTCAATCGAAATAATAACACTGCAAAAATAAAACAAGAATCAATACCAATCCGTTAGACGACCACTACCACTTATAACAACACCAATACCATTGCATAAATAAATCACTACCATTACACTAAAACTACCAATATAAACAATCTATACCATTACAAGAGTTAAACCAATACCAAAATAAATCAATATCACTACCAATTATTAACCAATATCAGTACCAAATCATAAGGAAACACTATCGTTATGAAAAACTCTATACCAGTACAAGAATCTAACTAATTTCATTTTAAAATCAACCAATACCAATATCACCAGCCAAGATGAGCCAATACCAATATGGAAAAAATAGTATCATTACACGGCGGAAACTACCAATATAAACAATCTATACCATTACAAAAGTCAAACCAAAATAAAAAAACTACCTCAATCAATACCAAAATAAAATGTGAATCAATACCTATACATGTAGAACGAGTACCAATCCTCACCGAGCAACCTTGTTGAGAAGGATGCCGCTAAGTCGACCTCGTCGTCGTTGGTTGCCTCGAGCATAAGGGGTCAATGCAACAGGCGATATGAGAGATGTGTTCGTGCCATACTAGATAAGGAGAGTGGAAGGGACTACGAATGATCCAATCAATGGTGCTGTTCCATGTGCATTTTTGAAAAAAAAAAAAAGGAAGAAAAGAAAAGAAATAGGTGAGAAAAAAGAAATGGAGTGGAAGCTTGCTTTTGGAAGTGTCAAAGATATACCCTATAATTCAACGAAGAAAGAAATGAGGCTAGCTTTAGGATTTGTGAGGAGGGAACCGCAACTCACAGAAATGGAGAGAGAGGAAACAGAAGCTCGTGCGGTGGCGGAAAGAAAATGGGAGAAGAGAGTGGTCGTAGGGTTAAGAGAAAGGAAGGAGATAGTAAGTCATAAATATAGGTAGTAATCATGTGTGTCAATTTTTTTTTCCAAACTATCCTTAATCTAATCTTAACGGTCATTTAAAAAAAATGGAGATAGTGAATGGTGTAGATGTAGGTTGCCATGGTGGCTACTAAAAAACTAATAATCACCCTCACCCATCCCTACTTGGTGTGTACCACGTCGGAATGGTGATTTGATACTCCGGCTAATAAAAACTTGTCACTTCTCAAAGTTCTTAATTAATAGGTTAATTAATGTGTTATTATTTTATGAGATAATTAATTTCCTTTCTATTAAATATCTTTAGTAAAAATTTATTAAACAATCAAAAGCAAATATCTCCCGTTTCATCTTCCAACGAAACTCGTTCCAATTGATAGCCCCAACGCAGTAACTGTTGGAGTGAATTCTTGTTGCACAAGGATTGGAAGCGTGCCAAGGTTTGAGTTTAAATTAAGTCAGTAGTCAATAAGCGATACTGCGTCGTTTGGAGTATTGCAAAGTTAGTCTATTTAGTTTGATTAGTTGCATTTGAGTCCTTAGTGTCGTGGGTCAGTTTGTTGAGAAACCTTAGTTGGATAGGTTGTTAGCCGATCATATTTAGCTTGATTCTAGGATAGTGGAACGTTGGTAGCAACCTGATTTTGTGGTTTGCATCAACAACTATATATACTCCATTTTCTATTCAATAAAAGTGGTCAGATTGCGCTACATTGTGTTCAACATTTTATATCATAGCACTAAGCAAGCTGTAACGATAAGTTGAGAAGCTTTCAAGCTTTATGAGTGAGTGTTCTAGAGTGAAACTTGAGTGAATTGAAGGATCTAGGTTTGGGAAACACGAGGGTATTGTGGTGAGGAAGCTAATTCCAGGGTGAGAGAAATCATAGCAATCATGAGTGAAAATGTTGGTTTTGCATAGGTTGGTTTGCCAAAATTCGATGGGGACTATGATCACTGGAGCCTTTTGATGGAGAATCTCCTAAGATCCAAGGAGTACTGGGGTGTCGTGAGTGAAGGCATTCAGGAACCAGCCACTGGTACTTAGTTGTCTGGTACTGAATGCAAAAGTCTTGATGATCTTAGGCTCAAGGATCTCAAGGCCAATAACTACCTGTTCTGCTCCATCGACAAATCCATTATGAAGACCATCACTAACAAGGCAACTGCAAAGAAAATCTAGGATTCTATGAAGATCAAATACTAGGGCAGTGCTCGTGTCTAGAAGGCTCAGTTGCAGGCTTTGAGAAGGACCTTTGAGATCCTGGAAATGAAAGAAGGTGAGACCATTACTGCTTATTTCAGTTTAGTGATGGTAGTGGCTAATGTATGAGGAATTGTGGTGAAGACATGCCTAATGTTAAGATAGTTGAGAAAATTCTAAGGACTCTAAGAGAGAAGTATAACTATGTTGTCTACTCCATTGATGAATCCAAAGACATAGAAACACTCTCTGTGGATGCTCTGCAGTGTTCTTTACTTGTGCATGAACATAGGTCGTTTGCTTCATGGATTTGGGCATTCATCATGGACTTTGAGCAAAGTCCATTGTTTGCTTCATGGAATTAGGAGAATCAAATCCGTGGGGTCCATGGACTTTGAGAGACCAAATCCGTGGGCCCCACGGATTTGCAAGTTCCACCTCTTGAGGTGGGATTTGGATGATGGATTAAAATCCATGATGGTATTTTACTCATCTACCCTCATATATATTTTTTAATAAAAATATGTCCTATTTTCATGGGTATGCAAATCGGTGGAATGTAACCCAAAACAACTGGAATACCTCGTATATAAAGTTGTAATGTTGTATTTTATTTAAATATGCATGTTAATATTATTAGTTGGATTCAAGTATACACGTTCGAATGTTGACGTATTTAAGTATAATTATTTGTTATTTTGTTGTAATGTCGTATTATATTTACACAAGGGCAAACCACTTTGAATACAACTTCAACGCTTTTGAATAAGTCTTCGACGCTTTTGAGTACGTGTTCGATGCCTATGAATATGTGTTCATTTGACGTACTTGTTACAATTGATACACAATATTGTGTACATTATAGATTAGTTGTTAATTACTACCAAATTGTGATGCATTTCTATATTTGTAGTTGAATTATTAGTTCACAAAGTTGTGGTAAAGAGTAAAATTTCTTTGTATGTATTGGATTCGTTTTTAATGGAAAATTTGGATTATAATAGATATATAATTAGATAAGGTTAATAAGGTAATTTTTGTTTCATATCCACAATTCTAATCAAGCAAAATCCATAATCAAATCCAACAAACAAACAATGGACTTGTTCAAATCCATAATGCCAACAAATCCACCATATATCCATGGTTTTCCAAAACCCAGGTTTTGCCAAAACCCTCATTTTTCAAATCCATGAAGCAAACGACCCGTACGTTTCATCGGAAACCTCTGGTATAGGAATATCAGGCCTTGAGAATGTCTTATGATAATGGAGGTAGAGGAGGTCGTAGAGGAGGATGGGGTGTTTTTTCTAGGTATGGGTTGAGGAAGAGGAGGAAGGGGCTGGAATAGGGAGCAAGTTGAGTGTTTCAAGTTTCACAAGTTGGGGCATTATCGCAGTGAATGCCTGACTGGTACACAACTCTGCAAGCTTACTATTCGACTTCTCACAGCAACACCAACTCCTCTCAAGACATGTCTGATGATGTTCTGCTGATGGCCTTCCTAGAAGAACCTCAAATGAAAAGGATGAGCAATTGGTGGTTTTTGGATTCTGGTTGCAGCAACGACATGAGTGGTGATAAGAATTGGTTTGAAATATTGGATGCAAACCATACTGGTAAAGTCGGACTGGGGAATGACACCAAATTGGATGTAGCTGGACAAGGCAAGGTGAAATTGCAGATGGGGGTGATCACTGGTGATACACAATGTGTTTTTTGTGCCAGGACTGAAGACTAATCTCTTGAGCATGGGTCAGCTACAAGAGAAGGTATTGGAGTTTATGATCAAAAGGAATACATGCAGGATATATCATGAAACAATAGGATTCTTGTAGGAAACAACCATGGTTTGGCCATTTGAATCCCCAGGGACTAATGCAGGTGTAGCAAAGGAAACAGGTTACTAGTATACCTGAATTGAAGGGCAAGGTTGGAGTTTGTCCCGTTTATCAAATTGGAAAGCAGACCAGGCAAAAGTTTCCCCAAAAAAGTCACTGGATGGCAACTCAGAAGCTTCAGCTTGCGCATGCAGACCTGTGTGCACCTATAACACCAACCTCCAATGGAGACAAGAGTTATATCTTCACTCTTATTGATGACTTCAGTCGAAAGTTGTGGGTTTTCTTCCTAGCAACTAAGTTTGAATCCTTAGAATGGTTTAAGAAGTTTTTCACTCAAGTAGAGAAAGATACTAGACTATATATTCTATGCCTTAGAACATATAGGGGAGGAGAGTTATTGCTAAATGAATTCTAGTTTCTATGTGATGAAACTGGGATAAAGAGGCGGCTTACAGTTACATTGACTCCTCGACAGGATGGAGTGGCTGAGACGGAAAATAGAACTACTAAGAACATGGTAAGATGTATGCTGAAAGACAATATTGTTCCAACAACATTCTGGCCAGAAGCTGTGAACTAGACAACTCATGTCCTGAACAGAAGCCCTATAGTTGCAAATTCAAGAAAAATACCACAGAAGCTATGGATAGGTGCTACTCCATATGTTTCACACTTCAGGGTGTTTGGTTGTGTGGCTTATGCACACATACATGACAAGTTCAAGAAAAAAGATGAATGACAAGAGTGTTCCATGCCATTTTTTGGGCATTTCCACTGAATCAAAAGCCTACAAACTCTACAATCCAGAAACAAAGAAGGTGGTGGTAAGTAGAGATGTGGTTTTTGATGAGAGCAAGGGATGGAATGGAGATATGATATACAACCAATCCTGACAGTTTGATATGGGAAGGAAGTGAGGATGCATATGAAAATTCATATGGAGAGGAAGGACCTCAAATTTCAGCTACTGCAGTTCCAGAAACTGAAACTGAAGAGGAGGAACCAACAACCCCAATAACTACAACATCTACAATTGGACTTGGATCTGCAGATAAAGACACTAGGAACACCTCTACTGATGTGCTTGGCCTACCAAGAAGCAGTGAGCTAGGTCCCAGATCAAGGAAGCCTCCCAACCATTTGAGCATATATGATTGCAACTATGTAGAAGAACTAGCACCGGATTGGCTAGCACTTCCTGCAATTACTGAAGACCCTCAAACCTTTGAAGATGCAGTTGTGGAGGAAAAATGGAACGAAGCCATGAAGTAGGAGATGAAGTTCGATGAGAAGAAAAATACATGGGAGTTGACTGAACTGCCTAAAGGGGTTACTCCAATTGGTATGAAATGGCTATACAAGACCAAGCTCACTCAAACAGGAGGAATAGACAAGTTGAAAGCTCAATTAGTAGTCAAAGGATAGGCACAAAGATTTGGCATAGATTACAACGAGGTGTTTTCCCCAGTAGCTAGATGGGATACCATCAGATGTTTGCTGGACTTTGCAGCACATCATGGTTTTCCAATTTGGAAACTAGATGTTAAAAGTGCTTTCCTGAATGGTCAACTCGATGAAGATGTTTATGTTGAGCAACCACAAGGGTTTGTGGTTGCTGGAGAGGAATCAAAAGTAACTAAGATGAAGAAGGCTCTGTATGGCCTAAAGAAGGCTCCCAAGGCATGATACAGTCGAATTGAAGCCCACTTTCTTGCTACTGGCTTTGAGAAATGCAGGAATGAAGCTACCTTGTTCATTAAAAAGGCTGAGAAAGGGATGCTGCTGGTAAGCATTTATGTGGATGATGTGTTATAGACATGTACAAGTGTGGAGATGGTGACTGAGTTCAAACAATCCATGGAAGCTGAGTTCGAGATGATTGACCTGGAGAGAATGAAGTACTTTCTTGGAGTAGAAGTGATTCAAAGGGAAGAAGGCATATTCATATACCAACTTAAGTATACTAAGAAAGTGTTGGAGAGGTTTAAGCTTGGAAGCTGCAATTTTTTCCACAATCCAATAGCTCCTGGAGAAAAACTGACTAAGGCTGGAGAAGGAGGCTCAGTAGATGCAACTGAGTACAAGCAGCTCATTGGAAGTCTGTTGTGCATCACTGCCACCAGACCATCCTTGATGTTTGTTGTGTGTCTTTTGAGCAGGTACATGGAGTCTCCCACCAAGCAACACTTAATGGTTGCTAAGAGGGTACTTAGGTACCTGAAAGGCACACTAAGTCATGGAATTTGGTACAAGAGAAAAAGTGAAGAAGGTTGTCTGTTAGGATACACAGACAGTGACTACGCTGGAGACTTTGATGATAGGAAGAGTACAAGTGGATATGTTGACTTTCTTCCAGGATGAGCTGTTTTGTGGGCATTCAAGAAGAAGCCAGTGGTCACATTATCAACCACTGAAGCAGATTTTGTTGTTGCAGCCTATTGTGCAGCACAAGGTGTGTGGCTAAGAAGGATCTTGAGTGAGATTGACTGGGAATCAAGTATGGACAAGGCTACTATGATCATGTGTGACAACAGCTCTGCCATAAAACTCTCTAAGAATTTCTTCATTCACGGCATAAGCAAACACATAGATGTGAGGTTTCACTTCCTAAGGGATATGGTTCGAGATGGAATTGTGGAATTGAAGTATTGTGATATCAAAGACCAAGTTGTTGATGTGATGACTAAAGCTCTGGCTTTGGAGGCCTTTCAAATGATCAGGGAAGAGCTGGGAGTTTGTGATGTCTCTCAAGTGGTGCATAAATGAAGAGGATGAACTGAAGCTGATTGCTGAGGAGCTTCAGTTCAGGGGAGGACATGTTGGAGTGAATTCTTGCTGCACAAGGATTGGAAACGTGCCAAGGTTTGAGTTTAAATTAAGTTAGTAGTCAATAAGAAATACTGTTTCGTTTGGAGTATTGTAGAGTCTATCCATTTAGTTTGATTAGTTGCATTTGAATCCCAAGTTCTGTGGGTCAGTTTGGATAGAAACCTTAGCTGGATAGGTTGTTAGCAGATCATGTTTCGGTTGATTTTAGGATAGTGGAACGTTGGCAGCAGCCTGATTCAGTGGCATGCATCAACAACTATATGTACTCCATTTTCCATTCAATAGAAGTGGTCAGATAGCGCTACATTGTGTTCAACAGTGACCACCAAGAGCCATACTTCTAGTTTGATTAACTCTCTGCAATCCTTTCATGCCGCTTAATCATTTTCCTACTTTTATATGCTCTTTACCTTCCGATGAAGACATAACATGGTTTTTCAAATATCAAAGTCTGGAGGTCACACAATGAATGTTCCTAGTCTATAAATATGCAATACATTTCTCTGAATTCAAACTCTCAACTTTTAGCTCGAGGACACTTGTTGCAATTGAGCGGAAAATCTACAAAGTAAGAAAGTAAATGAACAAAAAAAATTGTGTGGTTCATTAACCTGATGTGTGATGAGGGCATCAAAGGGCCAATCACACGTTCTAAGGCAAAGGAGATGAGAGACAAGTTTGCAACGTATTTGGGTTGTTATTTTGCAAGCATGGAAGTGGAGCTCTTCAAGTACAAGCCCTTTATGATGTTGCAAGTCGTGGAGGAAGAAGGGAGTCTTGAAGAGGAGGCAGAATGCGAGAAGAAGGAGTATAGTGTTATTTTTGTTATTTGGAGCTTAAATTCGGCTAGGACTGATTATTTGCTTTCAAAGACGGTTTATGATGTTGTTTTCCTGGTTATGTTCGGATTTGGGTTGTTTGAGGCCTATTTAAAGGGCTGAAGTTGTTTGGTTTGGAGGTGAGAATATTATTATTGAATTTCAGAAATCTTTTACTTGTTCCCTTCATGGATTTTGCCCTAAATACTCTATTGAGAATTATGGAGTGTTATATAGAGACTCTTATCAATTAGGTACAATGTTCAAGAAGACGCTAGGCGCTATATAGGCGAGGAGGCACCGCCCAGCGCCCATGTCGATTAGTCGTTGCCTAGGCAAGATTAAACGTTGCAAAAACAAATGATAGATAAGCCATAATCCACAAAAACCCAAGTCCTCATATCATTATTCATCCATTCATATACACATACAACCCTTTTCCGCAATCCCAAACATCCCATGTCACCAACCATGAGGAGGAATCTCACTACTGAACGGTGAGGGGGAGCGGCTGGCCGAATGGAAATGGGAAATAGAGTAGGGTTTGGGATTTTCACAAAAAGTCTACACTTTCCCCCTTTATTAGTTGTTTTGGGCGTCACCCACCAAAGTGAAAACGCGCCTCCGAGTGCCTAGGTGCCTAGATCAATCGTCCAGAGCTAGACGGACCGATTTCCTCCTGCCCAGCTATTAAGCGCGCCTAGGCGAGAAATTAATCGCGTCTTCTTGAACAGTGATTAGGTATACACCCTAATTGTGGCGAGCTACCCATATCAATTGCCCTTAATTCCGAGTTGAGATTGTCTAATCGATTCTTATCAGTTGCTCCTTTTCACGAGTGAATTTTGTCGACTGATTTCCATTCTATCTTGGTATTATCTTTTGGTTCGGATTGCTTGAGCTGTGTAACTTTGATTGTATCAATGTGCGTTAGTTAGTTGATGAGTAGGAGAGATCAATATCACTATTATAGTAATAATACAAATTACAAATTTAAGTTCCAGAGTCACATTAACTTGACTCATCTTATAATTGATTAGGATGTTTATGGAAAATATTTATAGAGCTATTCTCCTAACTCTAAACTAAAAAGACCAATGTATGAACCAAACAAAATAACTGAAATGAACTAGCCCAATACAAGGCTTATAAGACAAAACATATGGACAAAAGCCAATATATATTCAAGACATCATAACAAGAGTTCTTGGTCAGTATTTGAATCCTAATAATCATCAATATTGAGTTTGATTTGATCATAAAGTATGTTCAATCTCTAGCTACAAACTCTTCAAAAGATCCTACATGCATCCAATTCATGATGTGGCTTTACTATCTAGTCATCCCTTTATATATATCCAATAATATATTTTTAGAGGTGATATTGACCCAGCCAGATTTGAACTTAAGAATGCGGTAAATAATGTTGAGTTGACAAAGTATTACGTGTCTAAACATTAATCCTCTTAACTACTAGATAAAGAAGTCCAAATGTAAGTACATTCTGAACATAGCTAGCTATACATCAGCTTGCTATCACGTACGTGTAGTGTTATGTCAATAGAACCAGCTGTAGTATTGCAGAGGGCTAACGTCTGGAACCAGAAGGGAAATTCCAACAAGTAATCGATCATCATGACCAAATGACAGCTTCAATTCCATGCATTGATGAATGATTGATGAGCTTCCACCGCAATCCGTAGGCATACCGGACTGGTGATGGCTGCAAATCTGCTGCACTTCTCATGTTTTCGATTCGTCGAATCATCGTCATCATCATCACAAACAGAAACTGTAGTGTCTATGCAATCTACTGCTTTATGTCCGAAGCAGTGATCTGTGCCACGATGATGATGCATAGAGATTTTCCATGAACACCCAGTTTGTTCATTGTATCCAGCTGGATAGAGAGGTGATGATGAACTCGATTTCTATTTACGTGTCACAGAAGTTATTGGTACATGCACACGTAATTATAAACTCCATCGCGCGCCTTCCTCGTCATGCACGTACGTACAGGTATTATATGTAAAATTTCTAAATATAAGTCTCCAATTAGCTACTCAATTTCCTGCACGTACATGAAAGAATGAAAATGGTCAACCAATTAAGGTTCCTTTTTTCTTGCCAGCTTGTGACAAGTGTGCGTACGTAGCTTCTACATTGTACGTACAGGTCCAAGTTTTAGAATTATACCAAAGCAAAGCTAGCTCATGAAGATTGAATGGATTGCGCTTGCGGAAGCCCACAACTTAGCTTTTAGTTTCACCAAGTCAAACCTTTCATATATCATGAGGACTCCATCAGAGAACCACAAGACAAGGCTTAGAAACGACTAACACCGTACGTAACAGTCGGTCGGTATGTGTGAAAAATATCTGAGAGTAGAGTAGTAATCTAATGATAAAAAAATATTGTTATTGGTCGTCCTAATATTACTATTTTTCATCCTAACTTTAAAATATATTTATTATTTTATACCACTTTCCTCCCACCCCTTTGATTCCCGTCGGAAACCATACCAGGCATTACCTTCCTCCCGTCGACCAATCTCCACCGACCGTCGCCGATGAACAAATCAATGAGCCTACCAAGGACAGAGACGAGCCACCCTCGACCAACTGCCATCACCAACAAAGCAGCGACGACAACGAACACCAGGGTCAGAAGTTCCTATCCGCGAGGACTCAGCTTCCGCAAACCCGTAAAATCCTCTATTTAACCGCTGATCGGAGTGCAGCATAGCGGATGTTTATCCCGGGGTTGGAAACGCAACACACATCCATTTGACTAGAGGTGTCAATTGGGCGGGTTGGGTCGGGTTCGGATTGGGTCTAACTAGGTTGGGTTCAATCGGGTTAGTTTCCATTTGGATCGGGTTTAATTGGGTTGCAGGTCAATTGGGTTACGAATCGGGTCGGGTTATGAGTGCATCAAATTACGGGTCTATTGGGTTGCAGGTTAATTCGGGTTTGGCCAGGTCGGATTATGGGTTATTCGGGTCAACCCATTGGATCATTTACTTCTTGACAGAAAATAATGTTTTACAAACTATCAATATATAAATTGTAGGTAATGATACAAAATTTAAGAAAATGATAATATGATAATATATTACACATACAAATTAAATATCCATCATGTTAGTATAAAAACTAAATGTATATAAAATAGTGTATATAAAAGTTTTGTTGTTGGTTATAATTTTTTTGTTTATGTTGAGAGATTGTAACTTCACTTATTTTATTAATTTATAAAAAAATTGAATATGTATAAATTTGAGAATGAAGTAAAAAAGGTAGACTAATATGCTTATACATCTCAATATGAATCGTCTTAATTAAATATAGTATGAATTAAATGTGTGTCTCTTCATCTCCACGAAGACTTATGAACATCATTCCAAATCACCCACTTATATATGTTCACAATTTTTTATATATTCACGGTAACATCTCATCCTAAAACTTGTGGGTCGAACAACGGTTCGCTCAAATATGATATTATCATCTCGTTCGAATCGTTGATTTATTAATTTATAAAAAATAAATAAAATCAGTAAAAAGTTGAGAATGAAGTAAAAAGGGTAAACTATCCTATCCACTTATATATCTTGATAGGGATCATTGATTTTGGGGATTTCATATTGATTTTCAAGGGTTGATTTTTTTAATATAGTTATGGGTGGTGGAGATACGAATTTGCGTCTAACTCTTCCTATTATCTTCAAAAATTTATCCTTTGAGTTTCATAAAATAAAAAATGAATGAAAAGATATTTCACATATTATTATTTTAAAAATTAAATATTTAAGAAAAAACCTCAATTTATACCATCAATTCTACATCTAATTTTCAATTATTATGAGAAGAACAGTTCTTTCTTGGTAAATTTAAAAATATAATAATGTATATAATGAATTTTTGTACAAGCATTCGGGTCAAATCGGTTATTCGGGTTATTCGAGTTGGGTTTGGTTCGGTTACGGGTTATTTGGATTATGAATCATTCGGGTTATAGATGGGTCGGGTAATGGGTTGGATTGGATAATGAGTTCATCGAGTTATGGGTTGATCGGATTACGGGTCAATTGGTTTCGGGTTACAGGCGGGCTTCGGGTGGTTGACTTTTTGTCAAATCGGGTTATGGACGGGTTGTGGATCTGGTGGATTGGGCGGGTTAGTTGGGTCGGGTTCAATTTTGACAGCTCTACATTTGATCGTTGGTCAAAACGCACGAAGCGGACATTTGAAATATGGACGAAACTGGCGGTTGACCGCTGGTTAAATCGCGTGTGACCGTTCCTTTGATCAGTGTTCGTTGATCATGCTTTCACCTAGTGCCGGAGGAAGACCTATTAGTCGATGTGTATGAGTGGTCTGTATGTGTACATAATATAGTTTGTATGTGTGTAGTGGGTAGTAGGAGTTTGTACGTGGGTTTTCATATAGCCCATTGTGAGTAGATGTGTGTGGTGATTGAGCCACACATCCCTATGACCATGTAGCCCATGCAACTCTCCTTGGGCACGGCCGAATAGAGGTAGTGGGGGAACCTCGTGAGATATATGTGTATAAGAGAGGAGTTTGAAAATTGTAACATTACAGTGAATAATAATTAGTCTCTCGAAGAGTTCAAACTCTTCCGTGGATTAGTCTTGGAATTACAGAGATACCACGTAAATCGGTTGTCTCTGTCATTTCTTTCCTTCGCTTAGTATGTGATTGATTTATATGGTATCAGCCATGTCAATGGAATCGGATAAACCTTCTGTTCACCTCACCTCCACCAACTACTCTCTATGGGAGTTCCAATTTCGCGTCTTTGTGGAAGGACGGGTTTCTGCTTAGCGTGCTAGATGGTACCGCTGCTAAGCCTGCACCGACGACGTCTCTTCATGAGTTATCGATCTGAAATCAGAATGATGCAGGGTTTAGGTCTTGGTTGCTCGGATCTCTAGATCCTTCTACTTGCCAAAGTATTCGACTATTTTCTACTGCTAATCAGATGTGGAAGCACCTGGCCTCCACTTACTCAATGGTGAACACCGCTCGGCAATTCAAAGTTCAGCTGTCATTGGCACGATTGGAACAAGGAGATCTCTCCGTTACATAGTATTTTAATCTTGCTCAGGAGTTATGGACCTAACAAGACCTGTTAACCGATGCTCTGCAATCCAAACCTCCTTCTGAAGCTGCGCTGGCGGAAAGACGAAGCACTCATATGCTTAACTTCTTGATGAGACTCCGGCCAGAATATGAATCAGTACGTGCCACATTGTTGTATAAGGATGAGCTGCGATTTGATAATACTTAGTCAACTGGTTCAAGAGGAAATTCGACTTCGAACTCAAGTACAACTTGATATCCGGCCCGGTGAAGGGGAGCCGGTGAGCTCTGCAGCTACTTCCGATCACTCCGCCTATGAAACTGGTAGACCTCAATTTCAACAGCGCCTTCCTACCTCTGAGGTAATTGTCATCACCATAGAAAGAAAGGGCATGTTGTCAAACACTGTCGTCGGCGCAATTACTGCGTTTATTGCAAGAGACCATGTCATATCATATTGGATTGTCAAAGCCGTCAACGAAATGAAGCACGAGTTGCTGGACAAGGAGGTCATGTTGGTCCTTCGCCTATTACAGGGGAGCATGGTGATTGCCCTCTTCGTCAGGCGTATGTTGTCACACCATCGAAAGCTAGCAGCAGTTCAGGAATTTCAGTTGTAGCTGTTGAGCATTTGGTGAATCAAGCTCTTCAGAAATCACTCCCGTCGGTCATTAGTGATGCATTCACCACATTGCAGACTTCAGGTAAAGACTCACCCTAACTTCTCGATTCTGCATGCTTTAACCACATGACTCATGATTTAGATAAACTCAATAATGTTACTCCATTATAGCATATGGAATTGAGAGTGGCTAATGGTAAACATTTAAAGGTTCAAGGCATAGGAACAGTAAAAGAGGATACTTTTGACTTGCCTAGAACTTTACATGTTCCAAAATTTGTCCCTAATTTGGTGTCGGTCGGTCAGTTTACTGAACAAGGGTGTTTTATTCTGTTCGCACCTACTGAATGTTTTATTCAGGACCTGAAGACAGGGAGGCAGATCGGAAGGGGGAGTAAACAGGGTTAGATTTTTTATCTGGAGGAACTTCAAGACAAGTCAACGTCATCATCAGTCAGTAGTCACAATCGGATCGTCAATCGTCCATGTCAAAATATTTCATCTGGTATTTCTTTACTTCCAAGTTTCTTGAGTCAATCAAAAATTAATTGTATTCTTTGGCATTCACGTTTGGGATATCCTCATTCAGATCGTCTTGTAATGATGTTTAGATAGTCTTTGCTTGGTAAAATGGATTTCGGAATTTCAGCAAAACATTTATGCACAAGTTGTGTTGAGGCTAAAACTGTTAGTGCTTTTTTTCCTTCCAGCTCCACCGTTATTTCTGAGCCCTTTCACATTGTTCACACTGATCTATGGGGTCCTTCCCCTGTCATCTCCCGTCATGGATACAAATACTTTGCCCATTTTATAGACAATGCCACACATTTTATCTAGATATATTTTCTTCGTCTTAAATCTGATCTTCGATCTATGGCAATTGAATTTTTGAAAATGATTCAAACCCATTTCAATCGTACAGTTAAGATCATACGTTCTGATCCAGGAGGAGAATTCAGTTAAATTACCTTGCATGATGTATATCGGTCCATGGGGATTTTGAGTCAACAGTCATGTCATAGTGTTTCTCAACATAACAGACTTGTTGAACGAAAAAATTGCCATGCTTTGGAATTAACTCGAGCTCTCCTTCTTGATTCTCATGTCCCTGGTCGGTTCTAACTTGAAGTAGTAGCCACTGCAGTTTGCCTCATTAATTATCAAGTTACACCTGTGCTTGATCATAAAAGTCCTTATTTTGATCTTTATTCCCATCTCATGATTACTCCCGTCTTAGATTTTTTGGTTGTCTGTGTTTTGTTCCTCTTCCCAAACATGAACGTAATAAACTTTCTTCCAAACTGCTAGGTGTGTCTTTCTAGGCTATAGTGATGTTCACAAAGTTTATATGTGTTACGATCCTAAGTTTCAATGAATGTGAATTGTTGCATCTGTTGTCTTCTTCGAACATCACATGTATTATGCACCTGGTTCTTCTCCTTTGGTCTTTCCTTCCTCTAATGAGTCATTGCCTTGATTGATGATGCTGATAGTGATGCCATTCCTTTTCCTCCCGAAGACCCCAACGCTCTTCCTCCCACATTTGATCTATCTCCACAAAGCTCTACTTCGTCTGTTTCGACCAGTCATGGTGCATCTTCGCAACCTTCCACTCCCTCATTGGTTTAGACAGCAACTTCATCCAGCCATGCTTCATCTTCATCTAGTCCCACCAGCTCTCCGTACACGTCCCACAATGCATCTCCACCTGTTGAAGAGGTTCCTGGCAAAGAAGCTCCAAATGTTAAGAAATCTCTTCGAGCTACTAAAGGTATCCCCCAGCCCCCCCCCCCCCCCCCCCCACACACACACCTCACTTTCAAGATTACGTAGCACATGGCATAGACACTCTTGTTGTCCCTACTCACTATTGGCAAGCTAGAGGTGATCTTGTTTGGGAACGAGCAATGAAGCGGGAACTTGATGCACTTCATGAACAAAATACTTGGACTCTTGTTCCAAGATCGTCATCTTCCACTTCACTCTTTGGTTGTAGGTGGCTTTATACCATCAAAATGAATCCGGATGGTACAGTTGATTGCCACAAAGCTCGACTAGTAGCTCAGAGATTTACAAAGGAGTTTGGAGTGGACTACAATGAAAACATTTGCCCCTGTTGCAAAGATGTCAACAGTTCGTACATTATTGGCAGTGGCAGCTCAGAATAATTGGCCTTTGTACCAACTCGATGTAAAGAACGCTTTCCTCCATGGTGATTTAGAGGAAGTTATATATATGGAGAGGCCACCAGGATACTCATTGGGTTCTGACGATCAGGTCTGTCTACTGCATATAGATCTCTCTACGAGCTTAAACAAGCCCTCGTGCATGGTTTGAAAATTTTCAAACAACTATCACTTATCTCGGATTTCGACAGAGTCTCAACAACCCGTCTTTGTTTACTCGTACTACAACAAAGGGTACAATTGTTTCACTTCTCTATCGTATCATCATGATATGATATTGTATATATTTTTTCATTTTTTTTAACTAAAGCAAAATAAATATTATTGTCTAGATCATGAAGTTTATTTTTGTACTATCATAGTACTATCATATCATGATATGATAGTAATGTAAAAAATTATATGTGAAATTTGTTCATAAAAATGAAATAATTATTACGTGTGGAATCTATTCTAATTATACCATATTTGGAATAACCAAATTAGGTTATATACTATAGTGGGGATGATGATTATAAGTTCTGAAATCTACTATAGTCAATTAACCTTGTCCTATGAGTTAATATTAAGGTTTACTATAGTTAGGTCAATGTCTAAAATTGTATGTGAAATGTTTTCAGAAAAATAAAATAAGTATTATTTGTGGACTCTATTCTAATTATACAATATTTAGAACAACCAAATTAGGTTATATACCATAGTGGAGATGATGATTATAAGTTCTGAAATCTACTATAGCCAATTATCCTTGTCCTATGACTAGACAATATCTTAGTTACTACATGTTAAAATCCGAAATCATCACTTGTAAACATTATGTAGTTATCTTTAATTATTGGCTTGTGCTTGTTATATTAGCTTTAATTATTTCCTCCGTAATCACCTCGTCGGCTTAATTATATCCTAGTTAACACTATAGCATTTTAATTGCTTTGGTTTATCAAACCTGTTTTTCCCTAGGGGAATTTTATTACATTCTTTAATTTTAGTAATTTTTATGTCTTAATTTATTCTAAAGATATTAAGATATGATCACACTAATGTGGTATATTTGGTAACTCCGACTTTGTCTCGAAGATAGACTATAATCTCGTAAGATAGAGATTTCGGTGGGAAAGTAGTTATTGGTTATTATTATTTATGGACTTTCAGTTATAATTATTATCAATGGTTATGGTATTACTGACTATTAATTATTAGTCCTCGTTACAGTTATTTGGATTTCCTTTTTATTTTCCAAAGCGCTATTATGGTTACCTTTTTTAATAAACTTGAACCAGTTTTAGCCACATAATTGCCTACTTTATGCTTATTTAATACAATAGTTATTGGGTTTAGTAACCACTTTTTCACAAGTCGGTTACAAGGCTTTATGGCCAAAAACGGCTAGCGCCGGAAAAGTCTTAATTGTGCTTTCAAATCGTCTCCTTAATGACGAGCTAGAGTGTTTTAAAACTCTAATAAAGAGATTCTTTCGCCAGCATAATGAGGCGTATTCAAAGGGCTCCCGCAAATAAATATGCTCACAAGGCCTAATTAATGCAATCATCCATCAATTCGATACTAGAACAGATTGGCAAGCAATTGAGTCAATTCGGTAATTATACATCATGGCCGGCAACGGCTTCTGCCAGAAAGCTTTTAATGGTCATCACTTTAATGAGTATCTGTGCATTTGACTATCTAAAACGTCAGTTACGGGAGGATTCTAACCTTTTCATACTATGGTTGAAATCGGCCCTTCAAACTCGTGGAGTACAGTGCATTAACCGATGCCCTGTCTGCTGGAGACATCGAGAAAGCATTGAACATTTATTCTTCAGATGCCCCCTAGCCATTAGATTGTGGACTTTAGTGGGATTGAGCAACTTTATTGAGACCGCCCAGACTGTTAACTTTAGTCTATGGTGGCGACATGTCATGGTCTCTGAGACTGCCCCATTCCACATTCTCCAATGCATCTGTTTACTTTGGAGAATCTGGAAGTCTAGAAATAAAGTGACCTTCGAATTTTACCAACCTCATGTCCGTTCCCTAGCCAGCTAGTTCTACAACCAGGTCCTCGAAGTCTCCTTTCTTCTCCTTCCTCCTCCACCCTGCAGTTCTACTCCCAAACCATCCTGCCACCTCTTGGGTCCATCCGCCAGAAGACTTTTTGAAGATCAACTTCGATGCTGCTGTTTGTGCCAACGGGTGTTCGTCTGGGCTTGTTATCCGTGGGTCGGACGGGCATGTGGTGTTGGCGTGTGGGCTGCAGCTTCAAGGAATAGTCAATCCTTTCCTGGCAGAGCTTCTAGCCTTTAGAGATGCTATCTCCATCATAGCCTCAAGCTCCTTGACCCGCGTGATAGTCGAAGGTGATTCCGAAGTGGCTTCTTTAGAGTCTTTTAGGGGTCCTAGGTAGAATTGTAAGTTTAACTATTTTCCTCCATTAATATCACTCAGAAATAAAAAAAAACATTATGTAGTTATCCAATTGATATGTAATTAAGTATATAATCTATAATGTGAAATAACATGCATTTGACAATAATAAGATTTACTATAGACAATAATACTTTAGTCACTAAATGCTACACTCCTAAATAATACTTTAGTCACTAACTTACATGTAAGATAGTTTGAGTAACACACTACAACCAATTAGGCAATGCCTTTTAAGGATATAATTAATTGGTTAAATACCCTTGTATATCCAAAACTTTCACGGTTGTGCCAATAAAATCCAAATTTCCCGAAATACCACTTATATCTCATTCCTTCACTTTATTTAAAGGTGTTTTTGGATATACAAGTGTATTTAACCAAAAATATATTGGGAAATGGATAGATTTGGCAAAGAACAACTTTAAACACATGGTTATAAGTGGTATTTTGGGAAATTTGGATATTATTGGCACAACAGTGAAAGTTTTGGATATACAAGTGTATTAAACCTAATTAATTTTACTATATAAAATGACTTAGTCGGTTAATGTTAAAGTCCCAAACCATCATATATAAACTTATAATAATCAAATGGACAAGTAATTAATTATATGATCTACAATGTGAATTGGCGTACATTAATGTAACAAGATTATTGGTACGAAGTTTAGATATAGATTCCACATATGGTTTTGGACACTAATGATTACTACTTGTGTACATTTCTCTTATAAGAATTTAGTCATGTAATTTTTTGTATTAAAGAACATACTAGAATCATTAATCACTAATCAAGAGAAATATTATAATCTAATCTGTATTAATTTATTGCATTTTATATTTACTCTTGTGAACTGTTTTCATGTTTATTATATCTCATAATTAGTTTTTGGTTCTAAATTTAGGTGATGGGAAAAAAGTTGGAAAAGTCAAACATTATTCCTATTTGAAAGCACCAAAATTTTAAAACGTAAAAAGAAAGCACCATAATTTCCCCTTCTTTCTCTTCCCAAAAGGTTGAAAACAGACTCGGAATGATAGACAATCTTCTATCATATCACTATCTATTTTGCTTGAGTATTGAGCTTGCTTAAAAAATGAGAGATCATCTGCAAAAGAAAAATGCAGCCAAAACCTTTTCAGCAGGGTTATAATGATTAAGTCCAGAATTAGCCAAACCCATATTTTTTATTCATTGATCGTGTGTGGTTATTTCAAATTACACACATCAACCTCTTTGGTTTCGGACAACTAGAGCAAAACCAAGTAATCAGAAATATGATAAGAATTTATAAGATTTCAAAGAAAAACCAATGACCAAGCCACCCCCTGACCCTGAAATGTAATGCCAACACACACACACAAAAACATGCACCATGCTGTTTGTTACTCATCACAGCCATCCAAAATCGTTGACTAGCACCTCGCTTGTAATCTCTGGTGAAAAAACTCCAAAATAAAGTTTTCATTGTGTTGCATCCAAGGTGCTGCTGGCAACACTGAGTCCTTCACAAGCAAGTTACAGACAGTCATTCAACCCCAAAACCAAAGAATCAGTAGTAATTAGAGTGAAAGAGTCGTCAAACAAAATCTAATGCAGAGGTATCTAATCTTGCTGCAAAAAGTAATAGCTGGGAATTCATGAAATTGCTAATGGACGAGTAGAACCAACAAACCATCTCATATCTGTATCCAGGATTAGACTTGGACGCCCACTATGAGGGCCAGCCAAACCAGAAATGTGCTATAGGTCTATGAAGTGGTATTCCAAGTAGCATATAACATATGCACAAGAATCAGAACTGCACAATGAGAAGTACAATAACATTGCTAGCAGATACAGGTGATGCAAATCGCAACATTCGTGTAAAATCAAGAGATGAGAAGGCCTCTTTTCCACTGCCATGAACTGGGAAGTAGCACAGCAAATTCAGACGACTTCGTAGGCGAGCTACTGCAAAACCACATCAGATTGGTGCATAAAGAGAACTTCCACCAATTTTCTTTAATTAACTAGCTTAGAGGTATGAACCTGAAAACTCCTGTAAACAGCAATAGCTATTGGATAATTAGCAGAAGCAATTCTTTATTTTCTTTTTCATTCAAGCATATTGGTTCAGCTTTGCTTTCATAATGTCTAACCACAGTCGCTTAAATTAAGAACTAACTTACAGCATTCTCCCCAGTTATCAGCCCAGAGAAACTAGGCAGAGAGACAGAGGAGAAGAAAAGGGTAGACGAACTGCTCATGGAAGAGATGATTAAACAGGACTATGGAAGACCGAAACAGAGATGCTTTGCAGATAAGAATTGTACCATTACACATTAATATCTTTATCACAGGGTAGATAACCTGGTTGAATTTCCCCGTGCCTTCCACAATAGTCGAGCAACATTACTGCCAATATAAAGTTTGAATTCTGCTAGATCCCAGGTTGCTTGCACCGCTTAGTACCTCATTATCTAGATGTATAACAATTCCATCTGGGATCAATTTGCCATAACAAATCGGGGATGCACTCCATTTTCTGAACAATTCTCCGTTCAACAGTTTGATCACAGACACCATAACTGTTGTTGGAGTTCCCAGTAACAGTTCAGATCTTGACCTTAGCCACGCATGTTTAAGCTAAGATGCATTGGGTAAGAAGATTCAACAAGTAACTCAGAAGCCATCATCCCCATAGTCCAGAAATCAACCTGTGTAAAGGGTAAAGCGAAAATCAGTGCCATGTTAGGATGCGAAAATCGATGTTTCCACACGATACTCTATTGGAGAGTTATCAATATTTATCAAATCCGTTCCTGTCAAATGCAACGCTATTGAATCAAATGACCTTCACTAGCAGGGTTTTTTTAGACCATTTATTCTGCTGCGGATGGCAGGTAGCAAAGAATCAATCTTTCTTTTCGTTTAGATGTCTATTCCACAGGATCCAAAACTCAACAGGATAATGCAAGCAGAAATCGATGTAGGCAATGGGAACGTATGCTGACATGACCAAGTCATTTTCTGCTTTATGGTAATTCTTGCAGTAGGGCGAAGCTGATTTTTCTTAGCCTCTTAGATGGAAGCAGACCCCATGGAATTAGGCTTTCAGCTGGAATATATTTTAGTCTTCAGCTCCTTCCAGAATTCTGGCCCTCTGGGATGAATTGTTACATACTGTCTGGCAAACAATTTTTCTGATGAATTGAGAACAGTGCTGAAAGACAGGGTTCTAGCAACTAGTCCTTGTTCTCTGAGCCAATCATACATGGATAATCTAAGCTTGATCACCTGTGCTGTGCGGACCAAAAACTTTGGATACATAAGTAGCACTGAGATCGGATAACCCAATTCATTTACAACAAAATGAATTTTCATGTTGATAACCTCCTTCGACTGATTAAGAATATGCGGGCATGCTTTGATCATTGCACAAACATCATGTTTACTCAACCCCGCTCTCACAATACAGTCAAACCTATCTTGCAGCTCTGATCCTTTGCCTCGAATAAGCTTAAGTGTTTTTTCCATTTTTTCAGAGTTATCTGTGAATCCCAAGTCCAACAAGAATTTCTTCTTCAACAACTTTGAGCTTTGTTTATCACTTGGACCCAGTGGTGTACACTTTGATCCAATCACCCAATTCTTTATTTGAAAGGGATCATTCAGGATAACCTCACAAAGCGTCACCTTCCCACATTTCAAACGAGATAACAAAGTGCTGGTTTTCTTCAATGCACATGAACTCAACAATAGAGGTTGAGAATGCACAATCTTTCCAATCTCAAGTGGCTCCATGTCGATCTCAGTAAAGAACACGAAGCACTGCCTCAAATTTGACAAAAAGTTTCCAACCTCCATTACTTGGCATTCAAAAAAGACTGAACATGCCTGATTCATAGGGGTGCCAAATTTGGATAAGAACCCGATAACTGATAGTGTTTTATCCCCCTCAAATAAGAAATCCGGATGCTGGATTATCAAGCAACATAACTGTTGTTCACTATAACCAATCTTGACGAATAAGTTGACAAGTGACAGAACCTGGCTCCAAGGACAACACATCTTCTCAGGCAGATGCTCTTCAACCCAAGATAATGAGATACCCCCTTTTCCCAACACTTGCAACAAACTAACAAAATCAACAATAGCATTCCCCGTCAAAAATTGAGGGCTGGAAACTATCACCTTAGCTATGAAAGACCTGTTAATCCCTGCTCCTTCACAGGCTTTGAATTTTGAGGCCAACACCCCATGCTCATACCGAAAAACTTCAGGTACCTCAATGAGAATCTTCCCCATCTTATTTCTTGGTATCACATACTCACACAAGACGTGGTAGTTCTCCATGAGCAAATCATCATCACTCAGAAACATCATATCTTCAGGAAGAATACAACTGTATACATTCGGCTCTAAACCCAAACTCTCAAAGAAAGGTTCAAATTCATTGATGGGGTGATACCTCAGAAAACGTGTTATAGACCTGCCAATATCTTTCTCAGAATAATCAATCTTCGCCAGTATTTTCTCCAGAAAATGAGGCGAATTTCTACTTATATCATCTGCATCCATAAACTGTAAACTCCTTGTTGAGTGCAAGTACTCCAACAATGCAGCTTGCCCTTTTCTCCGAGCTTCTCGTCTATTGGCTCCAGAAATTTGGCCATAAGTGACCGAAGCCCCAACGGAAGCACCAGGATTATCCCAAGAAACCATTCGTCTCCTTCCATATAACCTAGGACCACTTATAACGGAGCATAAGCAACCCACTGGCTGCGATTGGCACCATTGGCTATCACCGAAATTCTTTAAACCCCATCTGGGATCTGACAACTTCCTAATTCTGCCCCAACGTATCATGGAGGGCTTGACGGAATTGCAAGGGAGACACCAGAGAAACAGAAAGCAACCACAAATTGCGAGCAGAAAAGGTAGATACCAATTGAAACGCCTTCAACATTCTATTTCACCTGGGCACTTACGGTCTGTCTTCTAGCTCGGGATTAGAATCTAGACATTCATCGAATAGCATCCTTCCTTATTGCTGTTAAGAGAAGCCATCCCAGCAGTTGCAGTTGCAGTTGCGGAGAGCCTTTGGTAGTCACTGGCCACTCCCAAGGGTTTTGGGTTTATGCTGTGGCAAATGTTGAATCCGTTCTTTTTTTACCCCGTTTTTCCTACCCCTTTTTTCTACCCCTCAATTTTCTTTATTTTTTAGGGTTCGCCTAGTGATGGCAATGGGGCGGGGCGGGGCGGGTACCTCAATTCCCATGCCCCGCCCCACGCTACTATGGGGCGGGGCGGGTAAAACCCGCGCGGGTACGGGGCGGGACGGGTCGACCCACTCTTACATGTTATTCCAAAAAAATACGATTAAATTTTACTTTTTGCGATAAAATGAAGGGAAAAACACTTTAAGAATGAAAAATAGTGATAATAGAATGGGTAATTGAGTCTAACAAGTTGAAAGAGCGACTCTAACTAGTTGAAGAAAAGTCAAAATAGGAGAAATATGTATAGAAATTGTAAAAAATTGAGATAAAATGAGTCTAGCACGGGGCGGGGCGGGGCAGGGCGGGTCGGAAGTAGATACCCATGCCCCGCCCCACGCTACTGCGGGTCGGGTAATACCTGCCCCATCGCGGGTCAGGTCGGGTAATACCCGTGGGGCGGGTTGAAATTGCCATCACTAGGTTCGCCATTCCAAATGTCTCCTATCTATGAGTCATTTCCAAATGACTCATTATTTAGTGGATAAATTACATAAATATTGTTTTTTTAATTAACCACCAATATGACGGATTAAGAAGTATTTACACAGATATTGTGTTTTGGAAACAAAAAATGGCGAGAACACCTGGGACTCAGGCGCCGCCGCTGAGGATGACATTTTAGATCGTTTTATTTAAAGTGACAGCGGCGGCGCCCAAGACTCAGGTGGCACCGCCTGAGACACCAGCGAGTTAGGTGGGAAATTATCCCAGGAGGCGGCGCCCGAGACTAAGGTGGCGCCGCCTGAGACATAAGCGAGTTAGGTGGCCACCCCCTATATAAACCCAGCCAATTTCGTTTCAGTTTCACACCAAAAAAAAAAATCGTCCAAAACAAAGGAGAGAGCTCTGGTTGCTGCGGCAAAAATGGCTAATAGGTAAGACACATTTATTTTTGTAATTATATTATTCAAATGCCATTATGATTGTGTTTAGTTTTAATTAGCGAGTTTGTTTTTTTGTAGTGATTTTAAAAGATTTGAACTAGTCGTTCGGTGGAAATCGGAGAAAGTAGAAGATCATTTGGGCGTCAAATTCGTTGGTGGTAGTAGTTTTCAGATGACGATTCCATCCAGGGTCACATATCATTATCTTTGTGAGAATCTAATTCCGAGAATACGGCGTAGAGACGAAGTAGTACAAGATAGTGATGTGATCACAGGTTTCACTTACCGTCTTCCAGAATGGCAGAATGGTGTTTTATTTCATTATGCTATGCCTGTTGTGGATGATGATAGCTTGAATGTGCTTTGGAATTTTATGGCACAAAATCCTTATTGTTTGGGTGCTGAGATACATGTTGAGCTCAGTGAAGATCAGGGTGGAGAGGAAGAAGATGATACATGGAGCGTGCCATCCGATCATGACTATGATGACGGTGATGACGGAGAGGAGGAAGATGAGGAGGAGGAGGAGGAAGAGGGGGAAGGAGAGCAGCCTAATTATCCTCCATATTTTTACTTGCAGGGTAATGAAGAGGACGAAGAATACTCACTTGTTGATTCATATGGCGTAATTCCAATGCCTATTGTTGATAGTTTTGAAGGAGAATTCTACAAGGGGCAGATATTTCACTCGAAACAAGCTGCACAGATGGCGATTAAACACCACGCACTACAACGCAAATTTCAATATGGCGTGGTGGAGTCGTCACCTTCAATCTGGAAGGTCAGATGCTTGAGGCACAAGGATGACAATTGTCCTTGGATGGTGCGGTTTGGATGTCGAGATGCTGGAGGCGAATGGACTGTGAGAAAGGCTGAGTTGGTGCATTCTTGTAGCAGTACGACTCAACCGACGGATCAACGCCATCTTGATGTCGACATGATATCTGAGGCCGTCAAACATTTGGTACGTGCCCAACCAAATCTGAGTGTTCTAACTGTGCAAGCCGAGTTGAAAGATAAGTTTAATATGTAAGTTACTTACAAGAAGGCTTGGTATGGGAAACAAAGAGCATTGGAGAAGTTGCATGGAAATTGGGAAGAATCCTACGATTTTTTGCAGACATTCTTGCGGGTAGTCAAGAGAAAAATGCCAACATCGGTGATTGATTGGGTAAGAGTTCCTTCGACTCAACCAGGTCATTCGATATTTCAGCGAGTATTCTGGGCTTATGGACCTTGTATAGATGGATTCAAGAATTGTCCGGGGCGTCATGGTTGTTGATGGAACATTTCTTACTGGGAAGTATAAAGGAGTGCTACTCATGGCGAGCTCATTTGATGGTCGGAAGAAAATTTTTCCAATTGCATTTGCCATAGTGGAGAGCCAAGGGAGGGTGCATCACACCAAGTGTGTAGCAACTGTAACCAAGCGGGACATAATGCATCAACCTGCGGTGGTCAAGCTAGTGGGAGTGGGAGCAACCGAAGAGGGAGTGGTGGCCAACCAAGTGCGAGAGGTGGTAGAAGAGGAAGTAGAGGTAATAGACGTGGCTGAGAAGTTTGTTCAAATGTAGTAGTTGTTGTATTTCCTTCGAATAATCCTGTAGAAGTTGTTGTAGTTTGGTATGAAGTTGTTGTAGTTTGGTATGTAGTTGTTGTATTTCCTTCGAATAATCATGTAGTAGTTGTTGTTTGAAGTTGTTGTAGTTATGGTTTTTATCGTTAATAAAATAATAACATAATCCTATATAGTCCAAACATAATAGTCCACACATAATAGTGTAAAAGAAGTACATAATAACAATCCAAAAATAAGCAAACTACATAATAGTCTCACTGACGACCACCACGACGACCACCATGCTCCACCACTAGATGGTCGTCAGTACCATACATTGCAGCCACCCTGTTACGCATAGGTCGACCATCATACTCCTGGGAATGATCTTCCTCGACACCACCATCCTGATCCTGTGTACCGAACAGATCATCATGCTGAGACTGAAGATGCTCCTCAGGCGCACCGCCACCATGCTGCTGAGACTGCAGATTCTGCTCATAATTCCACATCGTCTCCTGAAAAACTTGATCACCCTCTAGGCTGTCCCACAGGTTGGGAGTCGAGGCTGCTCTAGTATCACCACCTGAAGCCATGTTTCCGCCTCCCATCGTAGTATGCTGCGGTGTATGGAAGCTATCCTCTGGCTGATAGAAGCTCGAAGACGGATCTGACTGAAATTGCTGCTTTCGCGGTGGCTGAAAGCTCGAAGACGGATCTGACTGAAACTGCTGGCGTCGCGGCGGCTGAAAGCTCGAGGAAGGATCTGACTGAAACTGCGACCGAAGCGGATTAAACTGGAAGCTCCTCGATGTAGGCCGGATGGGCTGTGCTCGCTGTCGATCTGAAACCCGAAATGGGTGATAGCATCGTATTTGCACGTGTTTTAACTCAGATTTCCTGTCCATTTTGGCTCGAATTGATTGTTCCTTGGCCTATTTTACGCTAGGTTGTGTTGTTTTGTCGTATTTCAGGTCCTAGCAAGTAAAGAGGAGCAAAGGCGCAAGGTTCGGGTCATTTGGAGGTCAATTGGCGAGTCACAGAGTGAATTACGGGCAGCCCTTGCAGAATTACGGCCGTAATTTAGCAGGGCATGCCCGTAATTAATTGGCCGCGCATTCCCCCAGCAATTCTTCTCGGTGGTGAAATTACGGGCAAGACCCCCAGGAATTACGGCCGTAATTCCCAGATTACTGGCAGTAATTGGGAAATTACGGCCGTAACTTCTCCTCTGCCAGCTTAAGTGAAACGCGCGTTTTGGTGCGAATTACGGGCAGGAAGTGATTACGGCCGTAATTCTGCCCGTAATTCGCCCAGAGTCGGGTTTTTGAAGGCAGATTCGAGCCAAGGAGAGGGAATTCGATTTTCTGGGCAAAAACAGAGTTTTAGAGAGAGAAAGAGCGAAGAACAAACCCTAGGAGCTATTTTGGAGTGGATTTCTCATCATTGAAGCCCAGATTGCGTCCCTAGGAGTGAAGATTGACATCCCAGAGCAGATTCTCCTCATCTTTATGAGTATGACTACTCTGATTTCTGTTTTCTCTTCTCTCTCTATGGAGTAGAACCTTTCTCTCACTTGGGTATGAAGAACCCTAGTTCCTTGTGTTAGGGATTTGATTGTAATGACTTGGGATGATATTATTGTTTGATTTTAATCGAATGATGCATGTTTCATGAATTGATTTGAGTCTGATCAGCTTGTCTCAATTTCTGCTTCAACCTGAGATAGATAGAATCTGATTAGGTTGTTAGAGCCTCTTCATTCGATAGTAGGAGATTGGCTATACGAGAGTTAGCCAGTTTACTGCTTTGTACTGGTGTTCTTAACGCCAGTAGTGGAGTTCTGTTCTTACTGCTTCAGCTTTCTATCCCGGTGAAGACTAGTCGTCTGCCGGGTAGTTAGACTGAGAGGGCTTGGTCAGCTTAAGAGATTCCAAGCTACTGTCGGATCTTCCGCAGTCTAATCAACAGTAAATCAACCCAGGGAATTGCAATTGAACCTAACTAAGGGGCTAGGGGGACTCAATCCCGAGTGACTCTCACCTGCTTTTGAAAACCGAACCATTTCCTGCTTTCTCACTGCTTTTGCTTTAAACAACACTCACTCGAATTAGTTTGCTAGATAATAGAGAATCACGGAGTAAGCAGTAGATCTAGACCCCGGGTTGATAATATAACTTGCCTGTTACTGCATTCCCGGACTGCGATTCCACTTGGTCGCAGTTTGGTGTTGTGTTTTGGCGTGTCAAGTTTTTGGCGCCGTTGCCGGGGAGCCCTCTAGGTTATTGGGGAAACGTGATAATTTGTTACTCTAGCTTTTTCTTTATTGCATTTTTCTTTTCCACCTGTGTGCCTTCACGGGTTGTTTCTTCTGAGTGTGTGCAGGTAGTGCATGACCCGTAGCCAGTCGGGAGATCTACTACCGTTAGACCAGGAGCTTGAACGAACTTGCAGGAACTTCAAGCGGGCTCTAAAGGCACGACTGGCTGCGGAGGAGGAGCTACCACAGCTGCCGTTAGAAGAAGAAGAAGGCGAGATGGCTGATCCAGAGAACCGTTATATGATCCCCGGGGAGCAGACCATGGGATCCTACTGGACCGCTAGGGCTGCGGACATGAGGTCACCTATTCAACACCCTCAGGTCCCAGCCAACAACTTTGAGGTGAGCACCTCCGTGATCACCATGCTGCGCGGTTCAGTAGTGTTCCGTGGTAAGGAGGGAGAGTGCCCTCGATCACATCTCAGGCGATTCCACGAGCTCATCGATGGAATCAAGATCAATGGGGTACCGGCAGATGCCATCCAGCTGCGGTACTTCCCATTCACTCTGGAGGGGCAGGCCAAGGAGTGGCTAGACACTCGACCTCCGGGCTCCATCACCACGTTCGCCAACCTGGCGGACAAGTTCCTCACCCGCTACCATCCTCCATCCAAGACAGCTGATCTCCAGAAGCAGATTACACACTTTTCTCAGGATGAGGATGAGACCATTAGGGATGCTTGGGAGAGGTACACCAGCCTCTTTCTCAGGTGTCCCAACCATGGTTTCAATGATGCGTTTAAGGTGGGCACTTTCTATCACGCCCTCTTCCCGGAGGACAAGCAGCTGATCGATTCGGTTTGTGGCGGGAACATGCTGACCAAAACCCCGCCACAGCTGAATCAACTCTTTGAGGAGATGGCGGAGAATGGTTATGACTGGGGCACTGCCAGGAGATCGAGACGAGCACCTGGTAGGGGTGTGCATGCTGTGGGCACCCAGTCATCTGATCTGGTGCAGGTGGTATCGAAGCTGGTTTCAGCTATCGATCGTTCTGGTTTGATTGCAGGTACCGGACAGCCGCAGGCGATGCACTGCCAGTGGTGTGAGAGCTCTCATCACACCGTGGAGGACTGTCAGGCTATGAGGGAGTCGTCCACTCCCCAGGAGCAGGTGGATTTCATCGGGAATGCCAGGCGCTTTGACCCCTACAGCAACACCTATAATGAGGGGTGGCGCCAGCATCCTAACTTTTCTTGGGCTGGGCCAAATCCCAGACCACCAGCTCCCCAGGGACCTCCCGGTTTCCAGAGGCCTCCATTCCAGCCCAGACAGGGGCAATTTCAGCAGCCACAGCAGCCACTCTACCAGCCCAGACAGGGGCCAGTTCCACCTCAGTCGCAGGCACGACCATTTCCACAGGCAGGGGCAGCCCCAGCACAGGTTGACCCGATGGCGGAACTGAGAGATCTGGTGGGTTCTCTGGCCGCCTCCAGTGCAAGTAAATTCAGTAACATGGAGCAGTTCATGGAGAAGGCTTCTGGCAAGTTCTTGGAGCTAGAAGCTGGTCAGAGAAACACGCAGGCTGTGCTGCGAGACATACAGACCCAGCTTGGTGGTGTTGCCCAGGCTGTTGCTCGACGGACTCCAGGTACCTTGCCTGGTCAGACCATTCCTCACCCGCAGAACCAGGATGAAAACTGCAGTGCCATCACAACCAGGAGTGGCAAGGTGACTGCCGATTCACCTGGTCGGGCAGCGGAGAAAGAGACCCCTGCTTCAGCACTTCCAGCTAATCAGGAAGAAATGGAGAAGGAGGTTGAGGTGCCTGCTCCTACACCGCAACCAGTGGTGAAGGAGTATGTACCACAGCTTCCCTTTCCTACTCGGTTGCACAAAGACCGACTGGAGACTGAGTTTGCCAAATTCATGGCAATGTTGAAGCAGGTGAATATTAGCATGCCCTTCGTGGAGGCATTATCGAAGATGCCCAAGTATGCTAAGTTCATGAATGATCTCCTCACCAACAAGAGGAAGCTTGGGGAGCTGTCTACGGTGATGCTAAACGAGGAGTGTTCTGCCATCCTGCAGAACAAACTACCAGAGAAGCGAAAAGATCCAGGGAGTTTCACTATCCCTTGCATGATTGGTAGTTTGCATATAGGGAAGTCCTTGGCGGATTTAGGCGCTAGCATGAGCATCCAGTCATGCTGATAGATCTATTGTGCATCCTAGGGGTATAGCAGAGGACTTGATAGTCGCAGTAGGGCCATTTTCATATCCTGTTGACTTTGTGATTTTGGACATAAATGAGGATGTTGATGTGCCCTTGATACTGGGTAGACCTTTTCTCGCCACCGCCAAGGCACTGATTGATGTTAATGATGGAAAGCTGATTTTGAGAGCTGGGGGTGAACAAATCACCTTCTCTGTTTCTGATAATATGAAACACCCCCAGCTCCATGATGATCTTGATTACTGTGATGTTGTTGCTGATTTTGAGACCGCACTCGCCATCACGAGTGCGGGTACTGATGATTTCCTTGAGCGTTGTCTTTTGCTAGGGGAACAGGCATCACAGGATGTGCAGCTGGCGGAGCAGCTGGCGGAGCTGGACGAGGCTGCGAGCGAGGGGCGAGAGATGCCATTCAAGCCGATTCCCATCTCGCCCCGGCTCGCTACATCATTGGAGGAGCCACCAGAGTTGGAGCTTAAACCCCTCCCATCTCATCTGGAGTATGCATTTCTCCGGGAGGGGAATAAGCTCCCGGTTATTATTAGCTCGGATCTGACCCCCGAGCAGAAGAGCAGGCTGGTGGCTCTGTTGCAGAAGTACGCCCGGGCCATGGCATGGAAGATCACTGACATCAGAGGCATTAGCCCATCCTTCTGCTCTCACAGAATCTTGATGGAGGATGAGGTTAAGCCAGTCAGGCAGCCGCAGAGGAGATTGTCTCCTAACTTGGAGGCAGTGGTCCGGGCAGAGATCGTGAAGCTCATGGATGCAGGGATCATCTTTGCTATATCTGATAGCAAGTGGGTCAGCCCCACTCAGGTGGTCCCGAAGAAAGGCGGGATGACTGTGGTCCCGAACGAGAAGAAGGAGTTGATCCCGATGCGGACCGTGACCGGCTGGAGAGTCTGCATCGATTACCGGCGCCTGAACGACGCCACCAGGAAAGATCATTTTCCCCTACCTTTCATTGATCAGATGCTGGAGAGGTTGGCGGGCCATGAGTTCTATTGCTTCCTGGATGGCATGTCTGGGTACTTCCAGATTCCTATTGCACCGGAGGATCAGGAGAAGACCACATTCACTTGCCCCTTCGGCACTTTTGCTTACCGGAGGATTCCATTTGGGCTGTGTAACGCACCGGCGACCTTCCAGAGATGCATGCTGGCTATCTTTGACCGACTGGTTGGAGAGATCATGGAAGTCTTCATGGATGATTTCTCGGTATATGGAGACTCCTTCACTCACTGTCTCTATAACCTGGAACTCGTTCTGAAGAGGTGCGAGGAGACGAATCTGGCACTCAGCTGGGAGAAGTGTCATTTCATGGTTCGTGAAGGTATCGTGCTTGGGCACAAGATCTCCAAGAAGGGGATTGAGGTAGATCGCGCAAAGATTGAGACGATCAGTCAGCTACCTCCTCCCGTTTCTGTGAAGGGGATTCGCAGCTTTCTGGGTCATGCAGGCTTTTACAGGCGTTTCATCAAAGACTTCTCGAAGATTGCCCTGCCGTTGACCAAGCTGTTGGAGAAGGATGCGCCATTCCAGTTCACTCCAGAGTGCACAACTGCATTTGAGACTCTGAAGGAGAAGCTTACCCATGCCCCTATCATGGTGACTCCTGACTGGTCTCTTCCTTTTGAGCTGATGTGCGATGCGAGTGATTATGCAGTCGGAGCAGTTCTGGGTCAGAGACGCGAGAAACACTTCCAGCCCATCTACTACGCGTCGAAGACCTTGAACGATGCACAGGAGAACTACACCACCACAGAGAAGGAGCTCCTCGCTGTGGTGTATGCATTTGACAAGTTCCGACCCTATCTGGTGCTTTCTCATGTGGTGGTCTACACTGACCACTCGGCGATTCGTTATCTGATGAGCAAGGCTGATGCCAAGCCTCGGCTCATCCGCTGGATCCTGCTGCTGCAGGAGTTTGATATCGAGATCCGGGACAAGAAGGGAGCCGAGAATGTTGCTGCAGATCATCTTTCGCGGTTGGAAGCCCCTGCGGTGGACAACTTCGAGGAAGAGATCGACGACTCCTTCCCGGGTGAGCGATTGCTGGCGATGACCCTGGTGGACAGCGTCACCCCTTGGTATTCTGACTTTGCTAATTATCTGGTGGGCAAGCAGTTACCCAAGGGGATGGCTACTCATGCGAAGCGCAAGTTCTTCTCCGATCTGAAGCACTACTTCTGGGAGGATCCTTACCTCTTCAGAATCGGAGCAGATGGCGTGATCCGGCGCTGTGTCATGGAGCATGAGATGGGAGACATCCTGTCTCAATGTCACGAAGGACCCACTGGCGGTCATCATGGAGGAACCCGCACGGCGAGGAAGGTGCTACAGTCGGGCTTCTATTGGCCCTCGCTCTTCAAGGATGCAGACACCTTCGCACGCCAGTGCGACCGCTGCCAAAGGTCAGGTAACATTTCTGCCCGGGATGAGATGCCCCAACATATATCTGTTATTTGTGAAATTTTTGATGTTTGGGGTATCGATTTCATGGGCCCATTCCCTCCATCTTTTGGCAATCTATACATTTTGGTTGCAGTGGACTACGTCTCGAGGTGGGCAGAAGCTCAAGCCATGCCCACCAATGACGCAAGACGGGTCTGCTCATTTCTTAAGCAGCTGTTCTCCCGGTTCGGGACACCTCGCGCCATTATCAGTGATAGAGGAACTCATTTTCAGGGGCAATTCACTAAACTCCTCTCTCGCTATGGCGTTAAGCATCAGGTGTCGGTGGCCTATCATCCCCAGTCAAATGGGCAGGCCGAGCTGACGAACCGGGAGCTAAAACGTATAATTGAAAAGACGGTGGATCAGTCCCGCAAGGATTGGTCCACCAAGCTCGATGATGCTCTCTGGGCGTATAGGACTGCCTATAAGAACCCGGTTGGCACTTCTCCCTATAGGCTTGTCTATGGGAAGGCGTGCCATCTGCCGGTAGAGCTAGAGCACAAGGCCTTCTGGGCCATTAAGCTGCTAAACATGGATTTGAGTGTTGCAGGTACAGAACGTAAGTTGCAGCTGCTGGAGTTGGAGGAGTGGCGTTACCACGCCTATGAGAATACCCTGCTCTACAAAGAGCGCACCAAGCGTCTCCACGACGCTAGGTTGAGGGGCCCGAAGGAGTTTCAGGTCGGTGACCGTGTTCTGTTATTCAATGCACGCCTGAAGCTCTTTCCGGGCAAGCTCCGTTCGAGGTGGTCGGGTCCCTTCACGGTGACCCAAGTTTTCCCGCACGGTGCGGTGGAGATCAGCAATGCTCAAACCGAGCCATTCAAGGTGAATGGCCACCTCCTAAAGTTATATTTGGGAGGTGTTGTCGAGCGCGCAGAGCTGCTGATCAAGCTCGAAGACCCTTAGTTCCTCTACTGGCGTCCAGCTAAAAGACGGTAAAGAAGCGCTTGTGGGGAGGCAACCCCACCACGATTTGTATTTCTCTTCTTTTTCCTTTTCATTTTTGTCGTTTTCGAGTCATTGAGTCTGTCTGGAGTCTATCTGGCATGTCCCTCGTGCCCCGGATGGTCTATTTTGGTCTATGATGGTGTAATTTTTGAACCGGGGCACGTTTGGGTTTTGGATGTTCGAATTTGCAGCTTAAAATTGGAGAAACAGGGCCCTCGGCAGTAAAATTACGGGCATGGGTGGACTAATTACGGCCGTAATTTGTCCACCCCCTGCCCGTAATTTCTTCAGCGCAGAATTAAGTGAGAAAAGGGCTCGGCGTAAAAATTACGGGCAAGGGGGTAAGAATTACGGCCGTAATTCTTGCTACCCTGCCCGTAATTAGCCCAGAGAGGGCAAATTGCTCTCGGCGTGAAAATTACGGGCAAGGCCTGGGGAATTACGGCCGTAATCGTGCCCGTAATTCCCCCCGCGCCTGCTTTAAAAAGCTGTCGGCCGAGACCCCCCCTCTCTCTCCTCCATTTTTTTCAAACCACTTTCTCTCCCCTCTCACCTGAAAGTCGAACCACCACCTTCTCCGGCGGTTTTCCGGCCATATCTCGCTCCTCGGAGGTCCAAATCAAAATCCGAGACCACCCCCGTGCTCCTCTCGTCGGCGCCCACAAGGCTGTACCAGTGGGGTCGAGTTTCGTGGTGGTTTGGGTCGCCGGAAAATCGCGACCCTTCGGTGTTCCACCGGCCCGATCTCCCTCCTCGGACCTCCGATCGAGAAACCGCGACCACCACCGAGTTCCTGGTGCTTGGGGCTTCATTCCCCAAAGTTTTGGGTTGATTTTGCTCCGGTGAAGTCGCCGGCGACGACACTCCGGCGAGCCTCCCGGCGAGTTTCCCGGCGATTTTCTGTGGTCTCTCGGTCTTCCTTCACCTTCCCCACGATATCCTCTTGTGCCTCCAGGTGTGCTTCTATACTTTTACTTGTCATTTGTGGAGGATTGATATTGTGGGGTTAGTGGGGAATTTCGGGTATGGGTTTATGATTGAATTAATTCGGTAGGCCCCTTTGTTGCTTGCTTTGGTTGCTTATCTTTCGGCTGGCCTACCGAGTAATGTGAGTGGTGATTGTTCTACTTGGAGCCTAAATTGCTGTCCGGTGTAACACCCACCCACAATCTCTATGGTTGAACCCGTGGTTCAACCGCGCAGCCAAATCATTGGTGTTACTGGTTGAACTCGATCATCTCAAACATCATATCCGATAATTAAACACAAACATAAACCGTTATCATACAAACTCATTATTCGAATCCCAACCCACTTATTGAATTTTACAAAATGTGGGTTTATTATTCAAACGCTCAAAGCAAAAATCCTAGTTGACCATGACAGAACAGTGTTCCAAACTACCTCATGACGGTAGTACAGAAGGATAGGGCAGCCTCAGTAGTCCGATCCTAGTTGCACCTGCGAGCCTGAAAATAGACGTGGGTCAGCAACTAAGCTGTGTGTGTGGATCTTTCCCACGACCTAATTTTGGGACCACAATCAGCTAATCAAACAATCATAATTTAGTACTCAAGATAAATCTTAAATCATCATATACAAATTACCGATCAAATTATCGAATCCACCACTCACCATCACCAAATCAATTTATCCAAATAAGATAATCACATAATTTCACGAACACATAATCAATGCATGATATGAAATTCCGGTTAATTATTAATGGCGCCAAGGTCACCATACACTTACCCCCGCTCGAGCAAATCATCATCCGTGGTGCTCATGCAACCACCATACGCGCATATGCGAGCTAAATCTACCCAAACCCATAATCATCTGGGGGTAAAAGTGCATGCCCTTTCTACGTCTATGTGAATTAATATGATCACGAATCAAACAATTCCATTTCTCTCATCCATCACAAACGATCCGGAATCAATGCAGTCCCACTGATTAACCGGTCCATGCATAATCGATCCAGAATCAGTGCAGTCCCACTGATTAACTGGTCCATGCATATCTCACGTCAAACATTTCATCAAACCAATTCAGGAATCAATGCATTCCCATTGAGTTCCCAATCCAAATGGATCTCATGTTTCTCATCTCATCAACTCATCATCATCTCAATCAATCCAGGAATCAATGCCATCCCACTGATTCCCAATCCATACTTATTTCATGTTGGTTTTCAACTCGACATTCTCGAAATCCAATCCATCATCCAATCTCGAATCACATAAATCATCATCATCCTTCGGTAACAATACTCAACAGTTCTAGATCATAATTCCTCATCCAAAATTCATCACACAACTTCATATAATAACCTCGGTTCAAAATAATCATGAATAACCGGTTTGCGGAGAAAATACTTTTAATTCATTTTCCTTCGTTAAAATCCTCATAAAATCCATATAAATTATTTATTGACACCAAATACCATTTAATCCAGTTCTGATCATACACAACCATTTAGAGAATAAAATCTCAAAATTTTCGTATTAACCATTATTTTACGATAATTTAAATTCTAACAAAACGGTAACTCTGAAAATCTCCCAAAAATACAAGAACCTTCATTTATCATCCTAAAACAGGTCTGTCCAGGTTTTATATTTTCAACAGCTCAAAACCATGAAAATAATATTACACGCGGTATTTATCGCAAATCTCGTATTAAGCTCATTTTTACCGTTTTAAAGATAAAAACTCCACCAACGGTCTAATTTACCCTTTCCAGATCACAACCCATTTAATAATCCATACTGACCATTTTAAAGTGATCCAAATCTTAAAGATAAATAAAATACGTTTTTTACCGAGCTTTTCGTAAAATTCACCGTTTTGCAGTTTTTAATCCGCAAACCATTTTCAAGTGAAACCTTCTGCTCAATCTGCTCCAAAATCATTATAGACAAACAAAAATCTCTTAGATCAGTTTTATACTCAATAAATCCAACTATTCATTTTTACGGTGAAACTTGTCAAATACCGATATTTACACCGTAAAATCCATAACAATCAAGAATAATCACCAAATCATCATATCAACAAATAAGTTATCACCCACAGTAATCCATCCATCCAAATATGCAAATCAAGCATAAATAATCGATGCAATAATTAAAGTCCTCTTAATCCCCACACACCTTAATTTAGCTGATTCCAAGTCGGGAATTAAGTTCTAAAATTCCAGAGATTGGCTCCTAAAAATTCTCCTTGTTTCTACGGTCCTGTAGGCGAAAACGGTTCGTCGTTTGGACGTCAAACGAAGAAACTGCGAGCTGATCATCGTTAGTACGAAATTAGGGATTAGTTCTTAATTTTCTGCTGTCCAAAATCTGCAGAAAACTGGAAATTCCCTTACCTCTAGTACCAACTTCCCGGCCTTGTTTCTCCCTCGTCTGAGCTCGGAATTCAATTCCGTAAACTCTGTGATGCTCGTGGTGACTTGCTCTTTGTAGCGGACTAGCGGTATCAAGCTTCGAAGCTGATGCTGCCTGTAGTGGCACTGGTTTGGTTGACGAAAAGGTTACGACAAATATTTCGGTAAAGGATATTTGGTGAGTTGGTTTTGCGATTTTGGCTTGTAAACAGGTTTGTGTAGGTTCTAAACCTTTGCTGGGAATACAGAGACTATGCTAGGCTTTGGTTTCATATTATTCTTTTCTTTTCTCCTCTTGGTGTTTGTACGAAGGCAAAAATGGAGAGCTAGCTTACCGGTATAATAGAGCTCTTTGATTCATGCTCTTACCTCTTCATTCACTTTCCAGGAGATGGAGTAAAGGCCTGGGGCGGCCTTCTAAGGAGCAGTAGCTTTGAAAGGAAGAAACTCAAGTTCCAAAGCCGGCTCCATAAACAAGCTAGCTGCTGGTGCAATGCCGACGTCATTAGCTCATTAATGACTCGGCTCCTTTTGTATCACTTAAACCAGCATAGTCTAACTGGTTATGTTGCTGAACCCTTCCTTACTGACCAACAGGTTAGGGGTTCGATTCTTGTAGCCAACAATATATTTGTTGCACTTTTTGCTGTTTGGGGAGTTTTTAAGTGATTTCGTTGATCCTACCTCGTATAGGATAACTTCTCGATTTTTTTCCAGTCTCAAAACGTGCAATATATGTCTGCTACTTGGAAGAAGAAAAAAAAATTATACGATGTTCGGGATGTTACAGCTCTCCCCCTCTTAATTAGATTTCGTCCCCGAAATCGACTTGTCCCAAAACATCGATTAACTCAGCACGACGACATGATAATTTCCCTAGGCCATTAAGTACTAATGGCTTGGGAAATTTTTATTTCGTACTTATTCACTCACTCTACAGTAGAGGTTATATATTACAATGTACCCTACTCATATCGATCTAACACATGAGGTACTAGGTCGACATACATTGAGCATAAGCTTCAACTAGCTCGGGGTACTTCTTCTTCATACTCTCCTCAGTTTCCCAGGTTGCAGCCTCCTCCTCCTGATTACACCATATCACCTTGAGCATTGGGATTTGTTTGTTTCTTAACACACGTACCTGATGATCCACAATGCTCACAGTTTTTCTTCATAGGTCAAATCTGGCTCCAACTCCACCCTTTCGGGTTGTATCACATGAGATGGATCGATATGATAATTTTTCAACATACTCACGTGGAATACGTTGTGAATTTTCTCCAACTCACGGGGTAATGCGAGCTCATATGCCACAGGTCCTACTTTGGAGATAACATCGTAAGGACCAATGTAACGAGGCGCTAGCTTACCCTTCCTTCCAAACCTCATCAATCCCTTCCATGGGGATACCTTTAAGAACACCTTATCTCCCACATCATAGCTAACTTCTCGAGCCTTCCTATCGGCATATAACTTCTGGCGATCTTGAGCTACTCGCAATCTCTCTTTGATCACCTTCACCTTCTCCTCTGTATCTGGACCATTTGCGGTCCGGTAAGAACCCGAGTACCCTCAACATCCCAACATAGCGGGGTACGACACTTCCTTCCATACAAAGCTTCAAATGGTGCAGCCTGCAAACTGCTATGGTAGGAGTTGTTATAGGCAAACTCCACCAAGGGTAGTAAATCCGTCCAAGGTCCACCTGTTTCCACTGCACAGGTTCGTAATAATTCCTCCAAAGTAAGTATTGTCCGCTCAGACTGCCCGTCCGTCTGAGGGTGATAAGCCGTGGAGAAATTAAGTCTCGTACCCATCGCCTCCTGCAAGCTCTCCCAGAAGTGTGATGTGAAACTGGGATCTCGATCTGAGACAATGGATAGAGGAACACCATGAAGTCGTACAATGTGAGTTATGTACAACCTCGCTAACTCTTCCATACTTGGCTTGAATCGAATGGGAATAAAATGAGCCACTTTAGTCATTCGATCCACAATTACCCAAATGGCATCTTTTCCTTCTCGGGTAGAAGGAAATCCGGTCACAAAATCCATCGTGATCCTCTCAAATTTCCACTCTGGAATTGGCAGCGGCTGCAAGAGTCCAGCCGGTGCACGATGCTCCGCCTTAGTCTTTTGACAAACTAGACAAGCTTGAACATGCTCAGCCACCTCTCGCTTCATTCCTGGCCACCAAAAATGTGTTTTAATCGTGTTATACATCTTTGTGACCCCCGGGTGCATGGCATACATGGATGAATGGGCTTCCTCCAGAATTCTTCGTCTTAAATCACCCGACTCTGGAACCCACATACGACCATGCCTTTTTAGTATGCCTCTTCCACATGAATTCACTTTCTTCCCCCACTTCAACTTGCTTCAACTTCTCGATACACTCAGGATCTACTTGCTGATTTCTCTAATTTGATCATGAGTAGTGGTCGGATGCTTAGGTGTGCAATTAGGGTGGTGATGTCCTCCACCGAAACTCCACACCCAAAGCTCTCATTTCCACTAATTCTGACAACCTTCCCTTTCGACTGAGTGCATCGGCGACACATTTGCCTTACCAGGATGGTAATCAATTGTGCTGTCGTAGTCCTTCAACAACTCCAACCATCTTCTTTGTCGGTTATTCAACTCCTTCTGATCCATTAAATACTTCAAACTCTTGTGGTCGGTCATAATTTTGAACGTTTCACCATAAAGGTAATGCCTCCATAATTTTAAGGCAAACACGATAGCTGCCAACTCTAGATCATGAGTTGGGTAGTTGCACTCATGTGGCCTCAATTGTCGGGAAGCATATGCAATCACCTTTCCGTTCTGCATCAAGACACAACCCAAACCAAGATACGAGGCGTCACTGTATACCACATATTCACCTCCGTCCACCGGTAATGCAGAACTGGGGCTGAAGTCAACTTCCGCTTCAATTCTTCAAAACTCTCCTGGCACTTTCGTCCATATGTATGGGGTTTCCTTCCTCAATAATTTAGTCAAAGGTGAGGCTATTTTAGAAAACCCTTCCACAAATCGACGGTAGTACCCAGCTAACCCCAGAAAACTTCGTACTCCCGACACATCCTTAGGTGGAGTCCAATTCACAATAGCTTCAATCTTCTTAGGATCCACCTCTACTCCCCTCCGGGACACCACGTGCCCCAAAATAGTACCTCTTCCAGCCAGAACGCACACTTCGAGAATTTGGCATACAACTCTTTTTCTCTCAAAGTTTGCAATACCAATCTCAAGTGTTCACATGCTCTTCCTCATTCTTCGAATACACTAGAATGTCATCAATGAATACTATGACAAATTTGTCAAGATATTCATGGAAAACTTTGTTCATAAGAGCCATGAACACTGCCGGTGCATTAGTAAGTCCAAAAGGCATCACCAAAAATTCATAATGTCCATACCGTGTTCGGAAAGCAGTCAACGGTACGGTTTTCTCTCCCACCTTCAACTGGTGATATCCCGACCTCAAATCAATTTTTGAAAAGACCGTTGCTCCTTGTAGTTGGTCAAACAAGTCATCAATTCGAGGAAGTGGATAACGATTCTTAACCGTCGCCTTGTTTAGCCTCCGATAGTCAATGCACATTCGCATGGACCCATCTTTCTTTTTCACAAAGAGAACAGGTGCTCCCCAAGGTGATATACTTGGTCGGATGAACCCTTTGTCCAAGAGTTCCTGCAACTGTTCCTTTAGCTCCTTCAATTCGATTGGTGCCATCCGATACGGTGGGATAGATATGGGAGCAGTTCCAGGTACTAACTCGATGTTAAAATCCACCTCCCGTTCGATTGGCCCCCCAGGAAGGTCTTCTGGAAACACATCCTGGTATTCATTTACAACTCGTACTTCCTCCAACTTTCTTCTTTAGTCACCTCAACTTGCACAAGAAAGGCTTGACACCCTTCCCTTAGCAACGCATACATCTCCATCGCCGAGATGATACTAGGGCTGGGAAACGGTGCGGTCTGGTCCAGACCAGACCATATATACGGTCTCCGGTCCAGACCGAGAGGCTAAAGTATAGACCACAGACTATACGGTCTGGTCCAGACCACGCCTGTGCGGTCTGGTCTGGTCCAGATAGACCACATTCAACGAAAAATGAATAATTTGTTTAGTCAACCACACAAAAATTGAACCAATAACCAAGAAAAATAATTGTTATTTGCCTTAAAACATTAATCCTAACATGCATGAATAATTTTGATACTCTAAATCTTAGTACATAACAAAGATACAAAGTAAAAGCATCTCAGCTTGCACCATAATGTCATAAACATTAACATAATGTCATATGGAGACACGATTATCTCTACTCTGTGGTTAAATGTGGTTGTGAATGAAGGAGGGAAGAGATTCACAAAATTAAGGTTGAGACTTGGGTGTCGTTGTGGGAGTTTGGAGAGTGGTCGAATGGGTTGTTAACACGTATTGACAAGTCAGTTGGGTCTACAGTTTGGTCCGGTAAACCACGGTCTAGACCAGACCAGACCAACAGATCACATCATAAAATAATACAGACCATGGACCAGACCAGACCATACTTCACGGTCTACGGTCCGGACCAAACTGTGCGGTACGGTTTGGACCACGGTTTTTCTAACGGTCTGGTCTATTTTCCCAGCCCTAGATGATACCCATCGGAGTTGACTTCTGTCTTCTCAACCCTTGGAATATCATATGTTTACCATCATCCCCAGACAAGCGTATTTCCTTCTTTTGGCAATCCATCACTGCGCCGTGACTGGATAACCAATCCATGCCAAGAATCACATCGAACTCATTGAAAGGCAAAATCATCAGCTCTGCCTTCAATGCTACTCCTCCCATCACAACATCACAATCGCGTATCACGCGATTAACTACCACCGAAGTACCCAATGGTGTTTTCACACCCCATCGGGTAGTCAACTCGGTTGATATGATATGCATGTTACTAGCACATTTCTCGGACATAAAGGAATGCGAAGAGCCAGTGTCAAACAAGGCATATAGAGCATGTCCAAAGCAAGTTATCATACCAGTGACAACATCAGTACCGGCCTCCGCTGCATCTCTAGTCAAAGCGCGTAGTCCCGCCTGATTCTGGCTTCCCGCTCCTCGTCCCATGGGTTGCTGAATCGGTCCACCCTCTGGATAGGAGTTAGCTCCAGGTCCTCGAGATCTAGGACGTCCTCCCTGCCTTGCTGCTCCCCTGGAAACTCCCGCCGATGGGGTTCTCAGGCCCTGAACAGATCCCACTGACGGTGCTGGTGCTCGGGCGAGTTGTGGGCACTGTGGTCGGGTATGACCAGCCTGGCCACACTCAAAGCAGGTGATCCTACCTTGAGGCAAGTTATTACATCGCCCAAGGTGCATCTTCCCGCAGGTCAGGCATGGTGGATAACCAGCGGGTCCCGTCCTGGTCTGTGGAGCTGAATATGTCACCCTTGGCCTGGCATCGTATTGCCCTCCCCTTCGGGTCTGCTGGGTGAAACCGGCCGAGTGACTCGGTTGGACAAAAGCCTTCCTCTTCCTATCACCTGGCCTCTCCTTCCAAGACTCCTTCTTTGCCTTCTCCAGGTTCTCTTTCCTCAGGGCAGCCTGCTTAATGGCATTCAGGCTTACCATATCAGCTGAGGAGACTCCCTCCTGGATGGTGTATCGGAGACCGCGAAGGAACCTCATGGCCAACTTCTCATCTCGGTCTGTCTCAATCTCACACCACTCCGATAACTCGAAGAATTTGATGTAGTAAGACAGTACAGACATCTCCCCCTGCTTAAGATCATCGAACTCCCGCTGTTTATTATATATCCACTCCGGTGGGAAGAAAGTCGCCCGGAACATAGTCATGAATTCCTGGTAGGTCACTACCGGAGGAAAGACTTGCCCTTCCTCCTGAGTGCCCCACTAAGTCAAGGCATGGCCTTTGAGAAGCATGACCATTGCCTGGAGCCTCTGCTCCTCATCATATCCCATATAATCGAACTGAATGCGCGACTCTTTCAACCACATTGCCGTTTCTTGAGGATCGTCACTATCCCCTCGAAACTCCTTCAGCCCATATTTCTTAAGTTGAGGAAACTCCACCCTGATGGGTGGTGGTAGAGGTGCTAACTGAACATTACGAGGGCCCACACTGTTCCGGTCACTACAAAGAAAGAAAAAGAAACCAACCTTAGTTTTCATCCACAAAAACTCCTTCCAAAGATCGTTTCTCAATTCCTCAAAAATTTTAAAAATCATTTTCAAAATATTTTTGTCACAATTGATCCCATTACCTAGAATGTCTCGGTGCAATTACGAGTATGGAGTACCTTCACCCGACTGAGGGTAGCTAATCCTCACGAGTTAAGGTAACATACTTATAGTGCAGCGAACTAACCGGGCTCTGATACCACTTGTAACACCCCACCCATAATCTCTATGGTTGAACCCGTGGTTCAACCGCGCAGCCAAATCATTGGTGTTACTGGTTGAACTCGATCATCTCAAACATCATATCCGATAATTAAACACAAATATAAACCGTTATCATACAAACTCATTATTCGAATCCCAACCCACTTATTGAATTTTACAAAATGTGGGTTTATTATTCAAACGCTCAAAGCAAAAATCCTAGTTGACCATGACAGAACAGTGTTCCAAACTACCTCATGACGGTAGTACAGAAGGATAGGGCAGCCTCAGTAGTCCGATCCTAGTTGCACCTGCGAGCCTGAAAATAGACGTGGGTCAGCAACTAAGCTGTGTGTGTGGATCTTTCCCACGACCTAATTTTGGGACCACAATCAGCTAATCAAACAATCATAATTTAGTACTCAAGATAAATCTTAAATCATCATATACAAATTACCGATCAAATTATCGAATCCACCACTCACCATCACCAAATCAATTTATCCAAATAAGATAATCACATAATTTCACGAACACATAATCAATGCATGATATGAAAATTCCGGTTAATTATTAATGGCGCCAAGGTCACCATACACTTACCCCCGCTCGAGCAAATCATCATCCGTGGTGCTCATGCAACCACCATACGCGCATATTCGAGCTAAATCTACCCAAACCCATAATCATCTGGGGGTAAAAGTGCAGGCCCTTTCTACGTCTATGTGAATTAATATGATCACGAATCAAACAATTCCATTTCTCTCATCCATCACAAACGATCCGGAATCAATGCAGTCCCACTGATTAACCGGTCCATGCATAATCGATCCAGAATCAGTGCAGTCCCACTGATTAACTGGTCCATGCATATCTCACGTCAAACATTTCATCAAACCAATTCAGGAATCAATGCATTCCCGTTGAGTTCCCAATCCAAATGGATCTCATGTTTCTCATCTCATCAACTCATCATCATCTCAATCAATCCAGGAATCAATGCCATCCCACTGATTCCCAATCCATACTTATTTCATGTTGGTTTTCAACTCGACATTCTCGAAATCCAATCCATCATCCAATCTCGAATCACATAAATCATCATCCTTCGGTAACAATACTCAACAGTTCTAGATCATAATTCCTCATCCAAAATTCATCACACAACTTCATATAATAACCTCGGTTCAAAATAATCATGAATAACCGGTTTGCGGAGAAAATACTTTTAATTCATTTTCCTTCGTTAAAATCCTCATAAAATCCATATAAATTATTTTATTGACACCAAATACCATTTAATCCAGTTCTGATCATACACAACCATTTAGAGAATAAAATCTCAAAATTTTCGTATTAACCATTATTTTACGATAATTTAAATTCTAACAAAACGGTAACTCTGAAAATCTCCCAAAAATACAAGAACCTTCATTTATCATCCTAAAACAGGTCTATCCAGGTTTTATATTTTCAACAGCTCAAAACCATGAAAATAATATTACACGCGGTATTTATCGCAAATCTCGTATTAAGCTCATTTTTACCGTTTTAAAGATAAAAACTCCACCAACGGTCTAATTTACCCTTTCCAGATCACAACCCATTTAATAATCCATACTGACCATTTTAAAGTGATCCAAATCTTAAAGATAAATAAAATACGTTTTTACCGAGCTTTTCGTAAAATTCACCGTTTTGCAGTTTTTAATCCGCAAACCATTTTCAAGTGAAACCTTCTGCTCAATCTGCTCCAAATCATTATAGACAAACAAAAATCTCTTAGATCAGTTTTATACTCAATAAACCCAACTATTCATTTTTACGGTGAAACTTGTCAAATACCGATATTTACACCGTAAAATCCATAACAATCAAGAATAATCACCAAATCATCATATCAACAAATAAGTTATCACCCACAGTAATCCATCCATCCAAATATGCAAATCAAGCATAAATAATCGATGCAATAATTAAAGTCCTCTTAATCCCCACACACCTTAATTTAGCTGATTCCAAGTCGGGAATTAAGTTCTAAAATTCCAGAGATTGGCTCCTAAAAATTCTCCTTGTTTCTACGGTCCTGTAGGCGAAAACGGTTCGTCGTTTGGACGTCAAACGAAGAAACTGCGAGCTGATCATCGTTAGTACGAAATTAGGGATTAGTTCTTAATTTTCTGCTGTCCAAAATCTGCAGAAAACTGGAAATTCCCTTACCTCAAGTACCAACTTCCCGGCCTTGTTTCTCCCTCGTCTGAGCTCGGAATTCAATTCCGTAAACTCTGTGATGCTCGTGGTGACTTGCTCTTTGTAGCGGTATCAAGCTTCGAAGCTGATGCTGCCTGTAGTGGCACTGGTTTGGTTGACGTAAAGGTTACGACAAATATTTCGGTAAAGGATATTTGGTGAGTTGGTTTTGCGATTTTGGCTTGTAAACAGGTTTGTGTAGGTTCTAAACCTTTGCTGGGAATACAGAGACTATGCTAGGCTTTGGTTTCATATTATTTCTTTTCTTTTCTCCTCTTGGTGTTTGTACGAAGGCAAAAATGGAGAGCTAGCTTACCGGTATAATAGAGCTCTTTGATTCATGCTCTTACCTCTTCATTCACTTTCCAGGAGATGAAGTAAAGGCCTGGGGCGGCCTTCTAAGGAGCAGTAGCTTTGAAAGGAAGAAACTCAAGTTCCAAAGCCGGCTCCATAAACAAGCTAGCTGCTGGTGCAATGCCGACGTCATTAGCTCATTAATGACTCGGCTCCTTTTGTATCACTTAAACCAGCATAGTCTAACTGGTTATGTTGTTGAACCCTTCCTTACTGACCAACAGGTTAGGGGTTTGATTCTTGTAGCCAACAATATATTTTTGTTGCACTTTTTGCTGTTTGGGGAGTTTTTAAGTGATTTCGTTGATCCTACCTCGTATAGGATAACTTCTCGATTTTTTTTCCAGTCTCAAAACGTGCAATATATGTCTGCTACTTGGAAGAAGAAGAAAAAATTATACGATGTTCGGGATGTTACATCCGGGGTCATAATCCGAGGGCTCCAAGTGCGGTTGAGTTTCTGTGAATGGTGAATGATTCTGATTGGTTGTGAATGGTGAATGATCTGATTGGTTATGAATTTTTTCCTTTCTCGGGGCCTAGTCCACTGTCCGAATTTATGATTCGAGGGCCCCGGGTGAGGGTGATTGTGACCTCACCATTGACGAATTTCCATGTATGTTGTTGGGTTTCTGCTGTTTTGTGGCTGCAGGAAAATGAACACATTCTTGAACCTGCTCGACGCCGACCAGAGGACGACTTTGCGGGACATCCGACGCCGCAAAGTCGTTCATCACCACTACCTCGACTGGAGGGTCTTCGAGGAGTTGGGTGCTCGCGAGGCAATGGAGGCTACCATCCGCGCTTTCTCTTGGCGCCGCCTCCTCTGCCTTGCTGAGCCGATTTACCAGGAGCTCCTTTGGGAGTTCTACTCCACCTTCGAGCATTTCCAGACCCAGGCGGGTGCGCACGGCAACGCCATCCAGTTCCGACTCGGAGGGGAGTTCTACTCCCTGAGCTATGACGACTTTGGTTGGGCACTGGGGCTCCTTCCACCATTCCCCTGCCACCTGGCCATCGAGGAGGCCGACTGTCCCATCTTTCGGGACCAGCAGTTCTTCGAGAGGATCTGCCTCCCGGAGTATACTGGAGCTGTTTTCACACCGGGCCACACCACGGCCACTCAGCTGCGACCAGAGTGGCGCATCATCAACCAGCTGTTGGGGAAATCCTACACCCCCAGCGAGGGCTCCACCAGTCATCTTCAGCTCGGCACCCTGCATTGCCTGCACTCCATGAGCCACGAGGAGGACAACCTCCATCTGTCCTCTCTCATCGCCAGGACCGTTGCCAAGCATAAACGGTGTAATCGACGCCTGGCGTGTGGGCCGGTGGTCACTGCCTTGGCGCGGTACTACAACGTCGATCTCTCCAGGTTCACTCTCATCCAGGAGGCCACGCCATTCTCCAGGGAGACCCTCCGGCGCCAGCTGATACTGGATCCGTGACCTGGATCCGGGGCCTTCCTCGCCCTGTTCCTCGTGCACCAGAGGGTGAGGAGCTACCCGAGGCGAGTGATGTTGCAGCCCGTCGGACCACTCGTCGCCCTGTTCCTCGTGCACCAGAGGGTGAGGAGCTACCCGAGGGCGACTCCACTTCCGGTGCCGGCCCGTCTGCTGCGCAGCCCACCACCTACATTGCCGAGCAGCTGACAGCCCTTTCCCGCCAGAATGAGCAGATCCTTGCTGGCCAGCAGCACATCAACGCCCGCCTCGACCGTGAGCGCGAGGGTCGCCGCCGCATCATTTCAGCTCAGCATTACATGATGAGCTACTAGAACATGGATCCTGCTGCTGTGAGCTACCCTTGGGAGGCGTCCCCGGGACATGAAGACTTATACCCGCCTCCCACTGGCGATGGAGGCGACGAGCTGTGATCTGATTTTGCCAGCCCATCGAGTTGGGGCTTGGCTTTTGTCTATCTTTCCAGATCTAGACCCCGGATTATGTTTGATTTTATTTCTTGTTTCCGTTGTGTGGCTTGTTGACTTGGAACTTCGGTTTATTTCACCCAATGTGTGTGTTCTGTTGGTTCTAGCTCTGTGCCCATCGGACTGGTCCTTGTCCAGTCCTCTGCTTTTGACTGGTCCGCCATCCAGTTAACGTTCCTGACCACTGTTTCACGGTAACATCGTTCCCCTTCCCTTCGCTCCATTGAGGACACTGTCGCATTTAAGTGTGGGGGGGTTCTTTGTATTTGTTGGAACGTATATATGGGTGCTTGGAGCCTAGTCCGCTGTCCGAATCTTACGATTTGAGGGCTCCAAGCACTGCTGTTTGATCATATTGGCACTGTGAGTTGATTGATGAATTGAACGGTTTTCGGATTAATGCATGACAACTGGTTTGCGACTAGGACAACCTATAATGAGGACTGAGATGTGCAGTAGAACGATGTAAGGGTTCAGTTTTTCAGCTGTTTGCTTACCAACCGTGACTTGATCTGATTACTTGTTCTTGACAGTCGTTTATGCATCTAGTTCAGGGTATTAGAATGTGAGATAGAGCATATAGGTAGCCATGTGAGATTTGAGCCTGCTCGTTTCTTTCTTGTGCCATAGATCCCTCTTCCATGATGTGTAGCATTCACGTTGTCACTAGCTAAGATGATGGGGGCATAGGATTAGCCCACGCCCAAAACTAACTGTCCTGATGTGTCATATCCCCTAGTCAGCCCCTTTGAGCCGTGTGTTATCCTTTCTTTTGGTCTATAATGAAAAAAAATCACCCTTGTTGCATCTTTTAGAAGGTTCCACAGAGTGGTTTTTACATATTCTCTGCTGTTTCTGCTAAAGTCTATGTGAGTGTTGGAGGTAGTGCTTAAAGGTTGGGCAGATGTTCTAAATATGTGCAGAAGTGGTGGCTCTCTTAAGAAATGAAAAGAAAAATAAAAGAAAAACAAAGAAAATTTGAAAGCAAAAGAGAGCCACTACCAAAAATCTGAATAATGCCCATTAAGTAGTGTTTCTTGGCAGTCTGGCTTGGAAATGCTGATGTTTATGCCTCCTTCGCTCTTGTGCTCTTGAGATATTGAGTAATGCAGATTAGCAGAAAGAAAATACCGGTTTGTTGACTGTGATTGTGTGTTTGGAAAATGTGGAACCTTTTGCTATGAATACTTCCACCACCTAAAAGGCTTTTCCCCATGTCCAAGACCCTAGCCAGTCATTTGAACCTGTGTCTAAGACCTCCTGATTAGTTAGTGTGACACCCCATATGTGAACTCTAGCATTTAGAGGCTGCCATCATGGTGAAGAGATGATAGGGATTGAGAGAATAGCATGCGCATCTTTCGCATTAAATTGTCCTGACCCCACTGGTCGAGAGTGAGTGATTCATTTTCATATTCTATACTCTTGTACCCCGGTGAGGACCTAGATTGCTCGGTCTCTGTTCTGATGTTTGAGTTGGATGCATGAGTTGACTGTTTTGAGTGAGTGGTCGAGTCAAGTCTGGGTTGGTTGTGAACAGAAGGGAAACTCTTCCGTTGCTCGATTTTGCTGCACTCGAATGTCCTTTGTGGTGGTTGTCCAGGTTGCTATTAAAGTTGTTCATGTGTTGATGTTTGAAAACCAGTTTGATTCACGTGTTCTGTGCCTTTATGACTTGTCCCCAATGTTGGTTGACTGAAATATGTGAGCTTACCTTGTGTAGTACTTGGTTTGCTTGGGGACAAGCAAACAGTTAAGTGTGGGGGAATTTGATATATAGCATCGTATTTGCACGTGTTTTCACTCTGGTTTCCTGTCCATTTTGGCTCGAATTGATTGTTCCTTGGCCTATTTTACGCTAGGTTGTGTTGTTTTGTCGTATTTCAGGTCCTAGCAAGTAAAGAGGTGCATAGGCGCAAGTTTCGGGTCATTTGGAGGTCAATTGGCGAGTCACAGAGAGAATTACGGGCATGCCCTGGCCAATTACGGCCGTAATTGGCCAGGGCTGCCCGTAATTAAATGGCCGAGCCTTCTCCCCAGAATTCCCTCTCGGTGGTAAAATTACGGGCAAGATCCCAAGAATTACGGCCGTAATTCCCAAATTACTGGCGGTAATTGGGAAATTACGGGCGTATCTCCTCCCCCTGCAGCCTAAGTGAAACGTGCGTTTTGATGCGAATTACGGGCAGGACATGATTACGGCCGTAATTCTGCCCGTAATTCGCCCAGAGTCAGGTTTTTGGAGGCAGATTCGAGCCAAGGAACAGGAATTCGATTTTCTGGGCAAAAACAGAGTTTTAGAGAGAGAAAGAGCGAAGAACAAACCCTGGGAGCTATTTTGGAGTGGATTTCTCATCATTGAAGCCCAGATTGCGTCCCTAGGAGTGAAGATTGACATCCCAGAGCAGATTTTCCTCATCTTTATGAGTATGACTACTCTGATTTCTGTTTTCCTTTCTCTCTCTATGGAGTAGAACCTTTCTCTCACTTGGGTATGAAGAACCCTAGTTCCTTGTGTTAGGGAATCGATTGTAATGACTTGGGATGATATTATTGTTTGATTTTAATCGAATGATGCATGTTTATTGAATTGATTGGAGTTTGATCAGCTTTTCTCAATTTCTGCTGCAACCTGAGATAGATAGAATCTGATTAGGTTGTTAGAGCTTCTTCATTCGTTAGTAGGAGATTGGCTATACGAGAGTTAGCCAGTTTACTGCTTTGTACTGGAACTCAATTCCAGTAGTGGAGTTCTGTGTTCATAGCCTCAACTTTCTATCCCGGTGAAGACTAGTCATCTGCCGGGTAGTTAGACTGAGAGGGCTTGGTCAGCTTAAGAGATTCCAAGCTACTGTCGGATCTTCCGCAGTCTAATCAACATTAAATCAACCCAGGGAATTGCAATTGAACCTAACTAAGGGGCTAGGGGGACTCATTCCCGAGTGACTCTTACCTGCTTTAGAAAACTGAACAGTTTACTGCTTTCTTACTGTTTTTGCTTTTAAACAACAATCACTCGAACTAGTTTGCTAGATAATAGAGAATCACGGAGTAAGCAGTAGATCTAGACCCCGGGTTGATAATATAACTTGCCTGTTACTGCATTCCCGGACTGCGATTACACTTGGTCGCAGTTTGGTGTTGTGTTTTGGCGTGTCACTTAGTAAGAAGCACCAGGTTGTCTCTCGTTCTTCTGCTAGGGTCATCACTTGATATGATTCTGTAACCCCCGGCCAGAAGTGCCTAATCCCCGACCGGGGATTTAAAGAGGGTGACCGGGGAATGTGTCCAGTGGTTTTCCCCGACCAGGATAGCTAAATACCCGACTGGGTATTTAGACCGGGTTTCGGGTCCTGACGAGTTTTGTTGCCTTTTTCGTTTAGAATTCTTTTCCTTTTTAATGTTTTCATTAGGTTTATTTTTCATACCTATTTAAAGGGTTGTAAGCCACGAATTTTTGCAGACTATTCAGACTATTCATACTTTGTTAATGGAAAAACCTTTTTCACTTCATTGAGTTTTTACTCGTGGATTTTGTCCTTGTTTGTTGGTGGATCTCCAGCATTCGAGCGAGCTCTGTATCAATTAGGTATTTCCCTTGATTGTGGTAGAGTTGCTACCTTTATATTGTTCGAGCATCTTTCAGATTTGTGTTGAAGTTGCACGACAATTCCGGCTTATCCTTTGTTTTCGAGTTGTTGAGAGAAAATTCAGAAAAAACCCTAAAAAGTGAGAGCTGCGTATTCTGATTCGTGAGCGAGTGCGGATTCCCGGATTCCTCTTACATCATCACTAGGACAATTAATGAGCTTCTATGGTGGCATTGCCTGCTTCTTTGAGCTCACTTTGCCGCAACTTAGTCCAACTATTATTCAATTGTGTCTAAAGTTATCGGCAAATTTACCAAAATAAACGGGCAAATTTACCAAAATAAAAGGTAAAAATCTATCCGGTGAAGCAGATAATTTACAAAAGTAGTCGGTTGGAGGGGTTATTTAGAGTGAGCGCTTCCATAGGGGCGTCAACGCCCAAAGTCAGGCGTGAACGCATGCATAGAAGCGTTATCGCTATTTATTTGCGCTTTGCATCCATATTTGTCATCTAGCGATCGATTGGCTTGATCGAACCTGAATTGTCAAAAACGCTATTATACGAGCGATGTCGCTCATATTCAGGTGTCATTGTTCACTTTTTCCTATTATGTCCGTGAAATTGGCTTTCAGGAATCCGATTCCTTCTGCGGTTGCTACTTTTACAGTGACAGTTTGACCATTCAATATATATAACAAACTGGATGGAAGGTTAAACAAGCAAAAAATCTCAAACTCTCATAACTTCACTTTCATATCTCTCAAACTCTTCTTGTTAGAAACTTCATCTCTGCCAACAGTTCCTACACTACCACACTCAAGCAAACAACACATCTCCAACATTATTTTGGTAAGTATATATTATTGTTAACCTTACTAATTTGTAGGCATGACCTAATAGTTCAATTACTAAAATAATAATTACTATGGAATCTCGTATTTATAGTTAGGTTTGGCTTACTAAATTCATTTGCACTTACAAAGCTTAGACTTGGAAACTTCGGGAACGTAGGGAACTTTGTATGGTGAGGAATATATGGAACTTTGTTAACCTTTAAACTAATATTGTATATTGTTTAACCTAATTTGTGTTTATTCATAGGATGTCTACACATGAGTTTTCTATGCCTAATTTATCATTGGCTAAGCTAATTTAAGTTTGTTTTAGGGTAAAAACAATATAATAGTCAAACCTTTTTCGTTTTAAGCAAAATAATAGTCAAACCTTTTCAAAAACAATTTAATAGCCAAACTGTTCACTTTCCATACAGTCAACTGTTAGTTGACTATGAAGTGGCACATTTATTGCCGACATGGCAAGAAGTCAAATCTTTGACTATACCACATTATTTTTTATTTTAAAAAAATGAATTAATTTTGGTTAAGAGCCACACAGATTAAGCAAGCTTTCTTATCCATTCATTCACGCCCTCTTCGCTCAGCATCAAATTGTCGAGTCAAGTGGTCGTTGTTCTGGCAGGGAGACGAAGGGAAAGCTCGTCGACATCCTGGCTCAGCATTTCGACGTAGTTGCCCGCTGCCATGTGCCAGGTGTAATCGATGGTTTCATTAGCGCTTACAAAAGATCCGGCCTGGTAGTAGCAGATGTGAGCTCGACCCGTGTCTTGAAAGTGAGATCTGATGCCCTCGAGGAGGCGGAGGTCGCTGATGGCGGCAACGTTGGCAGTACTTAGGGATTTTAAAGCAGACAGCGACGTGGGACTCAGTGGCAAGGTTTTAAACCTCATCTTGGCGGATAATATCGAGCCACCGATGGAGGGAAGAAACATTGGTGAGATCGGCGTTGTGGAGCTTCATCCGAGCCTTGTGGGAGTTGTGAGGGTCGATGTAGATGTGGTTGATCCGTTGGTGTTGAAGTTGAAGATCGGAAGGGGAATTGTTTGTTGACGTATTAGAGTATTTAGGTCGAGCCCAACCCTTGTATTCATATGTATATACGTATGGTAGGAGTAGTGGACATGGGTAGTTGGTCCTTTCTTTTATTTTTGCGGCCCGGTTACGTGTTGTGTGGTCGAGTAGGGTTTATACCCTACTATATATACCTTTTGTAAGATAGCTGCTGGAACTATCAAAAACAGTAATAAGATAGAAGCCGAAGAGTGTCATACTCTCCTGTGGACTAGTCCCGAATCTCTAGGATACCACGTACATCGCGTATTGTATACTTTTTCGATCTTCGTTTTGCACCAAACTTGATTTGTTAACATTGTCCTTGTGGAAGCCATTTGAGGGAGAGTGCGTGGGAAGGGGTAAAGTTTTGAGATTCAGATATGGAATTGTCGGATTTGGAATTGTAGGAAGGGGGAAAGTTTTTTCCGCTTGGTAGAGTCACATTTGCGGATCCGAATATGAATTGTTGTCGTCGATCGCCATTAGAGGGAGCTGGGAAGGGAGGAAATTTTGGATTTGCAGAGCTCGGGTGGCCGGAAAAATGACGCACGAGGCAAGAGATGGAAGAGAACGACAGAAGGTGGGAACTAAGAATTTTGGGACTTGTTGTTCTTGTTTAGTTTATTGTTTTTTCATTTTTTATATTTATATTTCTTTGTATTCTATTATATATTCAATAATCTGAACCAATTTTTGTAACAAAAAAATTAGGCCTAATACACCTGTATAGCCAAAACTTAGACGGTTTTGCCAAATATAGTCACGTTTGGAGAAATACCAAAAATAGCCACTTCCGTCCAATTGTTTGACGGTGTTAGTTAACGTGTTGACTCGACTAACGGAAAAGCTGACATGTCAATCTTTTAATCATTAAAAATATGAGCTGGAATAATCAGAAAAAATGAAAATAAAATAATTAAATATTTTTTTATTTTTTCTCTCTCCCTCTCCGTTCTTCTCCCACCCAACCTTCCCAATCTCTCTCCTTTTTCCCAACTCTTCCCCAGAATCACTCCCCATGTTCCTCCTCCCCAATTTCCCTCCCACCCAACCTTCCCAATCTCTCTCCTTCTTCCCCATTCTTCCCAGAATCACTCCCCATGTTCCTGTTACACCCCATCTTTTTCTAAGCTGAACTGGCGATTTTGCCCTTGGTCCAAATTTGTCAAATTTCACCATAATGTTGAGGATGACTAAAAATGTGAACTCTCGGTTCAAGCGATGTCGAATTTCGACATAAAATGAGAAAGTTACGGACATTAATTGAGTTTCGGATTAAACTCACCCGCAAGTGTGAATTTCCACAAATACCCATGGACTAATTAAAACCCTAGAGCCTTACCCTACTCGGCCTCACCCTAAAACCCAACCCAGTAAAGCAGCACCACAAGGGACTATACTTTATCTTGGAATAGCCGCCACCATCCACAAAGCCTACAAAAAAAATGGACCTCTTACTCTTACCTCTTCCTCTTCCTCTCCATCCCCCTCTCTCTCTCACAAAATCTTTTCCAGATCTCCTTCTGAGATCATATCTAGCTGCCGCTCGCGGAGCCTTCACGCTTACCCAATCATCGCCTTACAATAAAGGCAGGAAGATCAAGATAGATTGTGGAGTGTTTAATGCCAAGACCTACAATGGGGGTGCTTATCCTCACCCAGCCTCCTCTACGACCAGTAAGGAAGGACTGGAGACAGACGAAAATCTCAGGGCAGCCATTATTCCGCCGCCCAAACCACCTGAAGTGAGCTTGCTAGATGGACATGGGGGTGAGGGTGGGAGTAAAGGCGACCCAGGGGGTCATAAAGCTTGGAAGCCTGGGGAAGAAAGAATAAATGTAGGACAGGTGAAGAAATCTCCTGAAGCCAGAGATCTACAGGGCATTTATGACCCGAGGGTCATCGGAGTGGAGATATGGGGAAAAGAGCCGGCAATCGTTGGGAGCGACAGCTCGTACAGGTAGCGGAGAAGAACAACAAATGGAAGGAGAAGGAGGAGTAAATGCACTACCGGCTATTGCAGGAAGCAAACCCCACGGAAAGTAAAAGGAAGATTACTGGGTAGCTGGATCGATCAAATAAAGGCACACATATACTACCTCAAATGGCCTTTAAGAGGAATACCGACAGAAGGGAATATCAGAAAGAGGCAGCTGCCTACCATATTAAAGCCAGGAGCATTTATTCTTCGAGAGAGAAGCGAAGAGCACCTGGTCAGGGGAGATCAGGCCTATTTAAGGAGAGGACCGGCCGATCTTATTCTCCACACTCATCTGGCATACACCAAATCTGAACGAGATCACTCCCTCACCACACTATCAACCAAATTACTTAACCCTCTCTGCCAAAAGATTTACACCAAATCCACCACCATGGAAATGCACTCTAGGAGCCTCCGCGGTGAGAAGAGCCATCTGGTGCTCAACGTCCGACCTACAGTGGTGGGAGCCAGGGGTAGCGGAATGGCGATGCTGCTGGGAAGGTGGGTCACAGACTCGAGCATCAACCTCCAAAAAGCAAAGAATGCAGCGATGCAGAAATGGAGAGCATACGGTGAAGTTCAGGCAACTAATGAAGCTGATAACCTGTTCGTCTACTCATTCCAGTCGGCGAAACAAAGAGATGCTGTCTGGGATGCCAGGCCATGGAACTTGAACAACACACTGATAGCTCTCAAGAAGTGGGATGGGGGGCAGAAAGCCGAGATTGAAGACATACCCACAGTCACCCTCTGGGTACAAATGCATGATCTACCCCAGTCACTGAAGGATGAAGAAGCAATTCAAGCAGTGGCCTCCTTCATATTTCCTCAATACCATACCATCGACCAGTCAAATTCTGAGTTCAGAGGATGGCTGAAGTTCATTCGAGCCAAAGTGGAAGTCAGTCTGGATGATCCTATCCCCATAGGGTTCGAATATCCGATTGGGGAAAGATCGATTTGGGTTAGTTTCAAGTATGAAAGAATCATGGACCTCTGTTATTTCTGCGGGAGACTCGGCCATCTGATCCACAACTGCCTCGAGCGAGAAGATCACAGAAGGAAGGGCCTCTGCACTGATCCGTCTGAAGTTTATACGGATGCCCTCAAAGCTGGGCACGATTCTCCGGCGAACATCCCGCCGGCGTCCTTTCGGGAAAAGCTGGCGAACATGTGCCGCCTGACAAACACTGGAATAGGATCGCTGCAAAACCGAGGAGCCAGAGGGGAATCTTCCATCCTGACACTGATGGGCCATCCTGTACCAGGGTCGATGCCAGGGGCTATGTCAAACCCGCCTGGGTTTACAGCTTTATCTATGCCGGTGCAGAGCTCTGAATGGATCTACAGAGGAGACACAGGATCTTCATCGGGTCACCCAAATCGACTGGAAAGGGAGATGGAAGCAGCGGCCAAAGCGATGCAAAGGGGCCTGGATCTAAGGGAGGGGAGACAGGAGCAAGGAAAAGAATGCAGGCCTCGTTGAGATGGGCCTCAGCCTGTCCCTATCAAGCCCAACTTATACCTGGGCTGAACCGACCTTCACCCCGGCCACAGTTAATGAGCAGGCCCAGGCGGTCCCCCATTCGGCCCAAACTACTCATCCCTTATCGGAAGCTTGCTTGGCCCAAAATGCAGAGGAGGAAAGGCCGAGGCCCGAGAAGAAGAGGAAACCGGAGCACAGGAGCCCAACCTGCATCTCCTTGCCCCAGCAGGACCCAACCGCTAACCTTTCTTTTGATTCTCTTTCTTTTGCCACAGGGGAAAACAGAAAGAATTACCAGAGGAGGAGGAACCTGATCAGGAGGAAGAACCTGGCAGATATTACAGCAGAGGGGAGCCAATCCGGAGAGGGAGAATCAGCCACTCCGAGGGCGTCGCCGGCAGGCCTCAAGCCGGCAAACAATGAATGAGAATTTTGAGCTGGAATTGTAGGGGATTCGGCTAGTCCCTTACAAGAAGCTACTGCGGCAGGCTTTGTCACCGTTTTGGCCCCTCAATCCTCTTCCTAATTGAAATGAAGAAAGATGAAGCGTTCATGGAAGATAAGAGGAGAGTGATGAGGTTTGACTATGGAGAATATGTTAATTCAGCAAGTGAAGGTAGTGAGTTAGCTGGTTTGGTGGAATGACGATGTTGAAGTGTGTGTGATTGATAGGTGTAAGTCCTTTATGGACATTAGGGTTAGTCAGAATGGAGTGGTTTTCTTTTGTACCTTGGTCCATGCTCCTGCCACGGCGGTAGAGAGAAGGACGTTGTGGGATCGACTAACGTTCCTGAGGGAGACTCAAGACGAGTCTTGGCTCATTGTTGGCGATCTTAATGTGGCTTTGCTGCCTTTTGAGAAACAGGGGCGTTGCCCCCTTCGTAATGAAAATGTTGTTCCGTTCAAAAACTTCATTGACAACAATGGATTGGTTGATCTTGGGTTTTCTGGAGAGGTTTTTACCTGGTCCAACAACCAGTAGGGTGATGAGTTAATCAGGGAAAGACTCGATAGAGCTCTCTGCACTTCTAGCTGGCTAAGATCTTTTGAAAAAGCAAGAGTCTTCCATGAAGACTTTGTGGAATCTGATCACTGCCCGATCAGGGTGGATCTTCACCATTACAAGCCTTCAACCTGCACCCCCTTTCGCTTTGACAAGCGTTGGAAGGAGAGTGATGAATGCAAGCAAATTATTATTGATAGATGGGGCTCCGGGGGAAATGTACAAGGGATCTTAAATGAGTGCCAAAGAAGCATTATTGCCTGGGCAAAACTCGATAGGATGCAGAATCAGAAGAAGGAAAAAGAGATAAGAAAGAGACTACAAGAACTCCAAGGTCCTGTCAGGTCGCAGGCAATGGTAGAAGAGGAAAGGTGTCTACTTCGGGAGCTTGATAAGTGGTGGACCTCGGAAGAAGCCTTCTGGGCTCAGAGGTCGAGAAATGGATGGCTTCGGGAGGGGGACCAGAACACGGGGTTCTTCCATGCTAGCACTATCCGAAGACAACACAAGAACAGAATCCTAAAACTAAAGATGATTCTGGAAACTGGATTGATAAACCCGATGAGCTGGATGAGCACGTTAAGGGGTTCTATAGAGAGCTGTTGAGAGTAGAGGGGGAATTTTCGACCAGTCACTGCTGACAGGGTTCCCAGCTTTGGTTACAGAGGAAGCTAACAATCTCCTATCGGCTCAGATTACAAAAGAGGAGGTTCGTAAAGCTGTTTTCCAACTCGGGGCAAATAAGGCCCCGGGCCCCGATGGCTTCCCCGGCCACTTCTTTCAGACTTATTTGTCCTGCCTCGGGGATACTCTATGCAAAGAGGTCATCGATTTCTTCAGGTCAGGAATCATGTCTGAGGGCTGGAACGACACTTATATCACTCTAATTCCCAAGGTTGACCAGCCCGAGATGATTAACCAGTTCAGACCAATCAGCTGCTGCAATTTGCGGTACAAAGTCATCACGAAGATTATGACCATTAGATTGCAACCATGGTTGCCGACTCTGGTAAATGAGCTACAATCTGCTTTCACAGGGGGAAGACAAATCCAAGACAACATTATTATTGTCCATGAAGTGCTCAACCAGTTTAAGAAGAATAAAACGAAGAAAAGTAAAGATATGATGATGAAGCTTGACATGAGGAAGGCCTACGACCTGGTTGAATGGGATTTTCTCATCAACCTCCTCAAGGCCTATGGGTTCAGTGACACCTGGTGCGGATGGGTTCGGGCTTGTATCTCAACAGTGAAGTTCAGGCTCTTGTACAATGGAGCCCCTTCGGCCGAATTCATCCCCTCGCGAGGCATCCGCCAGGGGGATCCCCTGTCCCCCCCCCCCTCCTTTTCATCTTGATGTCAAATGCACTATCTTTCTTGATTGAGAAGGCTACTCAAAGACAGGTCATCAAGGGTATTAAGCTGAACAGAGATTGCCCTGTCCTTACTCACTGCCTCTTCGCGGATGATACCGTTATTTTTGGTAAAGCGTCAGTAAGGGAAGCTGAACACATTTTAAGCATTCTTAATGACTATGGATCGATTACGGGAAATGAGGTCAATAGGAATAAATCCTCCTTGTTCTTCAGCGCAAATGTCCCCTCTGACGAACAGGATCTTATTACCCAAAGCTCTGGATTTGCGGCTGATCAATGCCACTCCAAGTACCTTGGAGTACCCACTGAATGGGGTCGTTCCAAGAAGGAAACCTTCAAATTCCTCCTAAAGAGAATGGAAGCCAGAGGAGAGTCGTGGAAGAGTCTCCTTCTTTCCCCGGGTGGCAAAGAGGTGCTCCTCAAGGCAGTGTTCCAGGCGGTACCATCCTTCATTATGTGCCTCTTCCTGCTCCCACGCTCAATAACGAAGAGGATGGACTCCATGCTTAGGAATTTCTTCTGGAGCGGGAAAATGTCAAAGAAAACCATCCACTGGAGAGCAGGCCACGTTCTGTATGCCCCAAAGGAGGAAGGAGGACTCAGCTTCCGCCAATTCCACACGGTCAATCTTGCATTACTGGCAAAGCAGGCATGGAGAGCTATCGCCAACCCCGACTCCCTGTGGGTGAGGGTCTTGAAGAGCATTTATTTCCCCAAGTCTGACTTCTTATCCGCAAAAAAAGGTGGAAAGGCTTCCTGGATTTGGTCTAGCTTATGGGAGGCTAAGAAATGGATGAAGCAGGGCATCATTAGGGTGATTGGTAATGGTAAGTCGACAAGGATGTTCCAAGATCCATGGAGATTTGATCGACCGGGCCCACTGCTAGAGTTTGACTGGCCTGATGAGTCCACTGTGGACCGTTGGATTGATGGGATCAATCGAGCCTGGAGATTCCACCTCCTTGCAGGTTATCTGAGCCCTTTGGACCTCAAGCAGGTGGCTGCCACCCCCATTGGTCCTGAGTCACTGGAGGACATCTGGGCTTGGAGATTCACGTACAGTGGCGACTTCACTGTGAAATCAGCCTACCACGTCTTCCACAACTTGATCCGATGGGAACAGGTTAACCATTCAGCAAACACTTCCAGCAAAGAAAGATGGAAATGGCTTTGGAACCTTTCCCTGCCTCCCAAACTGAAGTTCTTTGTGTGGAAATGCACTAGAGGGGCCCTGACAACAAAGGAAAATCTCTTCTCCCGAAGCTGTTCTGTGACTAAAGCTTGTCCCATTTGTGCGGAAACTACAGAATCGATCCATCACACCCTTTTCTCTTGCCCTCACGCGGCTGTTGGATGGTTACAGGACTGGCCTTCGCTGGTCGTGCCCCCCTTGTCCATAGGGGTGGCTATACGGTCCGGTCCGGTTAAATTGGCCCGAATGATCCGGTCCAGTCCGGTCTTTTTGAAAATATAGGGACCAAAGCTTGGATTGGGTACAGTCCGGTTTTGACCCGGTCCGGTTTTGACCCAGTCCGGTCTCAATCCAGTTTGACCCATTTTGACCATGTTGCAGAAAATTCAGCAACATATAACCATTTTCCTGGAATATAGACAACCTGTTGTAGCAAAAATCCTAATTAATGACTATGAAAACAAAAGAATCGAAATAACAACGATGAACCATCAAATAAAGTGATTAGTTAATTACTACAACCATTTAAAAAATCTCTGAAATTGCATAGCGTTACCGAGCAATGGACTTGTGGTATATACTAGAAGTTAAGTTATGCGCTTGGATGGCTATATGTTCCTTCCACAAGTGAAGAACAACACAGAGAAACTCTGCATTGACTGCGTTTGGAGTTGGACAACAGTTGCATTTCACAATCGTCACAAAAACCACACCGCAACTAGTCACACACTGATCAGTACTTGAAACAAACTACAAAGCAAAAAACAAACTACAACGCCAGCTGGTTAAGAATAACGATCGAAATCATAATAGCTCATATATATAATTCATACGATCCCAGCCAGGCGGTATACGAAGTCCCTAGCTAATTAAGATCCTGTCTGGTGCAGGAATGCATGTATCACATCTCCGTCCTCCATATTTACCTGGGTGTGTAATCAATGAAGCAAACACTTAAAAACCCCACCACTTTGACGTGTATGAACTTGTGCGTCGGCTCTTGATCCAATGCTAATTATCAGGGCTCTGCAAATCGTCTACTACAGCAAAAACAACAAGGTGAAGAAAGAAGAAGAAGAAGAAAGGACTCCCCCTGCAAATTGACGAGGAGTCGACTGTCGAGGACGATGGATTAGAGGCTGGAGCGGGCGAGCGGCTGCTTCTTTGCAAATTGCAAACCCTAGGGCCTCGGCTGCTGCTTTGACACTTGCTCGGCTGGGCCTGGGAGGGAGGGGAGAATGGGCCTAAGTTGCAGACTTGTAGTGGGTGGGCTTGGCCGGCCTCTGGGCTTATTTTAGTTATCCGGTCTTCCGGTTTTAACACGGTTTTGACCCGGATTGGATTGGTCCGGTTTTTTATATTTCTAAGACCAAGACGGGATTGGATTGTTTTAAATCCGGTCCCGGTCTTAAACGGTCCGGGTTATACGGTCCGGTTTCCGGTTTTTAATACGGTCCCGGTCCAAATAGCCACCCCTACTTGTCCACCCCTATCCTCGATTGGCTCTTCTCACTTCAGACCAGGTATTCTATTGCCCTAGTCCATAAGGTTATCTTCCTAATGTGGCAGACGTGGAAAACGAGAAACGAGTTCATTTTCAGGGGTAGATCCCTTGGCCCCCCTCCACCAGTTCTAGGGTTGTGCTTGAGTCACAACAATGGGACGCGTGCCCTGCCAGAACACCATATTCTTCCCCTCCCATTCAGTTAGCCCCACCCCCGGATCATCCTACTCCACCGCCAAGTATTCATGAGTTTGAAATACACTGTGATGGTTCTTTCTTTGAAGCATCTCAGGAGGCGGCTTATGGCGTCGTTGTCACGAATGCCCATGGACAAGTATGTGACGGGGTAGCTGAACCCTGCATTGTTTTTCACCTATTGAAGCAGAAGCAAAAGCATTGTTGGAAGGAACGCTCCTGGCCGCCAACCTTCACGGCCCTTGCTTGGTCCGATCGGACTGTCTCACTCTCATAAGTGCTGTGCAAGGGAACCAGAATCCTTGGCCATGGCGAGCAATAGCGTGAATTGGAAGCATCAAAAAGGCGCTCGATGATCACCCATGGATCAAGATCTCCCACGTCAAAAGGGCGGACAACGTGGAAGCAAATTGGGTGGCCAGATCACGAGCAAAAAATGTACTGCCCATTCAATGGGTTCAGGTCCTTGATGTTATTCCTCCTTTTGTAATCAACTAGTTTCAGCCGCAAGTAATGGAAAAGCACTGCCTTTTGTCAAAAAAAAAAAATCCACAAAGCCTAGGAGTGGCGGATGAAATAGATCCGGCGACCAGAGTCTCACTGGGATTTTCGAAGGTGGGGCAAGCGGAAGAGTAATCGAAGCAGGGATAGAAATGGAGGGAGTGCTGCCAAACTAACTTGTCTCGGAGATAGACCAACCGCCGCTGGTATAGTCTTGCATAGAGGTGGTCGCCACCCTCCAGCGCCAGTGGTCACCACCCTTCTCTCCAACTCTTCCTCTTCCCTGTTGCGAGTCTCCTTCCCTTCTTCTACCCCCGCCTCCATCCTCTCCCACCCTTCCGCCCTCCTCTAAACCTAACCCCACACCGCCGTCGGGCCTCCTTCACTGCCGACCAAGCCTCCCGCCTCCTCCGCACCCCGGGAATCCTCTACGTCGTCCCCGACCAGATCCGCCACCTCCACACCACTCACACCCCTTCCAACCTCGGCATCTCCCTCTTTCCCCCTCAACTCCGCCAACGACAACGATGTCATCATCGGTGTCCTCGACACCGGGATCTGGCCCCTCGACCCCAGCTTCGACAACTATGCATTCGTCGTCGTCGAGCGCATGGATCGCCGCCTACAAGATCTGCTGGTTGCCCGGATGCTTCGATCTCTTCATTGATCTCGACGCTGCCTTATTTTTCGACGATCCGATCGCTATCATGGTGGGGAAATTGAAATTCCCTTCACTGTGCTTTTTCCAGCTTAGAGAACCTCTCACCATTCGTCCATTGTGCGGAGAAGAAGAACGAATACCTCACCCATTCAAGGCAAAAGATGGGATCAGAGAAAATCGATCGGAGGAAGAGGGAATTAGTTCACAAGATGGATATTTTTTTTGGCGTGAATGGGGGATTCTCGATTAATTGTATAGAGATAAGGGGGAGAAGATGGATTGGAGAAAATGAGGGAGAGGGGGAGACTTTTAATTTTAATTTTTATACTTTACAATTAAATCCACGTGGCATTGTTATTTACGAAATTTTTGCCACGTCAGCTTTTCCGTTAGTCCAATCAGCATGTCAACTAACACCGTCAAACAATTGGACGAAAGTGGCTATTTTTAATATTTCGCGAAACGTGACTATATTTGGCCAAACCGTCAAAATTTTGGCTATACAGATGTATTTTGTCTCGTAAGGTTTTCTCATAGGAAAACAAGAATTTATAAAATCAAGAAAGCTGTGACGGTGGAGGTCACCTCTTACCCTTCATGCGTTACCAACTAATGATAACGGCAGAGCAATATTAAAGTCATCATCAGAAACCAGCGGTAATAAGCTAACCCAGTGGCTTCCGCGACATACGTTATCAAGGATAGCAATACTACATGATCAGTGCATCCATTCCATATCCATAAGCGATGCAATACAAAAATTTGCCTTATGGCACCATAGAGCCCCAAAACCAACGAGCAGCATACAGGTGACAAAACTTAACCAAAGAAGGACAAGCACACAAGGTCAGAGCTCCAAAAAACCTTCCATATGGAAGGGTCATGGAGTAACTACAGTAGAGAATGTACAAACTAACGCCAGATAACTTCCATTTGAAATTAACTTCAATCAACTCAACCGTTAAAGGAGTGTGACACAGATGCCATGGAAGGTGGACGCAAAACCATCAAAATGACAGGAATTCGTCGCTCCCTAGGGGACTCAGATCCTTCCTGCCATTCTCATCCTGAACAGACCCCATCTTCTCGTCCAATATTGCCAATTGAGACTTCACCCATGATGGATTATACCTCCCTTCGACCCACAATGATTCCCCTGTATCTTTGTGCTTGAAATCTGGATACTTCGGGTTTCTCTGTATCCCAAAACACATATCGCAAATTACTACATACTGTAACAGATGTGTGAGAGCGTTCAAGTACATACGAGACAGTACAATTCAACTGACATGCTAAGAGCAGGGTGTATCATCTCATCCATACTGTTAAATTTTCATGTCACAAGGCAGACAATGAGAAGATAATCAAAATGAGCATAAGAAAGTACCTTGTTCTTCCTATTATCCCACCACTCGTAAGGGCTAGCGAAAAATGCTTGCCACTGCTCTTCTATGGAACCCATGTTTGAAGTATTGTTGTTGTTGCTGTTGTTGAACTTTCTACCTGCTGGCATGGCATAGACGGTCGTCTAGATGAAGGAACAAGCTCGAAACTGGTAACTCACATGTAGTACCAACTAAATGAACGAAAAAAACATCGTACCTGAAGCGTTCATGTTAAACTCTTCATCGTATGACGGTGATGATGGTGATGATGAAGAAGATCCATTTCTTTCGATGAAATTAAACTGCTGGACAACTACCTGCGAGGATTACGGGGGAAAAAATGAACAGACTTAACAAATCATTGTATCGTGGTATTGATTGACATTTCGACATCACGAAACCTTGTAGTATGTCTGGACCTTCCCGTCCTCATTCTCAACGGTGTCTGAAATCAATCGACCAGACACATAAATCTGATTCCCTTTCTGCACATGCTGAAACGCAGTTTGCGCCAATTCGTCCCAGAATGTAAGATTTATCCTGGGGAAACCACCAATTTGGGAGATGCACTATCACTACAGAGTTATTGCCATTTCTAATTCAACACCCTAAACTCCCCGATTATTAATGGCGTAGAAAGTGTAAGCAGAGATTTACCAGCAGGTATCGGCGGCAGACTTCTTGAACCCGAGCCTCGTCCACGCAACGACCTTCCCGGAAGCTAGGTTCTTGATTTCGACGGGAGCGCCCACTACGCCGATGAGCTGCACCCCGTTGGCGAGCTCCTTATTCCACGGAATCTCGGCCGGACGTTCGTACCCAACAACCGCCTGATTGTACTGGTCGTAGCCTCTGTAATCAGCTGAACACTTAAACCTACGGTTGAATCCAAAGGTTTGTAGCCCGGCCGCCGAGCAGTAAACAGCGACGAACCAGTCGAGTTCCCGCTGGCCAGAGGGTTAACTGGGATGCAGAAAGATACTTTACTCGAGAACGACACCGCCGCCAGCCTCTCCAACGCCATTGCTAAGCTCCCGTTCACTTCTTCTTGTTCAAAGACAATGAAGCGCAGCCTGGAAGCTCGGAGGAGAGGATTTTAGATTTTCAGAGCGCCGCTTGCGGAAATGAAATGGGCCCTTTGCGCCATTCTCAGCTCAGAGATACACGCTTGATAGATTGGGCCGGGCCTTAAACTTAATTACTAGGCCGTTAAGATTTTCGAATGGGCCTGAAGAGGTCCATTGCTTTTTATCTGCCATGTGCATACAGCGCACCCGGTGGATGTTAGGAAGAGGCCGAACTCCTAGCGGCATATTTGGTTTTGGCCTTTTGGCATTCATTCTGTCTCCGTCCGCCCAACTCAACTCAGCGTCCCCGAAACTCAGTTTTATAGCTCCGTCGCCGTCCATCCCCACACGTCCGTCGTCTGTCGTCACCATTTGGGGAAAATGCTAGGTCGTCTGGCAGCCACGCGCCTCCTGGAGATCCGTCAAGCTTTCCGGGGAGCTGCTCAGGTCACCTTCTTCCACTCCTTTTATTTCTTTCTTCAGTCGCCCGATCGAAGACTGCCGCCGAATCTCATTTCACTTATCTTAATTTGATTCTATCGTTCGCCGCAGGCTTCCCGGTCGTTCTCAACTGCTCTCAACTATGTGAGTCATTTGGCATCTGCGAATTCCTTGATCTTTTTCCCTGTCGGTTTCCGTTTTTTTCGATGTTTTTTTTTTTTTTTGGTTTTTGTGTGTGTGAGAAATGGTTTATCTCTTTGCAGCACATCGATTCACCGGATAACAATCCGGACATGCCATGGGAGTTCAATTCCAAAAACCAAGAGAAGGTAATGACTGAAAGTTATGGCAATCTACAGAGCATTTCTCTGGGTTCTGTGGATTAGGCTGATCGAATGGAGAATTGAATAGCGTTAAATTCCAGTGGCACGCTTCTGTCCTTCATTTCTCGCATGTTCAACTAGAAATTAGTAATTTTATACTAATTTGAACACAGCAGAGTGCACCTTTCTCAACGTTTTGAAACTATATGCGAATGTAGCTCCCAATGGTTTTGGTTGGTGTGCTATTGGACGAACTTCTGAGCCATATCTAGTGAAGGGCTGAATCATGGGAAAAATAGAATGGTTTCTTTACCTTCTTCAATGTTGGATTTTGTTCATATCATAGAGGAAAACATGACCATATGATTTTGCCTTTTGGGTCGGGATTGCGCAGATTGCTAGAAAATCCAGTATCATCTTTGCTCCCTCTCATGCTTTGACGATACAATCTCATTATCATGCTATCTTTCTTATATAAGTTGCTGCTTTTACGGGATTAGCAAAGCTTCTTGTTTCATGTGAATGGATTACCAAGTGACTCAATTCCTCTAAGACTTATCGTCTTTGACAAATTGTGAATCAATGCAGGATCCTTGTTGCATTTTTTTTCATAATCTTTGTAGGGCCTTTTTTTGCTTTGAGTCGTTTATGCCTCTGTGTATTGGTTGAGAAAAAAAATTGACTTGCTTGTTGGAGTGCTTTTGTGCAATAAAAGATTCTTATTCACTTTTTGGTGTGATTGAGGATATATTGTCGATGAAATATATGCTTGCAAGAATGACTCCAGATCAGTTTTCAACTATCTAATGGCGTTTATCTTAAATTTACTCTAGACTGCATGGCTTTGAAGTAAAAGTGTGATATGGTCCAACAAATATTGTTTCCTTAGCAAGCCTGTCTAACTAGGCTATTGTTTCTGTGAGCGTCTAGTATGTGGAAGGACTAATGTAACCACAACTAAAACCGATTTAAATCCTCTAAGGAGTTCTTTTACCTTGCTTTTAAAATGGTCTCCTACCTTAAAATGAGTGCAGTAATATCCAACTTGTTGGTAGAACTAATTTCCTTATTTACGCACTGATGTCTGATCTTCGTTTTAATGTTTGGTACTCTGCTGTCAGGTTAAAGAGATAATCTCACTACCCATCTAACTACAAGCAATCTGCAGTAATTCCCCTGCTAGATCTGGCGCAACAGCAGCATGGAGGATGGCTTCCAGTTTCGGCAATGAATGCGGTAAGGGTGAATGCATAAATATGTTGGAATTGATTTCAGGGATTAGGTGCCATATGGAAGTGAAATTTATTTGCATGAGAACAGCTATGAAGTACATTAGCTTTCTATTGCTTTTGACAAAAATATAAGCTCCTCATTAATATAATTATAGTTGCAGAATACTCTCTAAACGGTTGTGCTGATTGAAAGGTCAAATTGTTTTGTTGACCTTATACCATAAAAAAAGGGACGAATTGACTATGTGCATGTATCAGGGTACTGCAGTTTGGGGTTTGGCTAGTGATTATCATGTGAATGTCCCGGTAGAGAGTTTGTAAGAAAATTATATATTCTCCAAACCAAAGTCTTGGAGCACACCTTTTCCCTTGGCCAACTTCTGCTGAACTGACTAGGATTTAATATTTGAGCCACTAGTCGCCTCCCTTTTCCTTGGAAACAATCATCAACCATGACTTCCTCAGAAGGTTTTTCCTCTATACTTGTGCATACTCATTGTCCTTGCTACAATTGCAAAAGGATAAGAAAGAAGATCAGTTGGAATCATGGATTTCAAGTTTCAATTGCCCATCAACTGCAACATGTATAAAACTTCGATTTCTAAGATGTCGTATGAACTTTCAGTGGAATCACTCCGTTATGGAAAAAAGATGCTAATGCTTGCATGTAGCGTGTGGGGCTGACTAGGTTGGATGTTTTGTGTTCCAGTGGAGCAGGCCAATTTTGTGGTGCCTTTTTCCAGCTGTATATGCTTGACCATTTCAAGTTACTTGATCTGTCTTAGCTGTTTTAAATTCCGAAGACTTTAATCTTGTTCAAACTGTATGATTTTTTGAGAGAAACTCTCTCAGTATAAGCTTTCTTGTGGACACTTCAGGTAGCTAAAGTTATCGGTGTTGCTCCCATTCGCGTCTATGAAGTTGCAACATTTTATTCCATGTTCAACCGAACACCTGTAAGTAATATTCTCCAATCTTTCCCTCACGACCCCACCCAGTGAGTTTTTATTCTGCGGTCTTCAGTTAGTGCGATGCAATATTAGTAGTAATGAATAACTCTCGTCTTCTATAGGTTGGCAAGTACCACCTTTTAGTTTGTGGAACAACCCCATGCATGATACGTGGGTCTCGAGATATTGAAGATGCGCTACTGAAACACTTAGGAGTGAAACGCAATGGTATGTTCCAATTTTATAAGTTTCTGCTCGTCCGTGTGAAGTTGACATGTGTAGAGATCAGTTACCCTTGCACCTTTCCAGTGATTACATCTACTTTTTTCTTCTTCAAATTGTGGTATAGTTTAATTTAGTGAATAAGTGTGCTGTGCATTTTCTTCATGTGCAGAAGTAACAAAAGATGGTCTCTTCTCTGTTGGTGAAATGGAATGTATGGTAAGTCTTCATTCGTATAGTGGATCGAAGTTAAATCTTGCTCTCTTTGACTCTCTCTGAAAATGTCTTGTGTGTGCTTCTCCATTATTAGGAAGAGGATAGCTCTTACTTTTGCTGTTTGTTTGAATACTGTGATTGAGCACGGCATGGTCTTTATACAAAGATTCATTGTCTGTGCAGGGAAGCTGTGTAAATGCACCAATGATTACCGTTGCAGATTACTCTAATGGATCAGAAGGATACTCGTATAATTATTATGTGAGTGCATGAAACATCTTTCTCTTGCTTAGGACATTACAGCAAAAAAAGTTGGCTAGTCTTGACTTGTTTTGGATGGTTTAATTGCTTCAATTGCAGGAAGATGTCACTCCAAAACGAGTTGTGGAGATTGTTGAGTTGCTGAGAAAGGGGGAAAATTGCCAGTAAGGCCTTATAGTCTTTCTGCTGTTTGATTGCTTTCATCGACTATGATATTACTCTGAATTTAACTACCAAATTCCTCTTCATTGTTAGCCTGGAACGCAAAACCCAAAACGTATCATGAGTGGACCAGAAGGAGGCAATACTACTCTGCTCACAGACCCTAAACCTCCTCCATGCCGGGATCTTGATGCTTGCTAAGTTCTGGTACATGTCAGCTTCCAATAATGCAAAAGCGTTTAAGGTCACCGAGTATCATCGGTCTGCTGCTCTTTGTTCTGCCTTTGAGGCTAACCAAATTTTTTTGTACTTTTATGTCTGCCACTGAGTACTTGGCAAAGATATATGAACTCGTGGCACAATTTCGTAGTGGTGTTAACGGCTTACCAGAACAGTGTGTCATGGTTGGTTTCCATAAATCCTTGGTTCACCTGAAATGGGATGTTATGCTTTTATGGTACTGGTTGTGGCGGCCAGCTGCGTCCAGAGTGTTAGTTTTAAGCCATCAATAAAAATGTCGATTGATGATTATTCATTCCTCAAAGCAGAGGTTTGCCACTCCTTTCCATGCTCTCGTATTATGGTATGAAGTTCCTTCTTGCAGACAGTGAAGTAGGGTTGACAGTCCTTTTTTCATTTATGAAAAACTAGTACAGGAATCTGATAAAAGTTGAGAAACTAGAAAAATAGGTGGTCTAGATGGCCAAAATTCAGTCTCGTCCATCTTCTAAGGTTATGGACCATGATGTGGGCCGTTTGATTGTTGGTTCGGCCCGAGAACTTAAGGGAAATGGAGCCCACTTCCCTTGTCTGCTTTGCAAGTTCGTTGCATGCTCTGTTATTACCCTTTCTTCCTTCTCCGCCTGCTGAACAATCTGCATGCAGTGTCTCCACTCTCCACCAAATTCGTCGATCCTCTAGGTAGATGTATACTCAAGATTTGATGCCTATCCTGGGTTGGAAATAGGCTTGTAGGATAGATGTCTTCTAAGTCCTTGTATCTTCATCAAGCAGCTCGCTTACTAAAGTCGTCTGAGCAAACTGAGGAACGGGAGAGATAACCCTGTGTTTTGAGGAGGTTGGCACCCATTTATCGATCCAAATATCCACCATATTCCAATCGCCTATTATCCATCTTAGGCCCTCCTGTAAAATACATTTGGCTGCTAGAACACTTCGCCAAACATAGCTTGGGTTGTAACCTAACTTAGCTTCAAGCAAGTCTCTGTTAGGGTAGTATTTCGCTTTGAACATTCTTGCCACCAGAGTGTTAGGATTTTTGAATTATGTTCCAGAATTTCTTGCCAAAAAGAGCAAGGTTGAATTCATACAAGTTTCTAAATCTCGGGCTCCCTTTCTTCTTCAAGTGGCATAGCTCTTTCCAACTAATCCAATGTGTTATGTACTCCTGTTTCTGCTGCCCCACCTAAAACTGGATAACAGACTGGATTTCATTGATTACTATTTGTGGCATTAGGAATATTTGCATAACGTATGTCATTTGTGCTTGAATTACTGCCTTTATCATCACTTCCTTTATCCCATACGACAAATAGTTAAACTCTTCCATAGTTTCACCTTTTTCGGACTCTGTCAACTAGGTAACATAAGATAGATTTCTTTTGCCTTCCCACAATCGTAGGCAGACCAAGGTTTTAGGGCTAAAGGAGATTTCCAATTTGATCAAATTCACCTTCTGCCACAATTCTTCCCATAGAAATTTAGGATATTACATCGTTGTTCACATTCTTGCTTAGTGGCTTTTGCAAAAAAACACACTATCATCTATAAAAATAAGGTGAGTTATGAGAGGGGCACCTCTTTAATTTGGATACCTTCAATTTTATTCTCCCTTTCAGCCTGTGATAGCAAAGCTGACAACCCTTCTGCTACAAAAAGCAATAGGTAGGGTGATATGGGATCACCTTGCCTAAGTCCTGAGAGGGAGAAAAAAAGGTTTCTATTCGGTGCCCATTGACTAGCTGGCATGAATCCCTATCATAAGCTTCCAGAAATCCCCACTAAACCCTGCCATAAGCTTTAAAGATATCAAGTTCAGATGACATAAATCCCTTCCTGCCTTGGTTTCTACATTTAATTGAGTTGAAACACACGAATGCTATCCTCACATTGTCTGTAATCAGTCGACCCCGTACGAATGCACTTTGAAATTCAATGATAACCTTATTCAAAATCCCTTTCAATCGGTTGGCCAAAACTTTAGATAGGTTTTTGTATAATACCTTACAAAGGCTGATGGGGGGGATCTATAGGGGATGCAACCTCCTTCTTTGGTATTAGAGCCAGTAGCATGTGATTGATATCATGTGGGAAAGAGCTTGAATTGAGATAGTTTAAAGCTCTTTAGACACATCAGGTCCAACAATCTCTCAGCAGGCATCCCATATGCTCCTGGAACTTTATGAGGTCTCATTTCTTTAGGGCATTCAGATCTCCTCCTGTGTGAATGGTTTGAGCATCTCCTCATCCATGTCTTGTGTCACTCATCGTAGGGTGGCATCAATGATTTTATTAGAAGATACTGAGTTAACTGCAAAAAAAGAAGCTTATAATAGTTAGTTAAACACTCTGAGACCTGCTGCTGGCCTTCCCTGCTTCTCCCATTTTCATCAATCATTTCCTGATAGTGTTTCTGTTTCTTCTATCAAATGCTTAACGGTCAAAAAAATTGGTGTTCTTATCACCATCTTTTAGCTAATCCACTCGAGATCTTTACTTTCATCTCAATTTTTCCTGCATTAGGATTTCATTAAGTTCTTTTTCAATACCTTTGATTAGGAGGACTACTGTTGTATTTGTTCCCTTCTTCTCTAGTTTTTTCAATACTCTCTCAGCTTTGAGTTTCCCTAAATGTCGGCGTACTCCAGTTACTCAAGTTCCCTTCGCAATATGACAATTTTTCTAAGACAGAGGCATCTCTGTTTGAATTCCACCTTTCTGCAATAACCTGCCTGCACTCCTCATGTTGATGACAATATGGCTCAAATAAAAAATGACAACCCCACCTTACTTCCTCTTCAACTAACTTTGTTTTAACAAAATTGGGGAATGATCAGATCCACAACTTTTGGGATGATGGACCCTGGCATGCAGGTAGTAGCTTTGACATTCTAGTGTTGCCACCATTTTATCAAATCTTTCTTCCAGAAAAGTATAATTTGTGTGGTTATCGTCCCAGGTAAAGGGCTTGCTATAGTATCTGAGATCTTCAAAGTTACAGTACTCCAAGGCGTCGTGGAAGCTTTCCATCTCCTTTATGAGTGGCATGTTAAGTCTATTCTTCTCCTCGCAGCCTTGAATCAGGTTGAAGTGACCACTCATCAGCCATGGTATATCAGTCATGTCTTTGAGTTGTCGCATCAAAATGCAAGTTTTTCCTTATTTCCTTGTTTTGGTCATCCATATATGCATGTATATCTCCACTGATATCCTCTATCTTCTATGCATGCATTAATATGATTCATGTATTTAGACTTTACTGTTACCTTCAAGTCTTTCCTCCACAACATCAATAGTCCTTCCTTTCTCCCATCCCATCCCATCCCACTCATTTTCCTTTTTCCCAACCTAACCCCTGCATCACCTCTTCCCATTCGTGCTCTATCTTCTTAGTCTCCAACAGAAGATTATTTTGGGATTTTCTCATTGGAACAGTTGCCTCACCTTCCTGATTGCAAAGGGATTCCCCAACCCCCGACAATTATAGCTTAAAATCCTCATTGGGCTGAGCAGTCCTGTGTATCTGCAAGGTCTACCTCTTCGCCAACCATTTTCTCAAATCTTTGTTTCTTATTTACTAAGGAAACGTTTCCTTTATGTCCTCCTTCCTTTGCATCAATTTCCATGTCACTTGCTTCTCGTTTTGCTATACTAGTTAGAGCTTTGGAAATATCCAGACCTCTCTCCTTTTGTTGTTGTTTTCTAGTTTAGACATTGGATTTTTTATTTGGCTTCTCCACTCCCCATATTCCCAAACTAAACTTTATAAGGTACCATCTTCAGAAAAAGTATTTTTGGTGCTCGAGGTTGATATGTTGTTTTCTGCCTTCATAGCCAGTTGTAGGGTATCTCTATTAGGGATTTTTCCTATTTTTATTGCTTGTCTGTCATTCCATATTTTATCAGCAGATTCTTCTCGTTTATAGGCCTCTTTAAACCTTATCTTGCCTTGATTATGTTCCTTTGACATTCTGATTAGTTTCTCCGTGTCTGTTAAGTTTCCTTCAGGCATAACAAAAGGAGCTATTTGCTTAGTAATTGCAGCTGAGATCATCTTGTTATTGCCTGAAGTGTCCCCAATTTCTTTGCATAATGTTTTTCACAGTTGGATTCTTTGTCTCTTTCTTCCTGTTCATTCGAGGACCCTGTGGTAGTGGCTAGCTTTGATCCAATGACCATATTTGTCTTCTTTTGATGGGTTTAGATGTCAAAAAAAAAACATAAGTTTAGCATTCTTTCATATTTAGCTTCAAAGTCTATTGCATTTCCTTCGATCTGTAACATCACTCTTTTGCTTCAAGCTCCAAGTCTTTGTTAGCAAAAATCTTCATTGATTTGATTATATAGTTTCGTAGGGATACAAGTCTTCCTACTAACCCTAGCTTCTGTACAGCTTCATCGATCCTGGCCGTCTTATCAGCCTCTTCTGTTATTATTGGCTTCTCATCATTATTTGCAATTGTGAACTATTTTAAATGTAGTTCGATTTCTTTCTCTATAGGTACAAGTGTTCTCAACAGCCATATTGCTTGGCGCTCACGATACCCACACCCTCAAGAATAGGTAGAAAAGGGCATTCCCTTTTGAATCTAAGTGCATGAGGCAATTTAGCGATGCTCGAGACCCAAAGAAGAACGATTTCATTCTTTAGAAACTCTCTTTGATCTCTCAAAGACGTAGAATCGCTATGATCGGGATTAGGTCTTTTAATGAAAACCTAGTTGCCACTCTTACTCTCGAAAGACTCTCGATAGATATGATAGAAAATCCGTAAGTAGGATTGACAATTTCCTTGCTTGTCTCTCGTCGTCCATACTAAGAACATGAATAGATTCCTTATCGCAAAATGTCATATTATCCTAAAATAGAAACTCCTTCATCGACTTCTCATCTCTTGTAATCTAGTATTTCCCACACCAACAAGTTTGATAGAATTTACAATGTCTTTATCTTTCCTTTGCAATGCTAGTGACAACTCATTTGTAATTGCTAACACTTTAATCATCAACTTCAACATAAAGAAAACATAAAATCTTGAAGTGTAGTGAACATCCACCATACATCACTGGCAGATTTTGAATATGTAGTTGGATTATTATTATTCCCTCCAACAGATCAATAATATAGATAACAGGTTCTCAAATTGAGAAGTGTCCCATAGTAAGTACCCCAACAAGTATCTCTTGTCCTATTGTGACTCATTTCCTTATTCAATACATGTCCAACCTCTCGTTCATTAGCATATAGCCTCTACAATCTTCCTAGTTTGGCTATATCCCGAACCATTTCAGTGTTTGCAAGATCCCAAAATAAAATTAGTCACATTATTGAATGTTGTAAAACTTTGCCAATGTCTATGTGATTCCTTGCTACCACAAGCTAATTGAAGTTGATGAAAAAACATTGGGGTCGTTGGATGGATCTATGTGATGAGGTAATGTGGCTCAATTGGCTCAAAATGAGACAATTGGCTCAAATTGTCTCATTTGGCAACTAAAAAAATGAATGAGACAATTGGGCATGGGGTAATGTTAATTGCTTCATTTTGGGTCATTTCAAATTACCTGGGTTGGGGGCATGTTTTCTGAATTGGCTCGTTTTTGTGGGCCTCTTCCAAAGTAACCTTTCTTTTCATTTTCTATTTTCCTTCATACCTCTTCTCTCTCCCTCACTCCGCTCTGAAACTTCGAGACCCAGCTCACCGATTCCAACAATTTCCCCACTTCAACTTCCACCGCTCTATTCCTTGATAAGTTGATCTCCTTCGTTCCTTTATAAAAAAAAAAAAAGATCTCCTTCGTTCAATTTTCACACCCTCAGCATCATCGCCTTGCTTGTCGACTGCCGCCAAATGCAATCTCTTATCCGAAGGCAAGCTCGAGACCCAAGCGGCCTTGGCTCCATCCACGCCAAGTTCAACCGCTCCGTCGACGATGGTGCGATTCTCATCCGCAGGGGGGTCCTCCACGATGCCATTTCTGGGTCCTGCTCCAAGCGCGACACTATTCTGGCCGAGTACAGGAACTTGTTTACCCGACTCTAGATCAGGTTCGCGAGTATAGGAACTAGGCGATAGACGGGTTCCTACGTTTGCTGCGTGAAGATGAATAGGATATGGGATCGTTCCGATCCTTGTTCGATTACTTGATTCCATCTAATGGGAGATGAAACCCAGAGTTAGATTTTACAATTTGTTGATTTTTGATTGAGTTTCTCATTTTATTGTTGAGTCAATCTTCTCGGCTTTCTTCCTCTGTATCTCTGAATGCTTGAATGTGGTTTGCTTATGTTCTAATTGGAATCTGGCTTGTTCGATATAGTGTTTGACCAAAAGGCATTTCTGGGTCATTTTTGGTTTCTTATTAGGATTTTTCCAAATATTGATTGTCGATTGTGATGTTCAGTGTTCATGTTTGTTGGTGTATATAATTTCATGGGCTTCTGATTACGAGTTAGAGAGGAAGATGGAGGGTAAAAGAATGAGGGAAAAGTGTATTTTCAAAAAATGACTCATTCTAATTGTCTCATAATAAATAACAAACCAAACGAGACAATTCTGTACAAATATCTCATACAATTGTCTCATTTCCTAAAATGAGACATTTGATCCAAATTGCCTCATTTTGGAAATGTTCCATCCAAACGACCTGAATATATTCATAAGATTTCAACCAAGATCAAAGTTTTCAAATCATTAATTTCTTGCTAGCTCCATCATAGCCTTTTTTCCATTATCATTGACATACTCAATCCATGGTTGATTCAATTTTTCAATGACAAAGATTTGGTATTTAACACATGAGAAATACAAAGAAATCTCTCCATAACACAACCAATATGATTCACATAGTGTAAAACAATAATCATTTGGTTTTGTTGATATATTACAAGTCCATCAACCAATATGCAGAAATTTTTTCCCCCCAATATACGTAATGATTTACTTATTAGTTTCACAAGTCATGGCGCGAACAAGTTCTCTTTGAATCTTTGCATATGTTAGTTGGAGGCTTCTTGGAGCATTCCTCCCAATCACACTTTGCACATACATCTTCTCCACGAAGAGTACGAAAATCTAATAACTGGAGAAAATTACCTCTGATACTTGAAGATGCAGATTCATATTGCCTTGAAATTATAATGCATTCATTACTAGACACCTTATGCAATCAGGTGAAGCAAACAAAAGAGGTTGATAGTCTCTTTTGGCATATCTCATTGTCTGGATAATGCAGCTGCTTGAATGCATGATGCTTAACTCAATAAAAATCAGAATTGTTTTAGTATTTATTATGTAGTTGTTATGTCTATCAATAAAAGATTTCAATTTACTTTATAGGGTTAATATATTTGTATGGCCCCAACTTTTCACATATTAAACATCTTGGTCAATCTTTTCGATCTATAACTTCGTGGTTTCAACTATGCATCAAAGTTACGAAATTAGCCAAACCCGATGTTTGACTGTTATCTTGGATGGTCAAACGCACCATGTCAATGCCAAGTTAGCTTAAATAAACTTAAAAAATTCTTTAATTTCACATATTCCATAATTTGAAATTATTATAATTGAAATTAAAAATAATATAAAAATTTGAAATAAAAATTTGATAAACAACTCATTCCTCACGTTCGTTTGAATCCTCTCCATCCTTGCATTGTCGTCATCCCCTCTTTCTATTCTAGATGTGCTGAGAAGGCTCTAAGAAATCGAGTTAGGTTAGATCAAGTCGCCACAACTTTTAGTCGATGTCGGAGCTCTCTTGCGTCAATCTCACGCAGGACAAGTCCAGCTCCTCGGCGTTAGCGTTGTCGTCGTCATGCGAGGCTGCTCAGATCTAAGCTAGCAACGTTTCTGCCATCTCCGTTTTTGTTGTCATTGTCATCGTCTTCCTCATCATCATCGTCGTCCATCGACCTTCGTTGTCATCGTCCGTTCCCTATTCCTCGCCATCATTGAATATTGCGAGCTTAAAGGTGGCGCACCTTCGTTTCTCTTCGCTGGCTCTTCACCATAGCGGCGGAGGAAAGAGAAAATGAAAGGAACATAATTTGAAAGCTGCAAATGAGCTGAAGGCAAGCTTCAAGGGGAGAAGATAATGGATTAGGAGTTCGGGAATTTTGGAGATGAATTCAGACAACGTGAAGTCGAATTTCAGGTCAACTAAAGGGGAAAGAGTAGAGTATCTTCTCGGAAAGAGATGATGGATTTGCAGAGCAGTGCCAATCCATTAGTTGTTGGCGAGTTAGGGTTTGGATATAATTTGATTTGGAATTTGGGAATTTAAGGGACCGAGTTTGGAGGGAGGTATGCTAGGTCGACTGACGCTGGTGAAGGAGGATTGGTGAAGATGAAGAGGAACGAAATCAATTTCGTCTTACTTCTTGGGTGCTTTGTTGCCCATGGCGATGAGGGCCATGATTAGGTCGCGGTGAGGGTTGTCTTGTCGTGGGGCTTCTTCCGCTCGAACTTCCCCCTAATTGCTCAGACCGTGAAACAGGCTCTGTTACAATGGGGGGGGGGAGAGGGGCTGGTGTGTGTGGGGAGGAAAGGGGAGATGGAGGAGGAAGTAGCGGTCAATTTGCTTGATTTTGAGGTGAAAGTAGCGTCGCCAAGGAAGGGGAATTGGTGGCTGGTGAGTAGACGACAGCTAGCCTTGAGGAAGAGGAAGTTGTGGCGGAGGCGGAGATTGCCTTTCAAAACTATTGAAAATGAAAAAAATTCAATTTCCTATAATCTCCCAAAAACAACCCTACCTTCCGGGCTGCCATCACGCAACAATTTCAGCTCCGTCGACGTTTCCCCCTTCGACCTCTTCGCTTTCCGTTTCGAATCTTCAAACTCTGTTGTCCTTCTCTGGCTCGATTCCGATTCCGATTCCATCTCCAAATATGGAAGAATATATGGATCCATACAAGATTGTAGGTCTTGGAAAATAATTGTACCCATTTTTGTGGGTCCGACTTGGTAGTTGATTCATCCCCTGCAGCACGAGTCTACGAGTGGATCTCCAACAACTTACAACTTCAAGTGGATCTCCAACAGCGGCGCGCTCATTTTCCCGACTAACGATTTTGGGTCGCCTCTACCTCCACTGCAATCGAAACAGGAAGTCTCACTTCCGGTCTGAACTGAAGCTTCGCAGCCTCCACAACCTTCTCTCTTCTCTACCCACCCTAGATGGTGGTGGTGGTGACGACGAAAGGGAAGGTAAAGGTGGTGGAGGGAGTTGATGATAGCGGCAGTGTAAGGAAGGTAATTGGCCATGGAGAAGGAAGGAAGAGTGCGAGTGTGGCGGAGGAATTGAAAGGGTGGAGATTTTTTAGGAGATTATAGGAAAGTAATTTTAATTTTAATTTTTAATAGTTTGTGAAAATTAGGTGGAAAAGTTAAAAGATTAAATTTTTTTATTTTTTAATTGCCACGTCACACACGATCAACTATGAGAGTTAACAGCCACTCACTCAAATTAACGGAGTTGGACGGAGAGTGAACAAACTTGAAATATTTAACTAATTTTAGTGACCGCGAATTGAATTAAATATTCTCAATGACTAAATGTGAATGCTTTAGTAATCACAGTGACCAAACTTGCAATTTACCCCTTGATATAGTGTTTCAAAGGATGTTGCTTATTGTCTTGCTACTATGTGTTCAGTAAGAGAGGTGGAAGTGAATATGGTTTTATTTGTGAAGGTTTTAAAATATGAAGTAGAGTTAATATATTTGTAAGCCCCGAACTTTTCACTTATTAAACATTATGGCCAATTTTTCGATCTATAACTTTGTGACCTCAACTATGTATCAAAGTTATGAAATTTGTCAAACCCGAGATTTTACTTTATCTTGGATGGCCAACGCGCCACATCACTGCCAAGTCAGCTTAAATAAACTTAACATTTTGGGTTTTTTCACCTATTACCATTTATTCGTTTATTTTTATTTTGAACACAAGAAAAAATAGGAAAAGAAAATTAGCCCTCGTAACTCTGGTTCCTAGGGGTGTTCAAATGGTTACCATTACGAGTGGAAATCGGTACGGTATCGGTAACCCAATACCAAATACCGAAATCCTGAATACCGAATTACATCCTTATTCAATCCCAATCCTAAATAATTCTAGTATCCCAATCCTAATCCCCAAATATTTCGGC
>CAMGYJ010000004.1:43432740-43524696 GCA_946122785.1 Linum tenue
AAGACTTTCTTCTTCGGTGGCCACGAAACGACGGCGTTGGCTATTTCCTGGACTTTGATGCTCCTGGCCAGGCACCTGGAGTGGCAAGAGGAGTTGAGAGAGGAGATTAGACAAGTTGCTTGGAAGGATAAGCAGATTGATTTCACCAACCTCTCTTCGCTCAAGAAGGTAATTAATTATTTCAAAACTTCCAACGTTCGTTATCGAATGTGGTAAATGTCATCACATCTATGTTATTAGGAGAGGCGAAAATGAGCATTATTAGCATATTAGCATGCATTATTAGGGTGCATATATGGTGGCTAGTTGGATTGCATATGGAGATTGACACATAAACGTACAAACAAAAGAAACCAATCGTGGACATTTGATTAATGGCATTAACATGTGCACTTTTTTTAGCGTTACCGTTCATAAAGCTACAAGGGGGGTCCAATTTAGCCTAATTTGCCATGCACGGTTTGTTTGCTTCTGTTATATGATTGGTTGCGTAAACCACAAATGCATAATTCAAAGGAGACGAGTCATTCATTGAGCAGATAAGATATTAATGTGCAGAGGGGGTACAGTGCAGATATTTTCTTATTTATCTTTCTTGGCGTACTTGGCTGGATTTGGAAAAGCATAGGTTTATTGATCCTGCCTTAGATGTCCTAAGTTTAACCTAATTAAGTACGTCCACTTTTTGGTGCTTTGAATCTTCTTCTTGTGTTTAATAACAAATAGAAAGGAAAGCACCAATGCATGCCCATAAGCTTGTGCTTTCCATGCAACGAGTAGTGACCATTCCATTTTGTTGAACAAGATTTTTTTCCACGCTGGGATTTGTATTTCTGCGTTTCGAGGGTGGGTTATGACTTGTTTTCGAAACGGCCCAAATGGTCTTTTGACCATAAGGAAATTATAACATTTAGAAAAATAATTTGTGCGGCGAGGCCGAATTCAACAAAAAAAAAAGGTCAAGGTCAAAGTGACATGGGGAGGAGTCCACGTACGCGCTCGCCCGTCCTCGTCGTCACTCCTCGTGGGTGTCTATGGCTCTATGGTACAAATAGACTATTGAATAAAATAGAGCCGCATATCGTAACAAAATCCCACTTTTAATGTACCCATCACGCCACGTGTCTGCCAAACGCCAAGTTGTTTTCTTTTTGCTTTGTTCTCCCTCTATGTTCCCTTTTGAGTACAATTTTGTAATTTTGTCCTTTTGTGATAATTTAGGGTTTATCATTAAGACATTAACTAACGTGTCCGCTTTGTGAATGGGCAGATGGGCTATGTGATGAACGAAGTGCTGAGGCTGTACTCGCCGTCGCCCAACGTGCAGAGGCAAGCCAAGGAAGATATCCACGTCGGCGACCGGACGATACCCAAGGGGACGAACATGTGGATCGACGTGGTGGCGATGCACCACGACCCGAAGCTGTGGGGGGACGACGCGTACGAGTTCAAGCCGGAGAGGTTCGAGGCCGACCCTCTGTACGGAGGGTGCAAGCACAAGATGGGGTTCATGCCGTTCGGGTTCGGAGGGAGGATGTGCGTCGGGAGGAACTTGACGATGATGGAGTACAAGATCGTGTTGTCTATGATCCTCACCCGGTTCTCTTTTTCCTTGTCTCCGTCGTACGTTCATTCTCCGGCCATCGTGCTCTCACTGAGGCCTACTCATGGAATTCCTCTCGTCCTCCGCCCTCTGTAATGTTTTAGGGTGTGAGGTTTTTTTTAACCCCTTTATGGGGGTTTTCACTTTTCACGTCGTGAAGTGGGGAAAGGATAGAAGTAGAAGTTTTGATTTTCTTGTTTTGCCAATGTGAAGCAATTGGCCTGTGTATCATGTAGCTGTTATTTCAACAAAGTAAAGAGCAATCCCATGTGAAAAGTCTTGAACCTTTAAGAAAATGTTGGTAGTTATTTGATTTTTCGTGCCAGTGAATGCTTCATTTAAATTAGGTAGCCAAATAGAAAGTTGGTAAGCATAATGGTAAACCGTTAAAGCATTGTTATTGTCTCTCCTAGAGTCTTTCGGTTTTATTGGGTAGTTTTATTAGGGTGTCGCTTGTAGGGGATTTCTGGATAGTTTTGTTAATATAATTTTTTTCTCTCTTGATATCACTCGAAAATAAAAAATAATGGTAAATCGTTAACATAACAAGTACTAGTCAATCTGTATGTTGTGTTGTAGCTCTATGATGAGAGTATCGTTTCCAATTTGATCCCTTTCAATTCCATATTCGAAGTTGTGATTGGCTCCATTCAATAATAAAAATAGATTCACACAAAAATCGAAGTGTCTAAATTGTCGTAACATTTCTAGTTTGCATTAATTTATTGTATACTTAAGTTGATTCGCTTACTAGTTAATTGGATAACTACTTTTGCAGGTCAACGCACAAACCAACTGCACTGATCACCACCCACAAATCTAAACCAACCCAAAATAGAATATGTAGATGCAGGGTGTCTGGTCAAAATTATACCAACTTGTTAATAAGCGATCGAGTGAATCAATTTGAGATCAAACCTCATTCAACCAACTGATGACCATTCTTACTACTAAATACTTTTATCTTTTTATATCGGCTAAATTACACATTTGGTCACTCGAATTATACCAATCTCTCACTTTTGTCACCCAAATTATTTTTCTTTCGTATTCGCCACTAACTTTACTTCATCTTCCTTTCATTTCTTCCTCCCATCAACACTTATCCTTGAATCCATTCGAACTCCTGATTGAACATTAATTCACATTCAGATCTGTGGCAGGAAAATAGTTGTGTAGCGGCGGCATGTGATGCTCAAGATGAAAGACCGGACTACTCCAGAAAAGTTGGGAAGTAGAAGTTTAGGAAAGTGATGTGCAAGGAGGCTTCGAGGATTTGAGGAAGCTGTGGATGGCCGAAGCTTTGAGGAAGCTATGGATGGATCGAGCAGCAAACAAGAAGCAACACCACCACTCTGACTCTGGTATATAGAAAAGAAGGCGATCAAGAAAATGAGAATAAAGGAATGGGGAGTTTCCCCAGCCACTATATCACTCTCCTCCTCTCCACCATACTCTATCTTCCTGCTTCCTCCAACACCGCCAAGGGGTACCTCTGTCGGCGGCTCCATGAGGCTGATGAGGATTAAGCTACTCCGGTTGACGAACACCCTCACCCTTGGCCACGTCTATAGCAGGGACGGAGCCAGCGTGTTAGTAGGTGAGTCATGCCCCCCCCCCCCCCCCCCCTCCCCTAAAGTTCTAAAACCTGGTTATGCAACATGTGGAATAAATACAAGATGTAGTCTAATGGTTTGGCAGTCTTTTCCCTAACCTTCAGGTAGAGGGTTCGAAGATTTGTAGAGATGTTTTTGTAGGGTTGCTGATATAGTGATATTCCTATATAAATTCTCATTTTAATCACAAAAGTTTCAATTTTATCCATTCTCATCCTCAAATTTTCCATGTCCCTAATTTTCCCTATATTTAGGTGACAAATGTGCATTTCCCCCATTTTCTTTTTTACCCTAAATTTCATCCCCGTATTTTGAAAGTCCTACAATTTTCTCATTTTGATTCATTTTTTCCTCCTAATTTTCTCAATTCTTGGCTATAATTGGTAATTTTCACCTATTTTTCCTAAGCCTACAATTTTTTGTAGCAAATTTCTTTAGTTTTGTGTCTTTTTCTCCTAATAATGTCAGAAAAATTCTCAAGATTGAAGCTCTTTGCCATATTTTCTTTCTCCATTAGTAATTTATATTGTAAAAATATAGCATAATAAATTTTAGTTACATAGTATTTTGAATCATTTCAATAACTTTAAAGAACTCATACATGGATAAAACCAAATAATTAGAAGTTCTCTTTTACATTATATTATGACAACACTAAAAAATTTAATTGGCCCTCCCTTACGAGTGCGGATCTGGTGACTAAGGGGGGGTGCTTAGTCACTTGACTAAGCCCCTCCTAGCCATTAGATCTGGACACTTCAATCCAATGGTTAAAAAGTGGGAAGGGCTATTTAATTAATAGCAGGGGTAGTTTGGGTATTATGAAAAATTACGAAGTATACAAACCGGATTTACAATCAGTACAAACCATACAAACATACGAACAGTACAAACTAGAGCGACAAAACATACAAACATTACAAACGTATGAACTGTACAAACAATACAAACTAGACTGACAAACAATACAAACCATACAAACATACGAACAGTACAAACTAGAGCGACAAAACATACAAACATTACAAACGTATAAACTGTACAAACAATATAAACTAGACCGACAAACAATACAAACCATACAAAAAGAAAAAACACCCGGGTTGACCTTGGAGGCTCCATCCCTATATAGAGGGGCTCCTTCCCAAAGTCAATCCGGGTGTTTTTTAGACATACAAACAGTACGAACATGGTGGACAAAAATGACAAACTAGACCGACAATCCATACGAAAGGGAAAAAACACCCGGGTTGACTTTGGAGGCTCCATCCTTATATAGAGGGGCTCCTTCCCAAAGTCAACCCGGGTGTTTTTTAGACATACAAACAGTACGAACATGGTGGACAAAAATGACAAACTAGACCGACAATCCATACGAACTGGAAAAAACACCCGGGTTGACTTTGGAGGCTTCATCCCTATATAGAAGAGGTCCATCCAAAAGTCAACCGGGTTGTTTTTTAGACATAAAAAACATTACAAACATGGTGCACAAAAATAACAAAGTTTACAAACATTACAAAAAAAAACCGACAAACATTACAAAATAACAAAGCATACAAACATTACAAAATATGTCAACAAACATCACAAAATGAGCACTGTCGCCGGGAAATTCTTCTCCGGCGACGATCTTCGCCGGAAAAAAATTTCCGACCAGAAAATCTCTCTCTCTCTCTCCCTCTCTCTCTACTGGGACTAGAAATAATGTGGCCAGGGACTTTAATTGCCCCGGCGGCGGGGATTGGCATGTGGAGACTTTAATTGGCTCTCTCTCTCTCTGCACCTGGTGGAAAGAATTACAAAAAGTGACCGCGCACAGGCGGTGGCGGATGCCCGGCGGGGAAAAGGAAAAAACGAGACGGACGGCAAGGAGAAGAGCCGGGAAAAAATATTTAATAATTGAAAATAAAAATAATCATGAATTTACAGTTTTGCCCTTCATTAAAGTAGATTAATTGTAGCCATTAGATTTTAATGAGATGGAAGGGCTGAGATTTACTTAGTCATGTGACTAAGGGACCCCCCCTTAGTCACCTGATCTTAGCCCCCTCCCTTACCTAAATTCCTGACTTTGTTCCTGGTCTAAAGGCTCATCACCAATCAAGGTTTCCCATCTTCCTCTCTTTCTATCTTCCTCTCTTTCTTCTCCTTAACGGTGACTTAATTTCATCATTTCCGACTTATTGTGGTTCTAGATTTTATTTGGTGCTTTCTATTTTCTTAAAACCAATCTGTAGAGGCGATGAAAGAATTGTTGGCGAAGAAGCAAGCAAAGCTTGATAAAAAGAATCCCCATTTCCTCAAACAAACAAAACAAAATGTATGTTTTGATTCTCAGGTTTCGAAGAAGGAAAGGAAGAGAAGTTGAGGGGGAAATTGTCAATCCCTACCAAGACATAGTAGAGCACTACTGGGCCGCATTTGAATTAAATATTAGATATCATAAACAAAAATATATAATAACTATAGTTTCCATTCATTACAATCCCAATTCTTTTAGAAGGTCTTTTAATTTGGCAAATCCATTCATCCACCTCTTTGGATTGCTTCTGGCGATCCATGTACTATTTGTGTTTGGTTTCCTTTCCATCTCATTAATAAATCTTTGCACCCTTATCCAAAAAAAAAAATTTGGCAAATCCATCAATAATAGAATTTCCATCCATACCAATAGCATAGTTTCCCTCATATTTGACAGGGAAGGATGGATTGTAGTTTAGAGGAATTTTTTAGGATAAATACTAATTATTACTAAAACATTTTCCGCATATTTAAATATTAACCAAACCTTTAAAATACTAGTCAAATATTAACTTCCAGTTAGCAGTTTTGTTAGTATTATTGACTTGGCAACATTATACTGATTTGGAAGAGACACATGTAGGCAAAAATTCCAAAACTTTAATATTTTAAATAAGAAAATAGGTAACAAATTATGAACGATAACAGAAAATAGCTAATATTTTGATGCGTTACAAAACATTTGGCTAATATTTTGTATTTCTAAGAGTTTGGCTAATATTTAAAAATGCAGGAATGGTTTGGCTAATAATTAGTATTTATAATTTTTATTTCAATGAACATTTATACTTAGTCTTTTACGTTTCAGACTTTTTGATATTTTTTCTAAAATAAAATAGTCGGGCTAGAATTTCTAAGCTAAATTTAGAGTAGTGGTTTGGATATGTTTATCTAGACCATTTTCCTACTTACACAACATCTTATTATAAAATAACACTCGACCGACTTCTAAATATCACTGGGCCGAATACCCAACTTTGAGAAATTTATAAGCATTGTACTAACTCCGAATCCGAAGTAGGGCTGGGCCGGGGCCCGGGTTTGCCCAGCCCTAGATCCGCCGCTGTTATGAATTGAACACTTATTTGGGACAACTAAAAAAGTACTTAATTGGATTAATTGTAACGTATTAGCCACTCAGTCGCCAGATAGTGTACATACTTATTTTAAATGAATACCAAGCCTACCAACCAAAGCACCAAACACCTTTTTTTTATTGGAATATCTGTATCATTTCTTAATGGCTAGTAGAGTTTGAGTTACAATCCGCCTGGAGGATAGGAATGAGAAAAATGGGTGGTCTAGTAGACCAAACTTCCTGCTCCTCCCAATGACACAAGGTATGTGCCATCGAGTGGGCCGCTCTGTTAGCTTCCTGGCCCGCAAAGGGAAAGCTGAGCCCATTCACCTCTTCATCCCGTCTTCTGATTTCACAACACACATCAGCCTGCTCGAACTTATCTCCTTCTTCCTTTCCCAACCCCTGGATAAGCAGCAAGCAGTCCAACTCGACAACCCCAAAAAGGAAATGAAACAGTCGAGCTAATTCCAATCCAAACTTCACCACCTCCGCCTCTGCTAGCTCCGGCCGCCACGGTCGCCTTGTTCTCTTCACCCCTGCCAAACAGAAATTACCTTTCTCGCCCCTGATAACCGCTCCAAAACCCGATCCACTATCATTAAACGTTGTTGCATCGACGTTTATCTTGAAGAACCCTCTTTCCAGTGGCTCCCATCTGACCATCCTCTGCATGCGTGAGGTATTTGGTTCCATTGTAGTCTTTTATATTCTGAAAGCCACTGGATAGCTCTATCAATAATTTTCCACTCCTCTTTCTTTTTTTTGTTCCAAAGATGGCAGTTTCGTTCCTCCCAGATAAACCAGATTGCGACCAGAAATTGCTCGATGGCTTCCTTAGATTCCAGTTCTTGCAGCGTGCAGATCCAGTCTTCACAGGTTATCTCCTCCCCCTCAATAAATAGATGTCTTAGTTCCGTATGTTGCCAAACTCTTCTTGCCCACCCACAATCTCGAAAAATATGTAACTTGGTCTCCTTCAAACCACAAAAAGGGCAATCCTCAGTTCCTCTTGGTGTCAAACACCCCATTTTAGTATTACCAGCCAAGTGCACATAAATATTGTATCAAATCGATCACCACCATATTTATCATGTGTCACGACAGACGACTGGATCCCTTTTCGGGGGACTGTTTCAATTAGGCAGAGGAGATCGGTGAAAGTTGGCCAAATTTGTTGGTTGTAGTTCTGGCTTGGATTATTTGATACCCACGTGTTTGCGTAGCACTTTAAAATTTAAAAGTTTACGGTTTTACAGTTTTATGTCATCAAACGTTTTTATGTGTAAAATCATTCTTTTCGATTACAAGTGTTGTCAAAATCTAAGTTTTAATGCTTCCAGGTGGTCATCAAAATACTACCGCTTAAAATCGTGATTTTGTTTGTATTGGCTAGGATCGAAAGAGCTGGTGGAAGGTAAAGAGAAAGGAGAGATTATAAAATTCAAAAAAATAGAGAGAAAAAGGTGATTAGGTTATGTCTCTACATATGGGTTAATATTGTTCGAACATACAAATACAAATACAAGAAAGTAGTAGCTACCAGCTATACTTGAGAAACACTAACAACATGTCAAAAAGAAGAAGAACATAAGAAGATATACACACAACCCTCCAAAAATATTCCAAGAAAACAAACCCAAATGCATGGAAAGAAACATAGAAAGAACTGAGATAGCTAGGACAGTTAGAAAGCAACAGAACAACTTCATTGGTACTTTATTTTCTCATCAATTTGGATAGATATTTTGAAAATAGAATAAACTTTTTGAATTATTAAGATCGATAACATAATATAATTATGACCAACGATCAGTATTTTCATAATAACTAATAGTAAATTTTAGGTCAAAAGTATTTTTCACACGTTCATAGAAATAAATAATTTTCTCTAATACGAGTCGAAATGACATCATTTATAGCGAATTCACTTTAATTATCATTGATCATTCAGAGGATTTTTTTTCCTTTTTTCTTTTTGGTAGTTGGGTTTGTTCTTGCTTTCATGAAGGAAAATAAAAATCCCGAAACTGTGAAACAGATAAAAGATTCATTCAAAGGCAGCTCTATAAATTGAACATCTTGATGGAGAAGGGAAAGAAGGCCGAAAGAAAAAGGGAGTTGCTAAAGGTCGCCCTTAAAATTGCTAAAGGTCGCCCTAAAAAGAATCAAAGTTACACTTTTACCCCCTTAGCTTCTTTACCTTCCCTTTATCAAACAAACACCACTTGGACTAAAAAAGCACTATCTAAGGAGAGAAAAATCCATCATCGTCGTTTTGAAGCCGATATCGTCGGAGTCGCGTAAATACATTAACTGAAAAACGAAAAAAAAAAAAAGTGAACCGCAAATGACCTGCGGTTGGACCATGGCTGGACCGCAAATGACCTGCGGTTGGACCATGGCCGGACCGCAAATCACCTGCGGTTCAGCCATGGTCCAACCGCAAGTCAATTGCGGTCCACCCATGGTCCAACCGCAAGTCAATTGCGGTCCACCCATGGTACAACCGCAGGTGATTTGCGGTCCGGCCATGGTCCAACCGCAGGTCACTTGCGGTTGGGCATTTTTTGGGTTTTTTTTTCGTTGAATAATTTTCTATTTTTTATATGATTTATGATTTTTTCGTTTGAATTATTAATAATGCATTATTAATAATAGAGTACATAAAGTAATTAATTTAAGATTTCCATGTAATCATTATTTACGTTACGTTCTATGTAATCATTATTTACATAAAAGTAAATAATTAATCAAGGTAAAATTATTAATAATTAAGTAGATAAACGAGTTACTTTTAAATTTTGATTATTAAAATTTTTAGTTTTTTTATTATGTTCTTTAAATTTGTTATCATTAATTAACATTTATCGAAAATGTTTTTTAAATTTTTATATCATATAACTAATTTTTTATTATTAATAACATTTATTTAAACACAGAATATTAAAAAACAGAATTTTAAAAAAAAACAAATTCGACCGCGGTCAAACCGCGGTTAGACCGACGGTCAACCGCGGTCAACGCGCGGTTGAACCGACGGCTGACCGCGGTTAAAGCGCGGTTTGACCATTGGTCAATCGCCCTTTGACCGCGGTCAGCCGTCGGTTCAACCGCGCGTTGACCGCGGTTGACCGTCGGTCTAACCGCGGTTTGACTGCGGTTGAACTTTTTTTTTTTTTTTACCTTCTTCTTCTCCGGCGCGACTGTGGAGCGTGAGATGGGCGGCGACGGGACGAGGCGGGCGGCGGGACGAGCGGCGATTGGCGGGCGTCGGCGGGACGAGCGGCGACTGGCCGCGGCGGCAACTTGGCGGGCCGGCGGAGGGATGCAGAGGGTCTCCGGCGGCGGGATGCAGAGGGTGTCCGGCGGCGGGATGATTTTGCAGAGGGAGAAGGTGGAAGGGCTGTTTGGTTGGCCTATTTTTTGAATTTTCATTAAGGGTATATAGGTAAATTGAATTGTAAGTTAGGGCGACATTTAGTAATTCTTAGGGCGACATTTAGCGATTCAGAAGAAAAACACTACAAATAAAATTAAACTTAAACCAATACGGTACCGTCCCTATCCTGAACTAAACTAGAACGAATCAATTCAAATCCACCTTGTAAACTTCCGTCAAATCGGGTCGGTACAACCCGAAATTCTGTTCTTCCCCCTGCGCCTTCAAATCCTCATTGAACAGAGCAAACAAATACGTCTCGATTTCACTCCCCTGCCGCCTCGGCGTCCCGCCGCCGGAACGGGCCTTCGCCGCCACGTTGTTCACATACGCCCTCGCGTTATCCACCGTCGCCACGTCAGCTCCGGCGCTCGGCCACCCTGTCTCCGACACCACAACCTTCACCGCCTCCCCCTTCACCTTCTCCGCCGCAGCGTACATCGTGTCCACCATCGCGTCGAACAAACCCTGGTACTCCAAATTTCCGTCGACCACCCTCTTCCCGCCGCCGCCGGCCGCCGAATTCCCCAGCGCGTACTCCCGATCGATGTTCGTCGGGTCGCTCTTGTAGGCAAAGTAAGGGTACACGTTGGCCAAGAGCGGGTAACCGTTCGCGGCGAGGAATTCCACCACCGGAGCGACGTACGGCTTCGATTCGTCGGAGAATTCACCCGCCGACGGGGGAAACGATTTCCCGATCGACGCGAAGCTGATCGCCGTGCTGACGGGGACGTCGGTGATTTGTGCCGATTTCAGAGCAGAGTCGAGATTCTTCATCGCGTCGAGCACGAGATGGGCCAGTGGGCCTGGGATGACCTCGTTTCCCGCCGTAATGTAGCGGAACTTCAAACGGGCCCGGAAGGGGACTACATGGGCCGAAACCCACTGGGCCGCGTAAGATGGGTTGCTGGCCAGCTGCTCCAGATCGCTATTCAGCGTCCCAAGAACCACCTCCATCCCGCCGGCGTTGGCCAACGCGGTGAGCACGTCTTGGTTCGGGTCGAAGATCCGGACCCGGTTCACGTTCCTCGACTTCAGTAGGCTGACGCATCTGTCCGGCGACGGGAGGTTGTCTCCCAACAGGCCGTAGTTGATCCCGATGCTCGTCGCTCCACCAACTAGATAAATTCAACGGCTAAACAAATTAACAAATTTACCATTCGTGTATAAAACGAAGGAAAAAACACTTGTTCGTTCAAAGGTATATCAAATTACCTTGCGAATGGAACGAAATGAAGCATGTAGCGAGAGAGATGAAGAGAAGAAAAGGCGACATTGTTAGCTGCTTCTTCTTTTTTTCTTCTGCTGGGATGGATGATGGGTAAGAAGTGAGAAGTAACGAAGATTAGATAGCTATTTATGTAGGTGAACAATACTTAAACGAGGGAATGGGTATTGGAGGAGGAGATCCTTTGTGCTTGATTGTAATCAATTAGAGGTTAATTACATAAGCGAAGGAAAGATTGAGGAAGGAATATATGATTTGTGGGATGAAATTCTCGTGAAGTGAATACTTATGGATAGTATTAATGATTTAAGTGAAGACTTGGTAGTTTATTTCTGAAAAGAAGCCAAAGGTTTAGGGAAGGAAGCTTTGTCATTACCTTGTTGATGTTGAAGATAAAGGGTCAAGCTTAAATATTTGCTTTGTTCGATGAGCTTCAGATTATGGAAAGAATGATATCAATTGGAAGATGACAGATGGAGAAATAATGAGAAAAGGAAATGAGAGATTAAGAAGATGTTTTAGTTACCAAAAGTTTCCCCGGCCATGGAATAAAATAAATAAAAAAGATCCGCCGGCGATTAGTTTGATGTTTACTATTACGTTAAGAATGGAAGGTGGGTAAGAATTTGCTTTTTGAACATTATTCAAAGAACAATTGCTCCTTGAGTTCTCATGAGTTTAAGTTAAGGGAGATGGTGAAATATAGGTAATAAAACTATATACCACTTCAATCCGAAATTACATGTTGAATGGGGGCATTTGATAGTTTCTCAACCCCTCGGAAAACGGATCCGAACTTTCCTGGTAACAATACTTGAATTGAACGAATAAACTAGGCAAATACAAGTTTACTTTTTCGTGATTTTCTGTTTTTTCATTAGAAATCATATCAGATGTTCCTTTGTTCAAGGAATACTTTGATGATGTTGCAATGAAAGATTATTTATGAAGAGCTTAAGGACAAATTTATTATTGATTCCTTATACATTGTGCAACTAATGTGTACAAATTAGTTCATTTTTTAGGAAAGAGGACGGTACGTTCGATATTTTATTAATTAAAAGAACACCAACTTCGGAAAAAAAATATACGAAATTAATGGATCATTAATTATAAATCAATACAAGAACAACTGCCAATTAGTTTGCACCAGTCACTTGGAACATGAGATGTGGCTATGGATAAACAAATAACATGGTCCGTGGACGACTATAACAAAATATCGTAAGTATGACTCTGGCCGACAATAAGTCACATTTCCCGTGGCAAGAAAACATATAGCTACAAGTTGAGCCACAAATGTATACCATATTATATAAGGTAGCTAGTACGTAATTGAATAACTACTAATTATACTGCGATGGACTATGATTTTTCTATATAAAAGGACATACAAATTATGTCACCGATATCTATATAAGTATAAACTGAACAAATGAGCTTTGTGTTAATGACGCCATTAACAAATTATACCACTTCGGGGGAAAAAGAACAAGAAAGTGACATGTTTTCACTTCTCCTTAACCACCCACCTTCATTCTTTCAATCTTTAACGCTACTAACCTACTAATTCATTTTAGTTTATGTAATCAAGAAACCAAAAAAAAAAAAACGGTTTGTTTTTTGCTACATGATGTCTCTTCCCCTTGGCCATTCCCATCTGCTTCCCTTGTACATAGAAAAATCCAAACACTCTCCCCTTGCCGTCCGTCCATGAAAGATGATAGCTCTAAATTTATCGCATGAAAACATCAAGGAACAAGCTGAGAGTCTAGTCAAATACTGCAACTAGATTATGACACCATAAGATGCGATTCTAATATGTTAAGTTAAAAGGCCTAAAAACTGTAACGAAATCAGTCTATGCTGAAAGAACGGATAAAACTAGAAGTCATGGAAGAGCATAATCGCGTCGTCGAGCTTCATCAGCGAGGAATGGATGAGCAATCTGACGTTTCTCAGTCTATCAAACTTTTGTTTGTCAGGCCCCTCGCGTTTATCCGGCGGCAGATTCAAGACCTGAGAACAAACAACCGATGGAGAGATCATGAATTGTCATGAAACAATGCCACTTTTTGGCCTGTAATCAACATTAGAACAGGATTACCCTAACTAACCTCCTTATTTTGGTCGATCTCATGAGCTAAACGTAGGTTCAGATTCAAGGCGGCATGAAACATCTCATCCAGGACAGTCTCCCGAAGAAGCCGCTTATTTACTTTCCACAGTAAGTAGGAAGAGCCGCCGTAGCTAGGACCAGTAGTTGTACCGCCCACAACCAGTTTCTGCAAATACAATAGCATTTTATAGCGGGAGGAAGAATATTCAGATGTTTGCAGAGGACCAGCAACTGGTCATATGTTTTAGGGTGGTGCAGAAACCAGTTTGTATGAGGAAAAGGTGAGAGTTACCTCCATGAGCAGGTATCCATCCTGCCACATTTTGAAAAGCGTTTTCGATGTCTCCTTCTTCTCCGCAAATATCTTATCAGCAATCTACATGAGGGAATGAAGCGAATTTATGAAACGGAAGTGCAGAACCTTCATTGAAAGGAATTACTACCGGTCACAAGTCTCAACCAAAACTGTAAATCCACAGTATGATTGTTGAAGATTTCCTGACTCTTCATCATTACCTTATCTGTTTCCATGAGGCAGCCAGCCCTAAACAGTAAGCGGAAAATTTTATATGCGGTCTCTCCAAATCTTTTCAAAACAATGGACTCAATCTGCAGTGTCAGAAATATTGGTGAACATCAGTATCCCAACCACTACTTCAACCATCTGGGGCAAACAAACAAATGAAAAACACACCTCTTCACTCTGAGCTGCTTCAGTGATTTTTGTGAAATCTACACAATGAACATGTCAATCATCACTAACAATCAAGAATAATGAAACTCAAAAGAAAACAATTAAGGAATGGACTGTTAATAATCTAAAGAAGTGATCAAGCCAAACAGGACGTACCTATACTATATGATTCATCATCCGTTTTTACAAAGGTTGGGGGACAGCTCAACTCTTCAAGGCAAGTTCTGACATGATCAAAAGTCATACTGTGATTCTTTTCGTTCTTCACAACTTCTTCATATATAGTATTCAGCGATAACGGCACTGCAAAAGTCCTCCACCAGAATCACGAATCAACAAGGGAAGAGTATATAATAAAATACTTGTCTGCAAACAACTGTAGCAATTGAATGTACAAACAGAAACAAACCAAACTTTTGAAATAAAATTCACCTGAGTTAGCAGTTTTTACTTTGTCCTCTTCAGCTCTAGATGCCTCAAGCATTGCACTCAGAACAGTTGCCGCCGCATCATCGAAGCGTACTTTTATGGTATCGACACAGGTCTACAGCATAATAAAAAACCAGTATAAGATAGTTTAGGCAAGATAGCGAGACTAAAATGCTCAAGAAGAAGTGGAAACGGTAAGATATTTTGCTATTGTGAAATTACCAACCAAATGAAGGTTAAAATAAAAGGATTCACAAGGCTTAATTTATTCAGTTCTCAAAGCTTGCACATGTTCATTTTACTCTAACATGAACTAAACTGCAAGGTTATTACTTCTCTTGTTTGTCATTAACACATATATCATTCACTACAGATCAAGTGTCATGGAGCATGAGATGGTAAATCCTCTGTTCTATGGAAAAGGGTAAGAAATAGTCAGTTTCCCACTCACCAAAATAATGACATGGAGCTTGATCTTGCTACGCAGATCAAACGACAACAAGAGAAACACAGGACAAAATTCCAGACAATACATGCATGCTTGTATAATTTGACTGTGCAAAACAATAAAACTAACCTTGTGCCGAAGACGCCGAAGCAATTCCTCAAAATTTGCACGCCAATTACATTCGACCTCTTCTTCAAGTGCCGTATCAGACTCCAAATCATGAAGCTTGCGCTACAAAAGCAAACTCCAATGATTGAATGGACAATGCAGATAGCTTTAGTAACTCAACCTAAAATACCAACCTTTTCCCCAACATCTTTACTCGGGGGCTGATTCACATTTTGCTGGTCATCCGCTACTTGGTCTGCGTTAGGTACAAATGAGAATCTTCTCATCGCTGAAGGCATTGCTACAGCCATAACACGCTGCTCTAGGGTTAATGGCTCCACCATTACCTATCATTTCCATAAAGAATAAAACTTAGTCCTACAATTCCAGGACAGAATTCTGGTATCTACATGTTATTGGTATAACTAATACATTAAGATAGTGAGGGGGAGAACTCCAAATTCCTGCACTATAATTCGCTAAGAAATATACACTGTTGCTGAAAAATCCATCACTCAATTGCTCAAGTTTCTCTTCTGGCAAGACACCAATACCTTGGTAGGACTTAACAGGGCCAGTTGCTACACAATATGGTCATCTATAAACATTATCATGAATTAAGAGTCAGATTTTGTAAAACACATCCCTTTGTTAGATTGCATAATCTATTCCTCCGCAAGTTCAATCGTTGCACGACGATTGTCACATAATAAACTTTCCAGAGTTCAGCAATAACCTTTGAAGATTTGGCACGCTTCTTTGTATCAGCATCAGGTGGTGGAACTAAAGGTTCAGGAGCAGGACAGCATTCAACATAATGGGCCATCACAAGTTTACCAAGGTCTTCCTGCACTGTGTTGGTACCTGTTGATTCTCAATAAAGAAAAAAGTCCACATCAACTTGATTATATGTACATAATCAAACTGAATTTATCTTCAAATGACAATCATATATATGAAGACAAAAAACACAAATGACTGGTAGAGCTAAAGAGAACCTCAAGACTGTCTAAACAATGTATCAGTACTAAACAAGATAGATCTCTGCTATTAACCATGTCAATTGAATACAACTCATTTCTCTTCGAGCACACCAAATGTCTAAAACATGATTAGTCACTGAACGACCATAAGAGCAGCAACTTGAATTAAGAGGAGCAACATAAGTAAAGTTCGATATGATCCTATAAAAGAGGCATATGAGTCAAGGAGCACTTACTCTCCTTGGCATTTGCACCAGCTCTATCCACTATTTGCTTTACCGTAAGCCTACCATGTTCTAGCAAACCTCTGAATAGTTCCCCACACTGCAAATGCCAAACAACTATTATAAAAACATCTCATACTAAAAATACACCAACAACTTAACAAGGAACCAAGAACAAATACAAACCGAGCCACCAAGTTCCTTCGACACCACATCCATGAACTTGGAAAACCTCACACGATGAAGTATGTTGACAAACAATGCAATATACTGAGTGAGGGCTTTCCCTGGTTCTCCAGCATCCTCCCCTGACACTGCCAAAGTCCAAACACCATCAAAATCAGCTACCTTTATCTTTTACCTCCATTGTAGAGGCAAATGATCAACCAGATGAACAAGTGCAAATCATCATATCAGTCACAATCATAGACGAAGCTACTCCTACGGGACTTCCCAGAAACCAATACGGCATCGATTGAAAACAAAACTGAATTCATCAAGGAACAAAACAAAAAAAAACTCACCGCTCTCTTCAAGGATGAAAGCCTGCGCGCAGTTGTGCTGGATTAAGACGAGCAAGCAGTTCCTGACTTTAGCCGGAGAGAGCTCGGTTCGTCGAACTATGGCTTGAAGTGTCAATGCTCCGTTGCGCAGTAGACATTCACAGACTTTCTGTTGTAGCAGAAAACGAAGAATTAAAACGGCCTTCAAATTGAAGGAGTAGCTTTACACAATCACAGAGAAGGTAAGTGACCGGAATCAGAAAACTTTACAGCGACAAGATTGCCGAACTGATTGGTGATGAGATGGACGGCGTACAGGATGCCGTGTTGCGACACCATTGTCTCCGTCCCCGACTGCTTCTGGCGGCTTTACTCCCTGGCCTCGGCAAAAGAAAAAAACCGGCGGTTGGGACTTGAGATGTCACTTTGGATCAAGCTTGTTAGCCCGCGGGTCAACCCGCCGGGCGACCCGGATCGGCCCGAAACCACTGTCAAAAACGGGCGGTAAGCACCCAGTGACAGCTCTGCCCAGACACGGTCAGACCTGGAAAAGCCCGGTCAAACCGCTAAAATCGTCCAATTCGCCCGATCGGTCGATTCCCGAGCGGTGGGTATTCTGCGATGTCTCGGCTGATACTCAACGGAAAGCAAACAAGAGTGTAGCGGACAAGGTTGTCAACCCGCGGGTCGACCCGTGGGTCGACCCAATTTGACCCTGACCCGGTGAGAAAAACGGGCCGCACGCACCCGCCGGGCCGACCGCTATTAGGTACCGGGTTGGAGGTCAAATTGTGTCATTTTTTTCTTTAGTTTGCGAAATGCGCCTATTTTCCAATTTTTCTTTTCGCCTAACTCAATATTTGGAATACTAAGTTGAACATTTGAATATTTATGTTATATAAGTGTGTGTGAATTTTTACTATATGTTGGATCTAAGTACGATATGTTATTTTGGTGTAATATTATATGTTATAACTCATATGTTAAATAAGATTTAATATAATTTATGAGGATAAGTGCAATATAATGACTCTTTCTATATTTCCGGGCCAAACCGGGCTAAAACGGTTGCCCTATTAACCCTTGACCCACTAGCTCGACCGGGTCCGGGTCAACCCACGGGTTGACAACCTTGGTAGCGGACTAGCGGGGAAGATGATTTAGTGATGAATTGATGAAACTCGGCTGGAAAAAAGCAAGATGAGTTTGGGATGACTGACTTGGCTGAAACCCAGGAGGGAGAAGCAACGGGGAAGCTGAAGTCAACTGAACCCAGGGGGGAGGAGCAGCGGCGGGGTGGGGGGGGGGGAAAGTGGGGGTTTTGCGCTCGTGTGTGGCGGGGAGGGCCGGAGGGTTAGGTTTAGTGATGGCAATGGGTCGGGGCGGGTATCTCAATACCCATGCCCCGCCAGATACCCGCCCCGCCCCATACTAGTACGGGTCGGGGCGGGTAATACCCGTGCGGGTACGAGGCAGAGCGGGTCGACCCACTCTTACATGCTATTTGAGAAAAATACACGCACAATTTTATTTTTTATGATAAAACGAAGGGGAAAAGACTTGATGAATGAATAATAGTGATAATGGAATAAGTAATTGAGTGTATTTAGTTGAAAGATCAAGTTTAACTAGTTGAATCAAAGCCAAAATAGGAGATATATGAATGAACGGGGTAAAAAATTGACCTAGAACGGGCTAAGAATGGGGCGGGGTGGGGCAGAGCGGGTCGGAAGTTGATACCCATGCCCCGCCCCATGCTAATGCGGGTCGGGTAATACCCGCCCCATCGCGGGTCAGGTCGAGTATTACCCGGTGGGGCGGGTTCAAATTACCATCTCTAGTTAGCTTCTTTTTAGAATTAATATATAGTAATGGCTAATTGTAAATAATACCATTACAAAATCTGAATTATTAAAAAATGTTATTCCTATTCTAAATTATTCAATATGACAATTCTAGCACGAATTATTTTTTTGTTAGTGTTGATCGCTGTTGACCGTTAATTTTCAATAGAAAATCCAGTCAGCATCGACATGGCATATGACCGTTAATACTTCACAAAATTCAAGGAAGTCCTCATATAGGTATGGAGTACAAGGGTGGTAGGCTATCCTTTCTATAGGGTGTAGGGGTGAAGAAAACAACCCGCAAACGGACTCACCCATCCAACCCCCGTATTTAACATAAAATTAAAGTTTAAGGTTGGGTGAGAGTTTTCTTTTGTATAACATGCCTTTATTGGGTTGGCGTTGGGAAAATAGACCAGACCGTTAGAAAAACCGTGGTCCAAACCGTATCGCACAGTTTGGTCCGGACCGTAGACCGTGAAGTATGGTCCGGTCTGGTCCCTGGTCTGTTTTATTTTATGATTTGATCTCTTGGTCTGGTCTGGTCTAGAACGCGGTTTACCGGACCAAACCGTAGACCCAACTGACTTGTCAATACGTGTTAACAGCCCATTCGACCACTCTCCAAACTCCCACAACGACACCCAAGTCTCAACCTTAATTTTGTGAATCTCTTCCCTCCTTCATTCACAACCACATTTAACCACATAGTAGAGATAATCGTGTCTCCATATGACATTATGTTAATGTTTATGACATTATGGTGCATGGTGGGATGCTTTTACTTTGTATCTTTGTTATGTACTAAGATTTAGAGTATCAAAATTATTCATGCATGTTAGGATTAATGTTTTAAGGCAAAGAATAATTATTTTTCTTGGTTATTGGTTCAATTTTTTGTGTGGTTGACTAAACAAATTATTCATTTTTCTTTGAGTGTGGTCTATCTGGACCAGACCAGATCGAACCAAACCGCACAGGCGTGGTCTGGACCGGACCATATAGTCTGTGGTCTAGTCTGTGGTCTACACTTTAGCCTCTCGATCTGGACCGTAGACCATATATATGGTCTGGTCTGGACCAGACCGCACCGTTTCCCAGCCCTAGGGTTGGGTGTGGATTTTGGGTAACACAACCCGTAGAACCCGACCTAACCCGTGTTGAACTATTGTCATAAATGTTCGTATCTAAACATACTTGTGTTGTAAATAAATATATTTGTGAGAAAATTAAGATATCTTGTCAATTGTCATATTTTTCTTGTGGTTTCTCTAACCTAATACATTCTTCAACTTAAAATATAGACGTAGATTTAATATAAGCTATGATTCATGAACATCTTTCTTGTGTACAATTTTAGAAGAACAATATATTAGGAATGTGCTAGCTTATAATCGCTTTAGCTTATTTCGACAAATATTTATGGAAAAACTAGACATATGTTGAAATAAATTGTATTTCATTAAAACTCAAACAATATTTATCCATATTGATAGTTTTCACCTTGACTTATTTATTTTAATATTTAATTTTTGTATGATATTTTTGTAGTGTAGAATAGGTGCATTTATTGTGTTTGGTTGGATTTTTAATTAAAAATATCTACAACCCGATCCAACCCAATTATTAGCAAAACATAGGGTTCTAATTTTTTGGGTGGGTTTGAATAATATTTTTCAAACCGTAGTAGGGGTTGCAGTCGGTCGGTTTCGTTTAACCAAAAACCGAAAACCCAGTTATCGGTTAAACCGAGCCACCCCCTATAGCTGCCGACTACCGACCGTAAGAGAGCTCACGGTTAGCTGGCCAACCGACCGGTCGGTTCTGGTTTTAGGCTCGATTAGCCGGCTGTTGGGCCAACCATGGAGTCTCTTGGGCCGACAGGTCCATGACCTACAAAAGGCCCAGCAAAACAATCGAGCCCGGCCCTAATAGGCCCAGAGCACGCTAATAAGAGGTTCGAAGGCGGTCTCCCCGAAAGAACCGCCTGACACATCCTCAACAGAACTCTGAGAAACCGCCCGACACTGGGGCCCAACGTCCCTCTGACACCTCAGTACGGAGGCTGACAAAGGTACGGTCCTGACAGCCTCCTGAGAACAGGTCCTTATGCGACCTTGGACGCCCGACAAGGGATTAATTGTCCTCTTCCCGATGTCCGCTAGTATAAATACCAACTCATGGGTCACATTTAGGGTAACTTCTATCTACTCCATTCTCTCTCTTATTCACTCTATCCACTTCTCTCACTAACTTAGGCATCGGAGGAGGTCCCAGGGCTCCCCTGAGGACCTTTGTTGCAAGACTTCGAAGGTCGCCTCTCATCCTCCCAAGACCGCACGGAGACTGTGAAGGCTCGCAAACCGCCCGGTACTTTCCAGGCATAAACATTTTGGCGCCCACCGTGGGGCCTCACGACTTCGTCACCGGGAAAAAATGGGAGACGACTTCGAAACTCCTCTCAAAGGAATGACCAAGAACAACACCCTCCGAGGTCTATCGCCGAGAGTCGAAGACGAATCGGAGTTCGAAGAGATAGTCAAAAGTCATGGCATGCAAATCGCGAACATGCAAGACAGCCTGTCGCAAATCCTCCAACTACTGAAAACGAAGGAAGACCCTCCTGAAGGGTCGAGGGGAAGGACGCGAGAAGAGATGCAAAAAGTCGCCCTGATCCTCGTCAGCCCTGCTCAGACAGAAGGCGGGGAACAGGGGGCGGAAGATGCAGATCTAGGCATCCTTGAAGAACATTTACGGTCGACTTACGGGAAGCACAAGAGTCCCAATGTTCTTCAAAAACCCGCTCTCCAAGGAGCTGTTCAAGACCCCAGTACCGCCAAACTCCTCCTCCCTCGGACTGCCCGCGTACAATGGGACCTCAGATCCCGCGGACCACCTTTGCGCATTCATGTCAAAGGTGCAGCGCATCAACGCCTCGGACTCCGACTTGTGCCGAGCGTTTCCCGTTACCTTCAGCGGTCATTTTCGGACGTGGTATACCTCCCTCCCGGAAGGGGTGATAGAAATTTTCGATAAAAGAAGGAGGGATCGCTTACGGTCCATTTCGTTGCCCTTGACACTTCAAGGAGCGCCCAGAGGGCAAAACATCATTAGTGGGTTTCGAACCCACATCCCCTCCTCACAAAGGAGCTCACACAACCAGTACACTACGAGGAGACCTTTTGCTTCACAAACGCAGCGGTCAATCATTATTACTTACCAACATCTCACAACCCTTGGACTCAAGGCCCGCCCCTGCATTCAAAGTCGACGCACCTCAAACCGGAGGTGACCGCCCTCTAAGCAGACTTACCAGGCTCGCATCCATCCACGACCCGCCTTGCGAAGGAAGCACACAGTGGAGCCCGTTGCGCTACCCATTTAGTTGAACAGACTTCATTCTCAACGAAATAAAAAATATAGAATTCCTTTGCCAAGATTCGAACCTGCATTAATTAGGATACAAGAACGCCAACCGGCTGGCTACAACATCTTCTTATGTCAATAGGGGCGGCCGCCTTCTATCTATTTGTTCCAAGATCCAGCGCAGGAACTGAACGCGGCCCAACTGCCGTCTCGTCTCCAACATGCCAGGAGCCCAAGGCCGGGACCGCCTCGCTCCACATTTCAGTGGATGCAAGACCAGGACCGCCTCGCTCCACATCCGATTTTCCAAGGCGATCCTGTCCCTCGTCGATGGGTGGCCTCCCTCACCAACGCAATTCGTCTCGCACGCGGGCTCCTTCGCCCGAAAGTCCAATAAGCTGTAGAAGACTGGGGGCGTCTACTTACGAAAAGAAGAAGAGAAACACGTGCACCAGACTCAAACACCTGACCTAACTCTCATAGGCAAGGGCAATTACCAGTTTCCTACAAGACCGCCTTGAGGATCAGAAAGCGACTCGTCTCACTTAAACCGTTTCCCAGCTGTCTTCTACAGCTTATTCTCAAGCTAAGTACTTCCTTCTAAGATATATTCAAATACTATGCCATGCAGACCGCCCCCAATATCACATAATGATGTTTCTCACTACATCCCATGCTACGACATATTTCACGCATGCTATGCTTATGTTTGTCACTCACATCCCTCGCAGATGTAAAACCGCATCCCATGATCTACATCCCATGCTATGACATATTTCACGCGTGATATGCTTATTTCACGCATGCTATCCCTCCCAGTAGGCGCGCCATCGGTATGGCTAACACGATACCGCCTCCCAGCAGGTGTGACATCTTCACGCCTCGAACTTGTGCGAAAGGCTGCCTCCAAAGCCCATTCCATTCCGCGCGTCTTCCCAAAGCTACTAAGCCAGCATTATGTCTCAAGGCGGCCTACCTCTCAAATCCGTCACCTACAAAGCGTTCAGCTTTCAAGACCCGTCTGCCAAGTCCAAGCTGCAACCTCGCGTCGAGCTCCAAACCAGTCTCTTTTCAACCATTCTCAATCCCAGTCGGTAGTCCAAGCATATAATGGGCCGCATTCAGGTCCACAACCAACCATGGCCTACAACGAGCGAAGCTTGGCAGCACGCCATACACGACCCATGAAGCTCTCAATTGTCGCACTGCAAAAATAAAGGAGGACCGCCTCCGCAAAGCCTCAAACCCTCATCCAGCCAAGCACAAGATGATCATCACCACCATGCTACGTTCCCCCTCCGTGCGATATTATCATCGCGAGAACGTTTTCCACTTGAAACGAAAGTCCGATCACGTCGTTACACTACAAAACCGCTTTGTGTCTGCTATTGGCAACATTCGACATTTGAAGCCATTTGCTGGAAGCGCTCTCGACTAGAAGACTACAACCACATACACACCTCCCGCCCTCCAACTGGGCCGCCCGAACATCCACTCGGCCTATGGCGCCTCCGAGCCCACTCAACGTTATCACTGAAGACTTGGGCCGCCTCACATCAAATCTCATGTGTGCATCTAACCTGGCATCACCAACGCACCGCATCCAAGATTCCAATGCGGCCCATCACGCTCTGTACATTAGGCCCACCAATAGTGTAAATCATTCGACCTCTACTCTTCCATTCGGTTTCATAATGCGGTCCAGCCCCGCATCACACGGGCCCACCTCTGTCTGGCCCGCACTCCAAGTCCTCAACTCGAGTCCGACAACCGTGCAAATCGTTCGGCCTGCCCTAAGTCGCAAGCCCGCGCACACGCATCCGAAAACCCCACCCGACCTCCGTCTCCCACATGGCGGTGCGTCGACACAAGAGAAGTCTGGTCGTGTGTATCATACTCATCTATGTCATCACCCACGTCTTCCATGGCCACTTCGAACGTGGAACCGCATACAAATCAAATTTCATGCCTTCTAGGCTAAGCTCTCTGTTTGTTCAAAGACCCCAAAGCGCTTCCCGCAAAGTCATGAGATAAACGCCTCCTGATAGGCTAAGAGAAAACACGCCTCCCAGAAGGCTGAAAGACAGAATGCCTCTCGACAGACCAGGAAGAAGCGCATTCCCATAGGCTGAAAGGAAGAAACGCCTCCCGACAGGCTAAAAGAAGACAGGCCTCCCGATAGGCTGAAAAAAGAAGCGCCTCCCGGTAGGCTGAAAATAAGACTTGCCTTCAGTAAACCTGCCCCACTAGGCGCGCACCTCATACCAGGTGCAACCCAATATTTATGTCAAGAATCGCAACCTCCTCCGCGAACGTGGTCTCACATACAATCACGGCCCGCCTAGCCAGCGGAGCCCACATAGAGGCCCATTGTGCGGGCACAGCATAACCCTCTCTAAGTCAACAGCGTGAACCCCCTCCATCCTCCTGCTCAGCAACAAGCCTTCTATACAAAAAAGAAGTGCCCATACCAGGATTCGGATGCGAGTTCTAACTCGATAAGATGAACGGTGCTCACCAGTATGCTACAGTGAGGTCTTGTACATATGATCTGTAGCGCTCGAAATTTGACTCTTACTTTTCCTACGACAAATCACAAAGTTAAATATTTTCTACGAAAATATGTTTCAAATGCAATGCTTCAAGCCCCCGGGCACGGCCCAAAATTCGCCTCCGAGCAATGCTCCTTTCGGAGAATGGTTTCCGCCTATGAGCGATGCTCCCTTCGCGAACGATCCACGACTTCCGCCTTCGGGGCAAGGCCCAAAAACCGCCCCCGAGCGATGCTCCCTTTGAGCGATGATTTTGTCTATGAGCGACCCTCCCTCTAGGCACGATTCGTGCCTTCCACCTCCAGGTAAGGCTCGAAAATCGCCTCCAAGCGACACGCCCTACGAGGCATGTTCCGCCTCACAACGACACTCTCATCGAGTATATTTCGCCTCCATGTGATGCTCATCACACGGGAATGCTTCTTCCACTAAGGCGAAAGCCCAATCTCGCCTTTCACAAGCATATCGTCATCGTCAAAACACTTGTCGACAGGCTCACACACCTCCTAATAGGCTGGAGGAGAAACGCCTCCCGACAGGCCCTAAGGAAAATCGTCTTCCAACAGACTCACATACCTCCCAACAAGCTCAAAGAGGAGACACCTTCCGAGAAGCTCGAAAGGATAACGGAATAATCCTTGCGCGCCAAACCACGCCATGGACACCAAAGCATCAGCAAGGTACCCTCAAACAAGCGTCTCCGGGACGATAAAGGGGCAAGGATAATCGAACTCCTACACATCCTACGGTCGCATCACACGACCCACAAGACGACCACGGGTAATACTCCCTTCGCTCCGACATACGGCACCGAAACGGTCGCCCCAGAAGAAGTAAACTTAACCTCCCTCCGCGTTCAAACATGCAACTTGGAGAAAATACTACCCAGACGCAGTCTGAAGTATCTCATGTCCGCCCAAGAAACTGAAGACTAACACGCTTCGCAGAAGTCCAAAGACTATGGGGATATCCCGCCTCTTGAAGACGCTACCATCGAGCGCTCTCTTCACGAAAATGTCAAGACGACGAGCGATACTCCCACCACGGGAATGTTCCACCTTCTAGTGGTGCACCCTTCGTAGGAATGCTTCTTCCACGAAGCTAGAGCCTAGTCTCGCTTCTCACGAGCGGGTCATCATCATGGGAATGCTTTTCGACAAGCTCGAAAGAGAAACGTCTGCCGACTAGACCAGACGCCTCCGAATAAGCTGGAGGAGAAACGCATTCCGACATGCCTAAAGGAAAATGTTTTCCGACAGGCTCTCACGCCTCCCGACAGGCTCAAAGGAGAAACACCTTTCGAGAGGTTTAAAAGAAAAATGCGAAAGGCGTCAAACGACCGTTCAAGCAAATGACACTCTCCACCACCCAATTCAACTGTCGACCGTTCGAAAATTTCTGCGCCAGAAACCGCATCGCAGGAACGATAGCCTTCGTGGCATACCCGCAGACGAACGGTCCGGATGGAGCATCAAACAAGCTGATCCTCCAAAGGCTGAAAAAACGCCTGAGAGACGCCAAAGGGGCACGAACAAGCGAACTCTCGCATATCCTATGGACGTAGCGCACGGCGTATAAAACCGCTACGGGTGAAACTCCATTCGCCCTCCCTAGAACATAGCTAACGCCTAATATTCAGCCAACAACCCACGCTTAACATGCACACAAGCTCATGCCCATCTCGCGGTCCAACAGCTTATCGCATGCAGCTGGCCATGATATAGTCCCAGCACGCTTCCCTCTCATGCAACAAGTTCGCAAGAACGTTTAATCCCAAGCACGTTTCCTTCATTCACATGTTTCATGTTTTTGGCTAACATCCTACAAAGACCACGAGGGGTCGGGGCACAACGTTACACCCCTGAACTCGCCTTCTGGTGAAGCGATGCTAAAAGCGCCCACTAACGAGGCATTCGTTTCCAACACAATCAAAAAGGACATTCCAACGACCAGCGACCCTCAGAGGCGTCCAAGAAACCCAGCGGTCCGACTCGCCCTATGCAAAATTCTCCCCATTAACACTAGCACAATCACGCTCGCAAAAAGATAGGCTACTAAACACTGCAGTTGCTAAGTATGCGAGCGAAACATCCAAAAGTCAGAGATAACCCGCGGCACCAAACGGTGGCGGTTCAACGCTTCAAGTGCGCAAAAGAGAACGTTACAAGTTCACAAGGCACGTCAAGGCCAAATTCGAAGTAGCATACAACCCCCATCACCACGATTAAGGGGCAAAACATGCACAAAATAGAGGACATCCAGCGGTCCTCGAGTAACAAATGTCACAAAGCAAACTGAGAAACATACACGAGACGTCTTAAACTTGAGGAGACGCTCCATCCTCAGGGGCGGTCTTTTCCTCTTCTTCTTTTTCGTCTTTTTCCGAGTTAACATCGGAATCGGTCCACGCACAAACGGCGTCCCAAATCTGATCCGTGTTCCAAACCGCATCAGGCTGCTCACGACGGAACCAGTGCCTGATGGCGGCCACCGCATTGCCCACCATGGACTTGTACTTCTCGTTGTCAAGCAACACGAACTCGTCCGACTTCAAGTAGGCGGGTCCCGCCTCAGCCCGGGCGGCGGCCAGTTCCGCCTCGCGGTTCTCTTCCCAAGTCGCCTTCTCAATCTTCAAGGCGGCCAGCTCTGTCCGCAGCGCCTCCTGTTCTTCCAACAGGGCCTTCTCCAGCTCCGCAGACTTTAGGGCCTTCTCTCGAAAGCGGTCCCTCTCTTCACCGACAGCCTTGGCCGCCCCCTTCTCGGCCAGAAATTCCTCCTCCTTCCTAGCCAGTCGCTCCTCAAACTCACGCTTCACCTGCGGTCTCAACTTACCCATCATAGTCTCCCGCCCTTCGTCGGCACTCTTCTTCAGCTTCGCTATCTCAACGACATTGTCCTCCACAGTCCGGGACAAACGGTCATTCAACAGAATGACCTGCGAGAACCCAATCTAAGCCTGTCAACGGCATACACATGATTAGCCAGCAAACAACAGATCGCATGACGAAACATCCACAACGAACGACCACTTACCGAAAAGAAGAACCGCGAAGCGGTCTCTGCAAGTCTCCTGTTACTGTCCAAAGCCGAAGGGGTGTACTCGGAAGGCATAACGAGGTGATTGCTAATAGTGTGCAAAGCAAACTCAGCCGCCTCCCCATCCGTGGCCGCCTGAGTCGACACCTCTATGGAACTCTGTTCCTCCCCGCGCTTCACGCCTTTTCCTCGACCAGCCGCCTTCCGAGGCGGAGAACTGGCCTTTGCCCTTTTGCTAGCTTGCCCGAGAGCGGTCTTCTCAGCCACCCTCTTGGAGCCGCCCCTCCCGATCACATCAGCTGGAGCCACCATAGGTTGCACCGGCGGCGGTTGAGCAACAGAGACACCAACATCCCCGACCGCCACGGACGAGCTTCCACCTCGGCCGACTCCGGTCTTCACCACTACCCTTCGCTTCTTCGGATGAACCGCATCCGCCAGAGCCCTCAAACCTAGCAAAAGAAAGCATAAGTAAACATACATGAGAAGAGGGACATATTCAAGCCGAAAAATGCAGCACTAACCATAGAATTTGCGAACGTGCTGATATGCACTCCCGGGACCGCTAGGAAAGACTCGCAGCTGAAACCCTTCTGCAAGGCGGTCTACGTGATCTCTCACTGACTGTGGAAACTGGGTCGATGCACACCAGTCGTCCTTCGATCCCACCGCGTATCCCGTCAAAGGCGCAGTGTCGCCATGGTATCATTTCCATGAGGGACGTGCGAAGAAAAACTCCTTGTACCATGGAGAATCAAGCTTCGGCGACCCCGTCACAAACCCCACGGCGTTCTCACGCCGACCGATAGACCAACGGTTGGTCGAATCCCTAATATTATAAATCAGTCGGAATGCATCAAAGGAAGGGGTCTCCCCTAGGCGTTTACACGCATACCGATACATGACCGACTGAAAAATAATAGAAGGGGACAAGCGCCCAAGAGTACACTGAAGGAGGTGCAAAGTCTTAGTAAGAATCGGTTCTAAGGGGAACCGCAATCCCAACTTAACGTGCTCCACGTGAATAGGGATCCAATCCTCGGGGCATGACCCAGACCTACTTGCCTCCGTAGGAGCAGCATACTGCCAATCAGGAGGTAAACTCAATGCGTTCAAACGATGAAGCACCTGACCCGACCTCAAGGTCGCCTCGTGCGGAGGTCCATGAGAAAATACGCCGGTGGGAACCGCGGCCCCGTCCCACATTCCCTCGTGATGAAGCACCGTATAGGTAGAATCCGCAATGGCCACCAAAGGCGATCCCTCGTCATCTGAGTCAACTACTTCCACAGAGGACGAGGTACTCGCCAGCGCCTCCGAACGCTCTTCACCACTACCAACCGCATCATCCACATTCAGCGTATCACTATCTAAGTCTAAACCCCCAAACTCACCCAGATTGTCCCCAACCGCGGACGAAGTGGCCACAACCCCAACTGGTACTAGTCGGATGTTAGCAAAAGAAAAATCTAAACTTAAAGCGTCCTCGATCAGACAATCGTCCAATTCAGAACCACCCCCAAAGTACAATTCAAGTCCAGACAAATCCCACACGCAATCAGAGGCGTGTTGGACAGGGGCAGAGCGAGCCATACCTTGCGCGGCGGTCGCGGACCCGCCAGAGGTGCCCACTGACTTCTTCCCGGCGGCAGGGGAAAGCGGCGGAGCAATGAACATTGACGGCGGCTTCCCCATGCGGACCTCGGGGGCAGTGGGCGCATCGGACACAACCTCCGTGGCGGCAGCTAGAGGCGCTCCTATCCCGGCCGACGAAGCTGGGCCTCCGCTCGACATCTACCGCCGGCGAGGAAAAGGGAAAGGCGGACGTCCCGAGCCGGAATAAACCCAAAGAAAAGCACACAAGTCAATGGAAAACGAGGACGCGAGAAACAAAGGAGAAAGAAGCTCCGAAACTCACCTCGAAAGTACAAGCAATCGGGCTTTTAAAGAGGGGCGACGACGGCGAAGCTCAGAGCTCCGCAGAAAGTTGCAGACGACGCAAGGAGGAAGACGACGGAGTGTTTTCCGCAAATGGAGAAACACAATGGCGGAAACAGTGCGCCTCTCCCCATTTAAAGCAAACTTTCAAGGGGCAAAAGCCTGACCTTGTCAGGGCGCGAAAATCGATGCCACCACGTGGAACAACCGAGCGCGGTTGAAAAAGTCGGTAAAGCCGCCCCTTAGGCGTTCGAACGCCTGACACATCCTCAACGGAACTCTGAGAAACCGCCCGACACTGGGGCCCAACGTCCCTCTGATCCCTCAGTACGGAGGCTGACAAAGGTACGGTCCTGACAGCCTCCTGAGAACAGGTCCTTATGCAACCTTGGACGCCCGACAAGGGTTTAATTGTCCTCTTCCCGATGTCCGCTAGTATAAATACCAACTCATGGGTCACATTTAGGGTAACTTCTATCTACTCCGTTCTCTCTCTTATTCACTCTATCCACTTCTCTCACTAACTTAGGCATCGGAGGAGGTCCCAGGGCTCCCCTGAGGACCTTTGTTGCAGGACTTCGAAGGTCGCCTCTCATCCTCCCAAGACCGCACGGAGACTGTGAAGCCTCGCAAACCGCCCGGTACTTTCCAGGCATAAACACCGGCCAACCGAAAAAATTACATTTTCCACAAAAAAAAAAACTAAAAATTAATTTAAAAAAACAAAAATTCTCCACCACTCATCTCAATCCTTATCTCCTCCTCTCTCCTTCCTTCCTCCACCTGACCACTTCTCTTCTCTCTCCTTCCTTCCTCCACCATTTCACACCCACCAATCTTCTTCTCACACCTTCTTTCTCCATGGATGAACATGCAGGGGTCGCCGGGGGTGGGTGCGTCGGCCGCAGCCACGTTAGCAGCGGGAGCCTCGGTGGTGAGGGCAGGTGGGGAAGACACGCCGGCGAACCGGCTTCTGAGCTTCTCTCTTTCCTTATTCTGCCTGCCGCCGAGCAGTGGAGGAGGCGGCGGGGGGCGCCGAGGCGTGGAGGCGGCACCGCGATGGGGGTGCCGATTTGATTCTCCTTGACCTTGACTGTGGAGGCGGCAAGGCGGGTGACGGGCGGCAAGGCGGGTGACGGGCGGCGAGGCGCGGCGAGGCGCCGGGGAGGAGGAGGTCGTCGAGGCGAGGCGGCGGGCAGAGGCAGTCGGCAGAGTGTGTGAGGGTTGAGGGAGAACGAAGGCCAGCAGTGCTAGGGTTGGGGGGGGAGTTGGTGTATTTAAGAGTAGGCAAAACGACGTCGTTTCATCTCGGTCGGTCGGTCGGTTTCTCGGCTAACCACTTGACCACTGATCCCTTCCGTCAACCGACCGCCCCTCTGTTTTTTTGGTTTCTGGTTAGCCGCTAACCGGCGGTTAACGGTTTGACCGGCCGGTTAGTCACTAACCGACAACCGAAATGACAGCCCTAAACTGTAGTATATGGGTCGGGTGATTAAAATGACCAAACTCGAACCACCCAACATGTGTACACCCGTGACAGAGTATGCCTGTAGTTGAGGATGCTGAAGAAGAAGCTTAAACAAATCAACAATGAGTTCTATTCGGATATTTCTCTAAGGCAGTGTTATTAAAGCCGACTCGAGTCAGTAGGTCGGACCATCAAAATCGGCACCCGGAGGCCAGACCGGCCCGAAACGTCTTACCGATTTTTTTTATTTCTGACCATCCACTGGAAAAAAAAATGAAAAAAATTGAAGGGAGGTGAGGCGACTGGAGTAGTAAGGCTCGGATTATTGTCGACTTCGCTGCTCCATTCATCTATCAAATCGAGATCGCACAGGTGAATACCGCGAAGATGGTCGAGATGGTCATCCTTTGGACATGGTGGCGGATCTGAGAATGCGGTGAGCGAGGTGGAGGAAGGGTGAGGGGTAGGGTTTTGTGAAGAAGAATAAGATGGTGGCGGCGGGCGCGACGAAGACAGTGGACCTGTTGTGTGCTTCCCGTCGGAGATTTGTCGCAGGGGGCGGTGAGGCTGGATGTGGTGGCGGCAGGGTGGGGGGTAGGGTTTTGTGAAGAAGAATAGTAGAAAAAGAGAAGGATGAAAATTAGAAAAGTGTCAAGAGTTTATTGTTTTGGAGAGAGAGTGAATGTGAAGAAGGTGCGACGGTCTTTGGGATGGGGTTGGTTAGGGTTTTTTTTAGTAAATATATATAATATGTAATATTACTAAATGGTACTTAGTAAATTTTATTGTAGTTATTAAATTATTAAATTGCTATCTTATTTGTCTTCTACTTATGATATTATTGTTTATATAAGGTACCGGTTTTTAACGGTCAAATACCGGTTAAACCAATAAAGTGCGAGCCATTCACATTACCGGGTCATAGTCCGGTTCGGTTCTGACAACATTGCTCAAAGGGCTAGAGAGGCTGAGAAGGACTTAAGAGAAGTACAAGAGCTAGCTTTCTTTAACCCTTCCTCTGACTTACTTGAGCAAGAAGCAAAGCTTGCAGCTGACTGTCTACTTTATCAGAAAGCTGAAGAGGGTTTTTTAGACAAAAAGCAAGGATCCAAGTAGTCTCAGAGGGTGATAAGAACAATGCATATTTCCATCAATCTTTAAAGATAAGGGAACACACAAATACTATCTCACTACTAAGGAAGGATGATGGTACAGAGATGAAAAATGTAGAACATATTAGTCAATCTTTACATGAAATTGCTTGGCGAGAAAAATAGTGCAGTTCAGTCTTGTTCAACATAGGAGATTTAGTAGCTACTATACCACAGACTGTCTGAAGATGAAGGAGCAGGGTTATGTTCAAAAGTTTACAAGATGACATTCCATTCCAGGATGACGTCTTACGCGTCTTTTTTATTTTTGGCCAGTAGTAGTCTTGCAGGAGGATCGTCCTTTCAAGGGATATCGATCCCGCATGGGTGGCGCACGTCCCTTTGTGTATCACTCTCAACGTCCATTGCGATTCTTCGGGGCCCAGGAATTTTAGGTACGCTTTGGAGAACGACCTTTTGCATAGTTGTCCATCTATCATCGTGTATCGAGCGGCCTTCCGTGACTCTTGAATAGGCGAGTTTTCGTGACTCTTGCTTTGCATATGGTGACCTTGATGGTGATAGACCTGAGGACACACACCTTTGTTCCAGAGAATCCACCAAGCTAGTGTTAGTGGGTTGGAGATCTTGGACACTCTTCTTTATTCTTTTGAGCGCTGAATAGAAGAGAATATCCGTAGAGCTTCCATTATCTACCAAGGCACGAGTGACCTTGAACTTTGCAGTCCTGAAGGAGATGACTAAGGGTTCTTCCGCATTTTCTTCTTTGGCCAGCTCAGAGGGGAAGAAGACGACGTCGATTGGTGTCTTTCGTTGGACGTTACGGCAGTGTGCAATGCGATCTCCTTCAGGGGTCGGGCACTTTCTACTCCCAATGATTGTTATGTTTTCCATTCTGTCTTCATTGTTACGAGGTTTTCTATAGGTAGGAGAGTGTCGCTGAGGCGAGAGTGCTTTGTTCCTGGAGGGGGATCTCGATCTCTCCTTTCTATACCTTCTTGCATTGTCTGACTCTGTACTTCGAGATCCTTCTCGTTTTTCTTGGTATTGGTCCATGTGCGGTCTTCGTGTCTCTAAACGACTGCGGAGGTCTCCCGGCGCCAGATACTTGAGGCTAGCTTTGAACTCCTTACACTCTGTGGTGTCATGGGTGGTGATTTTGGGCCAGTTGCACCACTTTTTTCCATATTGCTCCTCCTGACCGAGAGGCACCTCCCATTTCTTTCCACCTCTTCTTTTCTCCCTTCCTCGCTCTCGGTCAGTAGCAAATACATACCTTCTGTTGTCACGCTTTGAGTATCTGTTTTGATATTCCTTTCGCTCCGGGAAGGGTCTTTTGCGTTGAGCGACTCCTCGCATGAGTATCAATCTGAGGGTATCATTGTCGACTTCTATCATCAGCGGTCAATGCTTCCTCGAGCAATATCGCTCTCCGCACCACCTGATCCAACTCTGTCCACGAGGAGAGGATGGATTCCTTTTTTATGACGGTTCTTATGAGCTCAGTGATGTTCGTGGACATTGTGATATTGCTCGCAGCTACCACCAGGGAGATGGCTTATATCTCGCATTTGATTGCATTCCATCGGTCGTAGAATTCCGTCAAGGGTAGGGATGTCAATCCAACCCGTAACCATGGGTACCCTACCCGATCGTAACCGGTCAACGAGGGTAATTACCCGCTTTGACGGGTTAAGGGGCGGGAACGGGTAATACCCGGTTTCAAAATAAAGGGTAGGGTACGGGTATGGTAATCGATAATATCCGCCCCGTTATACCCGCCCCGCTAACCAAAGGGTCAATTTCCCGTGAGAAATTTAGTTTATCTTGAGAAATTGAGTTTAGCTACCATTATTGATGATGAAGATGTAGACGATTATTATGTTTGTGTGGATTGTAGAAGAAAGAACAATTATTATGTGTTTGTTGTTTTTATTTGTGTGGATTGTTGAAGCTAGAACAGTTACAGGTATTGAGAATTATTAATGGACAACAGTATGTAGGGGCATATATGTGTATAAGTTCATAGTTTAGGATTCGTACCCATGGTTACCCGAATATCCGTGGTTACCTGGTGGGTAGGGTATGGTTATATAATTTTCATACCCGGTGGTTATTTGGTCGGGTATTTTAGAAGGCTCTACCCGACGGGTTAGGAGTTGGTATAGGGTAAACCCGCACCCGACCCTACCCATTGCCATCCCTAGTCAAGGGTTCCCTGTTTTCTCTGTATGCAATTTATAAGGAACGAGACGATGAGCTTGCGACATCGCTAAGACGCGAATTTCTTCAAGAACAGCATCGCGAATTGCTCAAAATTCTCAATTATCCCTTCCGGGAGGGAGGTGTACCACGTTCGGTATTGGCCGCTGAATGTGACTGGGAACGCACGACACAAGTCTGAATCTGACACATTGATGAGCTGCATCTTTAGCATAAACGCACAAAGATGGTATGTGGGATCTGAGGTCCCGTTGTATGTGGGTAGTCCTAGAGATGAAAAGTTAGGGGGAATCGGGGTCTTGAACAACTCTTTCGATAGAGGATTTTGAAGGACATTCGGACTTTTTGTTTTCCGAAGGTTGACCACAGGTGCTCCTCAAGAAAGTTGAGGTATGCGTCTTCCACCTCGAGTCCCCCGCACTCTATCTAAGCAAGGCTGTCAGGGACGTGGATGGTCTTCTATTTCTCTTCCCGCATTCTCCCCTTCAACCCTTCAGCGGGGTCTTCGTTTGCCTTCAGGAGCTGGAGGATTTGGACGAGGTTGTCCTGCATGCTTGCGATTTGTTGGCCTTGACTTTTGACCACATCCTCTAGTGTCGTTTCATCTTTGATTCTCGGAGAGAGACCCTGAGGGTGTTGTTCCCGATCATTCCTTTGAGAAGGGTTTCAAACTCATCCCTCATCCTTTTTGTAACGAAGTCGTGTGCCCCAAAGTGGGCGCCAAAATGTTAGGGCTTGATTAGTACCATACGGTTTGTGAGACTCACGAGTTATGAATGATCTTTGATCGTGGTGGGCGGTCGCGTGAACCCTGCAAGAAAGTTTTTTAGGGAATCCATGGACCTCCTCTGATACCAAAGTTAGTGAGAGAAAGTGATCATGTGTAAACAAGAGAGAGAGAGAGTAGTAGTTGGAACTTGGAAGTTACCATAAATGTTGTCATTCGGGGGTATTTGTAATAACTCTGGCCGAGGTTTGGGTATTTAATGGATTGTCGGGCATTCTGGGACGCCTCTGGTTTCATTAAATGTGTTGCTAGTACAAATCCTTGTCAGTCTTTATACAGAATAGGTCAGAAGGTCGTTGGACCTTTATGTCTGGCGGTCTTGCCAGGCTAACGTGCCTCACTGTCGGGCGGTCACCTAGTGTCGAGTCAAAGATCGCCCCTAGGGCTTGTGATCTCTTATTTGGGTCTAGCCCGCTTGTTTTGTGGGCTTTAGTATCCATGGGCCTTAGGGCCCACATATCTCGATACTTGGCCCAACCATAGATTATCATGAATTGATCACAATGAAGACACTCAATGCTTACTATTTATTGACATGTGTTTGGCAACAAGTGTACTGTCAGATATTTGGTGAAGCTAATTGGTCAATGTTAACTAATATCATTGTATAGACTCAATACCTGATGCACGATAGAACAGGGTTTCGTAATCGGAGGATAATTGACTATTCAATATCATGATAGGGCATGTTTAGGATGAGTTTACTTGATATTCTCCCACTTCCCCACTCACTAATATGATGTTCAGCAGCATAATTGTCCACTCTTGTCTGTTGTCTAGGATGAGTATTAGAACCAACTGAGTCTTTTTTTAGTTGAGTAAAAAACTAAAAAGTTGCATATTTCATGAGTTGAGCTGACTGTGCTGAGTTTTAGAACCAACTTTGTCTTTTCCCTCTCATTTACTAAAGACTGAATGTGCTGAGTTGGTGTTTGTAGGAATGGGTCGAGCTAAACGAAACCAACCAACCAACATCCTCTAATGCCAACTTGAAGCATCCTCCCCCCAACGACAACGCCAAACCAATCAAGGACAGGCATGTCAACCATTCTTCACCTCCACCACAGCCGAAGGCTCAACTTGGAGGAGGGGAGCTGCACGAATCCCTCCAACTACCTGGCGAACATAGGAAGGCTATGGGATGCTTCTTCTCCTCCCATTTGGATAGCAAAGATGTTTTGATTAGGGTATCCTCGTCGTTGTCCCATATTCTCTGTTCGTTTGCTCAAAAAGTGAAATGAAAATGGACGTCATGAATTCACATTTCACAAATTATGGAATTCATATACCATGCCATGAAATCCTTGATTCTCTCATTTGGTCGTACTTTTCCATTATCATTATACTTCTATATTTCATATCTGTCGCATTACATCTTTACAAAAATTGCTTCCACAAAACATTGTCAAACATTATTTATTCATTTCCATCACATTCCATGGAAACTTTAATGCATTCATTACCTTCACAAACGAAAAGGGAAAAACTAATGTGGAAATATGGGACAACCAAAAGACACTCCCCTTGACTTCTGAACAATACAACCAGTCTTTGCCCCTTGTCCACCATTTTCCAATTGAAGCTTACTATAAATTGCCAACCCCAACCCTCCCCACCAAAACAAACAAACCATTACTGTATATAAGTTCTCTCCACCCGCCATTGATCAGTCCTTATGGCTTCAGGATTGGGCTTCCAAGTCCTGGCAACTCTGTCTCTTGCTCTGGCTCTCACCTGCCTCCATCCCACCCACGGTAAAAAAAAATGCAACAAATTACCCCCTACCCCTTACTTTTTACCCTTTTCTCGTCGGAAGAAGATTCCGTGTCGTTTAAGAGGATTTTCAATTGTCTTGTCGATGCGGTTTTGCTGCAGGGGAAGAAACGATCATAACATGCGAGAAACTGGAGCAAGGCGCGTGCGCGTACGCTGTCTCGTCGACGGGAAAGCGGTGCGTGCTGGAGAAGCGCGTGAAGAGGGGAGGGCAGGAGGAGTACAACTGCCGGACGTCGGAGATCGAGGCCGACAAGCTGAAGAACTGGGTGGAGACGGATGATTGCATTAAATCCTGCGGGTTGGAGAGGAAATCTCTGGGGATCTCGTCGGATACCCTCCTCAAGCCTGGACTCACGCGCCACCTCTGCTCTGCTCAGTGCTACGATGCCTGCCCCAACGTCGTCGACCTTTACTTCAACCTCGCCGCCGGTGAAGGTACCACTACTAAATAGATGTTGCCTCTTGGCCTATGGGCCGAAATGGATCTTTAATGGGCTTATTTTGTGGGCCTGACTCGCTTTGATTATTTGTCGCAGGGGTTTCCCTACCGAAGCTATGCGCGGCCCAAGAAGGGAAAGGGCGGAGGGAATTGACGGCCGATATTAAGAGCTCAGGCGGCCTTCTTATTGCGCCGGGCCCAATTCAGGCGATGAGGTACATGGTGGCACCGGCAACGCCGCCGGTACCGGAGCAACCGCCACCACTGAGGCGGGAGACGGGCAGTTTCGCCCCGGGGACTATCTCACCACTACCAAGCTATTAGTTTATCCATCAACGGAGTGATGAAGCTTATTAAGCACGTTATATGCGATATACAAATTACGAGTGGGAGAGATTAATTATATTGATAGAATTACGATGTTTAATTAGAGTATCAGCGAACGAAGGAATACAAAGAAGAAGCAGCAATGAGGATCCAATCTATTATGGCCGCTCTGCTTCACTATAAAGACTTTGTAGTGTTTCGAATTATCATATCACCTATATAAGATTTAAATTTTATATAATTATATACCATCAGTGTCCATTTCATTAAATAACCTAGTAATCAAACTTATTTTAGTGATTAGCTAAATATACTAAATCATAGTATATGAAGAATTTGAGATAATCAACATCAGCAAGAGTTGGTGGTTAGTTTATGCCAAGAACACAACACAAACATGTGACACTAGTTGATGATATTTTAGTAGTATCAAATTAGTTGGTGGCTAATTTATTTTAACAATAAGACGACAGCATGTGTTAGTAGTTGCAGTATGCGTGTACCATGATGAGACTGTAGCTTGGAATACGCCTTGATTCCTTGTAAACTGACAAGAACACAACACAAACAAGCATTTGTTGAGGCGTGATAATAGAAAATGAATTTGATACTACTAAAATATCATCTGTAATTGTTAGTCGCATGCTTCTAATTAGATACTTCACAACGAGTTATTCTATAACTTGCTTTTTCTCGTGAATATATGTTCAAATTATTGACAATTAACGATGGTTAGGAATTACCTCAAAGGGTAAGCTTGTGATTTGCATACAGTGTTGAATCCTAAAGGCAAGCAAGTATCAGCAAAAATGTTGGCCTTCTGGAATCTGAAAGGGCATAGATATCAAAATAGAGCTGATTGTCATTAGGGACTAATTAAGATTAGGATTAAGAGAATAACTGTACCATAAACCTTATTAGTCTCAGCAGACATAAGCATCACGAGGCATGAAACACTGCCGCTTGGCAGACAGATCAGCCCTCCACCAGACACCATCCAAATAGTTTTTGAAAAGTCATTTATAAATCGTCAATTTGAGTTTCCCAATGACCAATCCTCCATTTCAATTTGGCTTCTTCTTTCTTCCCCTTCAGCTCGGTGGCCTTTTTTTTTTCTCTCCTTTCCTTGCTATAATAAGAGCAGAACTGAATTTCCGATAACCACTCGTTCGTTTACTTCCACAAAAATGGCGACTCAAACACTCACGGGACTGCTGAAGCACGTTGCCAATGAGTTCCCCGACCGCCGCGCCCTGTCCGTTTCCGGCAAACTCGACCTCACCCACGCTCGCCTCGATGAACTCGTGGAACGCGCCTCCTCTCGCCTCGTCTCCGCCGGCATCAAGCCCGGCGACGTGGTCGCGCTCACTTTCCCCAACACCGTCGAGGTACTACTTGTTCTGATTTCCGCCTCTGCTCTGTTCGCTTTGCGGTTGCGAATTTAGTTGGATTCTGGATAGGAAGAAGTTGCAGATTTGGGGATTTTGAACTTGCCTGTTTGGTTGCTGAGAAAATGCCAGAGAAAGAATCCGTGAGAAGAATTGGTTGTTTCTTAGGTATTCATTTTTTTGCTTTTTTTGTTGTGATATGATTGTGCAGTTCGTTGTGATGTTTCTGGCCGTGATTCGCGCCAGAGCAACAGCGGCGCCGCTCAACGCCGCCTACACGGCGGAGGAATTCGAGTTCTACCTATCCGACTCGGAATCCAAGCTATTGCTCACTTCTCGCGACGGGAACACGGCAGCCGAATCCGCCGCTTCGAAGCTCCAAATTCGCCATGCCACCGCCGCTCTCTCCGTACAAGATTCCGAGCTCGCTCTCTCTCTTCCTCCGTCCGAGTCGGGAGCTAACTCGCTGGACCAGGTAGTGAACCAGCCCTCCGATGGGGCGCTCTTCCTTCACACCTCAGGAACCACCAGCCGCCCCAAGGGCGTCCCATTGACTCAGCTCAATTTAGCCTCTTCAGTTCAGAACATCAAATCAGTCTACAAACTCACCGAATCCGACTCGACGGTGATTGTCCTGCCATTGTTCCATGTCCACGGTTTGTTAGCTGGGCTACTGAGCTCATTAGCAGCCGGAGCTGCCGTCACTCTTCCAGCTGCAGGAAGATTCTCGGCTTCAACATTCTGGCAAGACATGCTCAAGTACAATGCCACTTGGTACACAGCAGTTCCCACCATCCACCAGATCATCCTCGACCGTCATGTTAGTACCCCGGAACCGGTTTACCCCAAGCTTCGTTTCATTCGGAGCTGCAGCGCCTCCCTCGCCCCTGCGATCATGGCTCGGCTCGAGGAGGCGTTTGGGGCGCCTGTTCTGGAGGCGTATGCAATGACTGAGGCAACACATTTGATGTCGTCGAACCCTTTGCCGGAAGATGGGCCACACAAGCCCGGATCGGTTGGGAAGCCAGTGGGACAAGAGATGGCGATCCTGAATGAAATTGGTGAAATCCAAGGTCCCAACTCGAATGGTGAGGTCTGTATCAGGGGTCCTAATGTGACCAAGGGGTACAAGAACAATCCTGATGCTAACAAGAGCGGATTTCTTTTTGGGTGGTTCCATACTGGAGATCTTGGATACTTCGATTCCGATGGGTATTTGCATCTTGTGGGAAGGATTAAGGAGCTTGTCAACCGTGGAGGTAACTTCCCTTCCCTTTTGATTAATTGCTTACTTTTAACTTCCTAAAGAAGGTCATGACTTGTCCTAATCAACAACTGTGAGTTGGGTCTTCCTCAATTATTCCCGTCTTGCTCTAAATGTCATTCCTTTATAAGCCACTAAGTAGTGGTTGGGTGATTCATAGTCTAGTACACCAAAAACGGATACTTTTTAGGCTGGTTCACAGGAAAGTAGAGTTTACCACCTCATGCTCCCTCTACTTCTAGTTGATGCTGACAAAGAAAGGTTTCTTGGCCCCATATGCAAGATGCTTTCAGAAAGTTTGGCCAAACTGGCTTAGTTAAATGCTGGGTTGGCATGCTTGTACTGATGTTTTCCTTTATGCGACTAAGCTAAGCTCCCCATGATTGACGCTTGACAGGATTTAACATTGTACTTCAATTGTATTGTCTTTAGAGAACTGATGCTTCATCTCCACAGTACTGTCTAAATCATCATCATATACTGCTGTGATTAACAGGGGAGAAGATATCTCCAATTGAAGTGGACTCGGTTCTTCTATCTCATCCAGACATCGCTCAAGCTGTCTGTTTCGCGGTCCCTGATGAAAAGTACGGCGAAGAGGTAAAACAGCCCCCCTCCTTTCCCAATTGATTGACATTTGCTAGTAAGTAGACTATTACGTCGAGCTAATGCATCAGTCTGCTCTTTTGTCAACCAACAGATCAACTGTGCTATCATCCCAAGAGCAGGCTCGAAGATCGACGAGGCAGAAGTGCAGAGCTTCTGCAAGAAAAACCTCGCTGCTTTCAAGGTCCCCAAGAAGGTGTTCATCACCGACGACGTCCCCAAGACCGCCAGTGGCAAGATCCAACGGAGAATTGTCGCTGAACATTTCCTTTCCTCCTAAATCAGCCTCCAACCATGGTGCGTACTGCATAGAAAATGTATGTTATCTTAATGTGTACCCAAATTTGGAAGAGTGGGTATTTATTTCTTGATCTCGTTTCCATCTCTTCCATTGGCTCATCCTTGTGTAATTCATCATTTTTTTCTCTAGCTGGTTTGTGCTTGTCGAGTTGTCGTATCATAAAAATCAAAACGGCTCCCTTTTTATTCTCGAGACTGAGGTTCGTTCTCTTTCTTTGTTTCATTTTAGAAAGCCGGACGAAAGATGTCCTCGTCCATAATACTAATAGATGGTACAATGGTAATTCCCATAACATAGTGCAACAACCATTGTTCCAATTTAGGATCGCACACATTGATTCACTACAACCTCCCAATTCGTTCAAAAAGATTCCCAATTTTCGTGGCAAACAAACCCTAGGAGTTGTCATTGTCTTTCTATATTTTTGATGATGTTGATTGCCATCTTTGAAACTAGGTTCAACTCAACTACTATGATCTCTTAGAGTCAAGCCCTCTCGAAACGAATAGTAGCCCCTTTGAGCTTTGAGCTTGTAATAGAACATGCTCCCAGATTGCATGAAAACGCATCCAAGCACTTACCAAATCAGTCCTCGATTAATTGTTCTGCAGCAGTCGAACCCGCCTTGTCAATAATCATAGCATCTGTTTACACTTGGATACACCCTTATCTTGGAGGAGTCCAACCAATCACCTTAATCACCTTGACTTTTTTACAAATTTTGAAACTCAGACTAGGGCTTAATATGGCATGCTTGTGAATGTTAAGTCGTGCTTTGGCTCTACTAATCAACCCAACCTCAGAGTACTCGTATCGCCTACATTGCTATTACTTGAACCAAGTTTGAAAGTCGAGCCTGGCATCACGACCTTTCACCATGTATCAGTAATAACTCAAGAAACCCTTGATATTTTTGCAATTCCTGAGTATGTGTACCAAATTTTCTGTCTCCCCTGAGCAGTGGTTGCAATCCCCTTTGTTTGTGATCTTCCAACTTTTCCTTTTTGCATTTGTAAGCAAGGGGTTATGTGAAACCAGCCAAAGGAAGAGTATAACTCTATAAGGGTCGTACCATTCAATTATGTTCATTCCTAGATCAGTTCTTCCACCATCTCTCCTGCCACAAGGTTGTAGGCCGACCTTAACCTAAATCTCTCATCCTTTTCGACCCCCCATATAGTTCGGTCTTTGTCAAGATCATGGTTTTGAACCTCCGTACCTATAATTGAACCAAAACTTCATAGGCAAGAAAAGGTCTCTCCCCATATCATTCAACTTAACTAGTAAACTGTTCGAACACAATTGAGTGATATTCCTCTTCAGACAAGTCAAGGAGGGCAAAGTCTTCGAGCACAGCCTTCAAGGCAGCCTTTCCATTTCCTATGCTTCTAGTTAACCCACTCCTCGTGAATGCAATTGCCTTCAAGATGGCTCCCTAAATCTCCCATCCTTTTCGATGCCCCAGGTAGTTAAATCTTCGCCAAGATAATGGTTTTGGACCTCCATACTTGCAATTGAACCAAAACTTCATAGGCAAGAAAACCTTAAGCCTCTCCCAATTCAACCAGAATTGAGTGATTCTCCTCTTCAGACAAGTCAAGGAGGGCAAAGTCTTCGAGCATAGCATTCAAGGTGGCCTATCAATCTTTTATCCTCCAAGTTAACCCTATCCTCATGAATGGCATAGCCTTCAAGATGTCTTCATAAGTCTCCCATCCTTTTCGACTCCCCAGGTAGTTTGATCTTCGCCAAAATAGGTGTTTTGGACCTCCATACCTACAATTGAATCAAAACTTCGTAGGCAAGAAATCTTAAACCTCTCCCAATCTCATTACCTTCACCAGTAACGCATTTAGCCACAATCAAGTGCTTCTCCTCTTCAGACAACTCAAGGAGGGCAAAGTCTTTGAGCACAACCTTCAAGGTGGCCTTTTCCCTCTCTTATGCTCCAAGTTAAGCCTCTCCTCGTGAATGGCATAGCCTTCAAGATGGCTCTCCAAAGATTTTAGTGGTTAATGATTTTCATAGCATTGATTTTCCCTTCCTTGTGGTGGAAATATTTCCCTTGCATAACATGAACACACAAGTCATTCTCATTGTTAAGGATATGCCAAACAAGCTTAACCTTATAGCCTAGATTAAGAACTCATAGTTGAGCTGAGGCCAAGACTTCATTGACTCAGGTTTACAATTAGTTTCCCAAGCAACTAAATGAACCTTTCTCTTCAGACGAGTCAACGAGGCCAAAGTCTTCAAGCACGGCCTTCAAGGTGGCATTTCCATCTCTTATGCTCCAAGTTAACCCTTTCCTCATGAATGGCATAGCCTTCAAGAGGTCTCCCTAAATCTCCCATCTTTCTATGCCCTAGGTAGTTCGGTCTTCGCCATGATCATGGTTTCGGATCTCCAGACCTGCAATTGAACCAAAACTTCATAGGCAAGAAAACCTTAAACTTCTTCCAATCTCATTCACCTTCACTAGTAACCCATTTAGCCACAATCGAGTGTTTCTCCTCTTCGGACAAGTCATGTTGGGAAAAATCTTCGAGCACTGCCTTCAAGGTGGTTTTTCTATCTCTTATGCTCCAAGTTTTTTTATAATGGGGAGATAAAATTAAGGAAAGAAAAGTACAAGGGTACAAGGGGAATACGAAAGCGGATCAAAAGATTTGATCCCTGAAAAACATACGCAAGAACAAAATGGGCCTGACAGCCTAGCAAAAGGAGAAATGGATACACAAGAACATTAACACCCCGAAACAGGGGAAGAAAAGAGAAGACCAAACGGAAAAAAGAAGCAAGCTCGCAATATCAATCCAAAGAAGATAATGGGATCACGAGAGCCCTGCTAAAACCCGCGGGAACCGAAATAGGGCACAAACTATGCGCCAGGGACAACCAATCCAATCGGTGTTGATCACTAAGGACACCAGTTGTGCTGACACAGCTAATGAGCGATTTATAGATTTATGGAACACAACCTGCCAAGTCTTGTGCTCGTCTTTGAAGGTTCTAGCATTCCTCTCCTTCCAAATCTCCCAAGCAAAAGCATGGAAGAGGACTTTCCTGAACTACATCTTCTAAGAGTAGTGTTGGTTTTCGATGGCCCATCCCTTGATGATACTAGCAATGTCCACAGAGAAAGGCCCCACCGCTTCAACCAACTGTTACAAATTTTCTCTCTTTGTCTCTTATTCTCCAATTTAACCCTCTCCTTATGAATGGCATAGCCTTCAAGATGGCTCTCCAAAGATTTGAGTGGTTAATGGTTTTTGTAGCATTGATTTCCCCTTTCTTGTGATGGAAATATTGCATAACATGAACCCACAAGTCATTCTCGTTGTTTAAGATATGACAAACAAGCTTAACCTTATAGATGAGTTAAGACTCATAGATCATAGCTGAACTGAGGCCAACACCCATGATTTGTCTTTGCTAACTAACTCTCCAAAAGCCTCGCAGAAGCTACCAATGAAGTTTAAAATACACTCAGCTTGCTCAACATTCACATCGGTAAAAAAGCTAAGTCATCTACGGGGGGAAAAGTGAGAAAAAGGATGACCTCCAGCAGACAATACGATAGGCTTCCATGTCTTATCCTTAATTTTTCTATGGTATTGCTGAGTCTTTCAACATAAAGGGTATATATATGGAGAAAGGGGTCATCCCTGTCGAAGTCTTTTGGTGGGTGTGAATGATTCAGTTTCTCCATCGTTCCAAAGAATTTGTATATCCACCGAAGTGACACACTGCATTATGATGTTGACGCAGGAATTTGGAGTCTAGCAAACTCTAGAGTCTCCTGAAGGAACTCCCAGTCAATTCTATCGTATGATTTTGTCAAGTCCACCTTGAGGAGTATAGTTCCTTTCTTATCCGCTTCCTTTGTCATGGAATGGAAAAATTAGTGCATAATAAGTGACTCGTCCCGAATACCACAATAAAACTCTCAATTAAGTCCCAAGTATAAACCTCAATTGGGTGCAATATAGGGCAAGTAAGTTTAAATGTCGACCCAGGTCGTTACATGTACCCCTACTTCGATTGTTTGTAACATTATCTAGCGATTGGTTTTTTGGTGAAAACAACGATCTATAGCTAAAATATTTGGAAAAGTAAATGGATTTGATACTAATTGAGAAGGCTTCACCCTGGGTTTGCTCCTCCTAGCTAACAATTATGACTTGTCGGATCGAATGGTCATGTGTGGTTAGGTGGTTGTAAACCATAGGGAAGTGCAACAAGTAGCCAAATGCCACTCTCTCAGACTCTAGGTCGAGGGAATTTGATTCAAGCCACCAACGTGACTCTCTCGACCTATTGACTAAGCCAAGACTTCACCCTCGAATCGGAGTTCGGACGGCCACTCACAACCTAACCTTAGGTGCTAATACGAACGAAGAGGGTTGCCCTATATTAACCTAGATAGGAGACAATGGATTGCCTAAGAAAACCTAGCTTTACAAGCCTCTTTCAAAGAAAGGGGGTTTTCTCTCTACCTAGGTTAGAATGGAAAATAGATTGATAGGCTTTCGCACAACATAATCATTCATGAAAATAGCTCCACATTCACATTAAACACATCCACACACAAATCATTCAATCCATACAAGCATTCACATAATTGTATCTACGGTTTACAAACACCCAAGAGAAAGAAGGGACTACTCCATGCTAGGAGAAGGGAAAACACAAGAGAGAAGAAGGAAACCCATCAATGAGATGCTAGTCATGTTGAAGATATCCTCCTTTGGTAGAGGAATTCTCATATCCTTGCTTGAAGATGAACCCTAGCTTCTCCTATTCTTTGGTTCATCACTTTCTCACTCTAGAAATCTGAAGAAGAAGAAGAAGTTTCTCAGACTAGGTCTCTCTCCTTATTCTCCTTCAGCTCAACCTCCTATTATACCCAGATCGGGATCAGATCACGGTCTCAATTCACAACCATGAACTGAAAGCACGGACCGTGATCTCAAGTCAAAATGCGTTGCATCACTAAGTCCAGTTATTGGGCAGCGGCCTGAGTTTTGGTCTTATGACCGTGAACGGACTTGAGTCCAGTGAAAATGATTTAAGCTCTGGATTCCTGGCGGTTCACGGCTAGCTGCTCCTTAGACCGTGAACACATAGCTCCAACCATGATCTGCTGCTGCTTCCCCCCTTTGACTTGATTTCTCTCCCTTTCATCCAACTTTTGACTCAAGGGTTGTTCCACCTGCCATAGTCTGAAAAACACCGAAACAAAGCAAAACCCGACGTAAACCCAAACCTCCAAGAGTAAAATGCCTCAAACGACTAAGGAAACCGGGGTAAAAAGATGTACAAATGAGCCCGAATCACTCCCCCACACTTAGACGTCTGTTTATCCCCAAGCAAACCATTTTCAACCTAGGTGATATCTCAACCTAACAAAATAACTTGAGGACAAATCAAAAGGTACCAAGGGGTGAATCTCAATGACTATTGGGCCTCAACACATGAACCGCCTCAAACAATACTGGCATCCACCACAAACGACATTCGATTGCATCAGGAATGGGCAAATGAAAAGTTTTCACCCTGTTCACAAATCAATGCAAGTCTCGACCGGACTACTCACCAATGTACATGGGTGTTGGGTCGTGCTTGGGCCGGCACGACACGGGCACGCTTCGGGCCCATTTATTTCGTGTCGTGCTTGGCACGGCCCGTCTATTTTTGTGTCGTGCCATGCAAGCCCATTTGTTAACTTTTCTAGGCCTGGCCCAGGCCCGGGCACGGTTCGAATCGTGTCGTGCCTATTCGTTCTCGTGCCGTGCTCGTGCCATGCTCGTATTCGTGTTTAATGAAAAGGACGAAAACAAAAGAGAGAATGAAAAAGAAGGTGAAAATTGGACGGGGGAAGATAGTATTAAGCGATAATGTTTGAGAAAAGTAACAAATAAGGGGGAAAAGAAAATTGGAAGTATAACGAGTGTGATTTGGCTTTGTTTAATTTTTTGTCCATTTTTACTTATGCTAGTAATTACGTATATATCTTTATGACACTTCTAACAACAACAAATAATTATTTTTCTACTTGTGTTTTGTAATATTTGAACCTATAATTCTTTTTATATTTATTTTCTATCAAATAAATATTATTTTTGTGCCATGTCTGTTCTTATACTCAATAAAGTCTCGAAAATATTAGGCCCGACACGGCCCACTTATATACCGTGTCGTGCCTGTGCTCGTGCCCGTGCCCATGAAGTTTAGGCTCGGCACGGCCCATAAATTATTCGTGCTTGTGCCGGGCCAGCCCATTTATTTCTTGCCCGTGCTCGTGTTGTGTTCTAACTGTGTCGTGTCGTGATAACCCGTGGGCGGCACGGCCTGGTGCCCATGTACACTCACCAACCACAACTAACCATGCATAGAACTCAAGTCCAAGGAACAGACGACGGGGCAACATAGGTCCTCACCGGGGTAAGATATGAACATGCAAAACAAGAATGAATTACAAATTCTATACTAGTGGGGTCATGACCTTTTTGGTGCAAAAGATGTGCACAATCATCAACACTCAACCCTATCGTCTCTCCACTACGGCGGCAACCTCTAAATTCTAGAGTTCACGGGACGGTTGTCATCACTAGCTTGTCCGGAGGTCTTAGACACGGGTTCAAATGACTGACTATTGTCTTGGACATGGGGAAAAGGATTTTTGGGTGGTGGCCAACATGGCATTAGGTACTATTCAACCTAAAATCCAAAGGTTCTATGGTTTCGACTAAGAACCTTTTCTACAATCGACGACCACTAGCATCGGCCAAAAACCACATTTCAAACCTAGTATTGAAGAAGGTCATCAACAATTTAGGTGTTTCAATGGCTTGAGTGCCAAGAAACCCTTTCTACAACATACACTTAGACTTTTGTAGTCACTCTTTACTTTTATTTACCCCGTTTTATTACTTCTTTTCTTTCTTTTGCTCTTTCTTTCTTTTTTTCTCTTTTTCTTTTTTTTTTTCCTCGAGGGGGGTACTAGAGAGTGCAACGCATGCCACCTATCCTTAAACGAACAATGCTCTCCATTAAGAACTTTCCTCCAACACTACCTCCTCATTTTTAGCAAGAACCGTGCAAAACCACCTATGTAGAACCTCAATGGAGCTCAAAAGCGGGAATTGCGAGACACAAGGATGACTCACACTTTGACACGAAGAAAGGATGGGGGTTCATTCTTTCAAACATCATTAAGCTCAACAAGCACGAACTCCTAGCATTAAAACTACCCCCAAAGTCACACAGCTCAAAGGGGTTGACTAGGGGATAAAATGTTTCGGGACAATCAACTTTTGGGCGTGGACTAATCTTATGCCTCCATCATATTCACTAGTGACAACGGTGAATGTTACACACCATGGCGAGAGGGATCTATCACACATGAAAAAGACGATCGGCACAAATCTCACATTGCTACCTAGCCGCCCAATCATCTATTCCAATTTCAAAAACTTCAATGTATAGTAATTGTAATCAAGGAGTAACCAAGTCAAGACATCCATTCATTTAAGCACACATGAGAACTAAGCTTCTGCACAACCATAATGCACTCTCTGTCGTCATAATAGGATCGATTACATGCAACAATTCAAGATCGATGCCAAATAAGCACTAGATTCACCCACCAACCAGCCATTTTGATCATGAATTGCTTGGAGCCCTCAAATTTGGGCATACATCAAGGCTCCAAGCATTCAATCACACACAAGCATAAAATAAACTACTCCCCCCCCCCCCCCACACACACACACTTAAGCTCGACATTGCCCTTAATGGCTAAAATAGAGGGTAGAACGATGTTACCGCATGGATTGGTTAATGAAAGTTGGAGAATTTCCCGGGGTAGGATGTTTGAGATTGAAAGGGAAAACAAAAAAAAAATCACAAACACACACACATTCTTGCACGAGACGAGGTTATTACACATAACAAAGTTTCACATTACGATTCACACGACATACCTCCGTTAGGTTTCCTCCCAACTAGAGCTAGTTTAACGTCTTAAGCTAGACGGAGACTCCGGGCTAAACATCTTGTAGAAGCACCACCTCCTTCTGAGGCATTACCTCTTCGCCGAGGTAGCATTTGAGCCGGTGTCCGTTTACTTTGAAGATCCCTTGCTCCGGGTGGGAAATCTCCACCAGGCCATAGGGAAACACTCAGGTAACCGAGTACGGGCCCGACCATTTTGATCCCAACTTCCCAGGGAAAAGACATAACCGAGAGTTGTACAAAAGCACATGCTCCCCCGGTTGAAAGTCTTTCCCCCCTTTGAGTCTTGCGTCATGCAGACGCTTCGTCCTCTCCTTGTAAATCTTAGTGTTCTCGTAGGCGTGAAGATGCCACTCTTCGAGTTCAAGCACCTGCAACTTCCTCTCATTTCCACACAAAGTAGGGTCCATATTCAATAGTTTGGTGGCCTAAAAGCCATGCGCTCTAGCTCTACGGGAAAATGACACGCTTTGCCATATACCAACTGGTAAGGCGAGACGACTATTGGTGTTTTGTAGGCTGTGTGGTATGCCCATGGAGCATCATCGAGTTTCGCACGGTCTTTTCCATAATCCTCTTCATTTCCTTATTTGACAATTTAACCTGACCACTTGTTTGAGGGTGGTAGGCCATGGAACCCCTATGGGTGGCACCATAGCGATCAGGGAGTTTGTCCAATTGCCCTTAAAAATGGGTTCTTCGATCACTAATGATGGCCCTCGGGGTCCCAAAACGTGAAAACAATTTCTTCTGGAATCTGCGACTCGTCTTGCATCATTGGTAGGTAGGGCTTGCGCCTCTACCCACCTCGAGACGTAGTCCACGGCTACTAGAATGTACTTATTTCCAAAATACGATGGAAAAGGGCGCATGAAAACGATGCCCCATACATCGAAAATCTCACAGATGATGGAAATTTTTTCGGGCATATCATTTTGGTTAGAGACATTACCTGTTCTTTGGCAGCTATCACAATATCGGACGAATGAGTCGGCATCCCGGAACAGCGACGACCACTAGAACTCAGATTGAAGCACCTTACTTGCGGTGTGGTTTCCACCGTGATGCCCTCCTGTTGCTCCCCCATTAGCTTAGAATAGCCATCATTTCCCTTTCCGGTACACACCTTCGAATGATACCATCGACCCCAATCCGAAAAAGGTGAGGATCATTCCAAAAGTAGTATTGGAGATCGGAAAGAAACTTTATTTTTTCATTTGTATTCATTCCCTTCAGTAGTTGTCGTCTGACCAAATAGTTGGCAAAGTCGGCGAACCACAGAGTGGCACTCTCAGCCACGGCAAGCACAAATAACTTCTCGTCGGGGAAAGTGTCATTAATCTCGCCTTGGAACGTGCTCCCCCCGAAACCCTCAAGTCGAGAAAGGTGATCCGCCGAAAGTTTCTCAACCCCTTTCTTGTCTTTGATCTCCACATCGAACTGTTGAAGAAGCAGGATCCATCTGATCAAGCGGGGTTTAACGTCGGTCTTGCTCATCAAGAAACTGATGGCAGAGTGATCGGTGTATACAACGACCTTTGACAGCACAAGATAGGACTAGAACTTGTCGAAGGCAAAGATGACCGCAAACAATTCCTTTTCAGTAGTTGTGTAGTTCTCCTGAGCCTCGTTCAATGTCTTTAGGCATAGCATATGGGTTAGAAATATCTCCCCCTCCTTTGACCCAACACTGCTCCCACTACGTAATCGCTAACATCACACGTTAGCTCGAAAGGGAGGGTCCAATCCGTAGAAACCATGATCAGGGCATTTTTGAGCCTAGCCTTTAGGATATTGAAAGCTTAAAAACACTCCTTCGTGAAGAGAAAAGGTGTGTCCTTCTCTAGAAGCTTAGTTAGGGGTAGCGCGATCTTTGAAAAGTTCTCTATAAATCGACGATAGAATCTCGCAAGCCAAAGAAGCTCCTAATGCCTTTAATTGATGTCGAAGGGGGAAGCTTACTTATGGTTTCGACTTTGGCTCGGTCTACCTCAATGACCTTCTTCGAAATCTTGTGCCCCAAAAAAATGCCCTCTCATACCATAAAATGTGACTTCTCCCAACTCAAAGCCAAATTGGTCTCTTCACACCGCGCAAGAACCTTCTCCAAGTTGGCCAAGCAGTGAGCATCATTCAAACAACGATAGTCAATGCACACCCTCCACCAGGTCACCGTCCTTGTTGGTATGAGATCCTCCTTCTCATTTGTCACCACTGTCATCCCTCCTTTCTTGGGAACCAACTGATTGCCAGAAATGGGGTAGATGAACCCATCGTCCAGGAGCTTGATCACCTCAGCCTTCACCACCTCCTCCAAGTTAGATACACATGCCGTTGAGGTTGGCGGACCGGCTTGGCGCCCTCCTCCATGAGGATCCTGTGCGAACAAAATGAGGGCCCAGTTCCTTGGATATCAGTGATCTTCCATGCAATGGGTCTCTCATGATGATGCAAGACCTCGATCAATTGGTTTTTCCGCTCAAATGTGAGGTTTGCATTGATGATGACCGGGAGCTTATCGTCTTCCCTTGGGAAGTCATATTCAAGGTGGGGAGGCAACGGCTTCAAATCCAAATCGGGTGGCTCTTCCAAAGAGGTGGGAATCTTGGGTATGGGGGGTAAAACATCCACCTCCATTTTGTGGGTCACAGCACAGAATTCCTCAGCTCATGAGGGTTGTCCCTCCTCTTCCTAAGGCTCCAAATCTTTAGCACCTACTAAAAAAACACTCCTCAAAAGGGCCAGTAGGATTGGAACCCGCGGACGCGATTGCCGCAATGAAATCATATACATCATCACAGTATTCAATATCATCATGAAGGCAAGAACACTTAATGCTATCATCTATTGAGAAGGTAACCTCCTCCTCCCCTCCCCTGGGTACCAACTTCCCCCCATGCACATCGATCAATGCTTTTGCGGTGGCCAAAAAGGGTCTACCCAGAGGGTCTCAACTTTAATGAGTAGATCCTCAACCACACCATAAGGGTGCACTATGGACCTATCGGCCAACTGGATATTCATCCTAGTAGTTCTAGGTTCACCTAGATCTAACTTTTTAAATAATCTATACAACATCACATTAATGCTAGCCCCTATGTCTGCCAAGGACTTCCCCTATGCTCAAACTGCCAATAAAACAAGAGATAGTGAAACTCCTTGGATCCTTGTGCTTTGCGGGTAAGTGGTTCTGTAGTATTGTTGAGCACTCCTCATTCAGGGTCACAGTAGTCATTCCTTCCAGCTTCTTCTTGTTGGTGAGGAGGTCTTTCAAGTACTTCTCATACTTGGGCATCTGAGTGAGGGCTTCAACAAATGGAATGTTGAGGTGAATTTGGTTCATGAGCTTCATGAAGTGGGCTCCGCCATAAGCTCTGTGCGGAGCCTGGTGGGGTAAGGAAGAGGTGGACTTTCTTTCCCTTTCTTCTGTTCTCGGTGAGGAGTCGAGTCCACTTTATCCTCAACCGTCACACTTGAATCCCTTTCTTGCTCGAGGGGAGTTGTGGCTTTGGTTTGCTCTTCCGCCCTGGGAGATTTCTTCTGGGGAGGTACTTCCCTCGTTTCTCTCCCGCAACGAAGGGTCACTGTCCTTAGTTCATCTTCATATGATTGTCTCCGGGAAAGGGTTGCTTGCGAGATTGCACTCATCCTTGTGGTCAAGGTTTTCAAGTGTGATTGATGACTTTGCAACCCTGCCTCTATGGCTGAGAACTTCTCCGTCGCCTCCCCCATGAATCTTTCTATTTTTTTCAAACTTTTTGGAGCTGGAACTGACAAAGGTAGTCACAAGCTCCTCCAAAGTAGACATCCTGTCGGGACTCGCTGGGGAGATAGAGTACAACTGCTAACAAGAGCCCTCTTCCTCATTCATCACTTGGCGCTCCGCCCCTTCATAGCTTGCACTCACACTCCAATCACACAACGCTACTAGCTTCTTCTCCCGCTTCTTGCCCTCTATGAAGGCATCAATCAACCGATAAATCTTATCTTCGAGCGGGGGACTCGCTCCTACACTTTGCACTCCCCTTGTGGTGCTTCTCTTTCCACTTATCCTCAAACCCAATCATACCCTTTACTTGCCATTTCCTCAAGCAAATCGGTTACTTGGGGTGGAGTCATGTTCATCAACTTCCCTTGACATAAGAATTCAATGAGGATCTTGTCGCCTTGGTGGAGACCGCCATAGAAGGTCTCAATCTGGAATTGCTCCTCGAATCCATGACGTGGGCATTGGAGGAAGTAGTCGGAGTACCTTTTCCAAGCATCCCTCAATGTCTCATTTTCCTCTTGCTCAACGTGGGTGATCTTCTTGCGCCACTCTGTTGTCTTTGAAGGTGCGCAATACCGAGTCATAAACTTGTTGAGCATATCATTCCACGAAGTGATCGAGAGAGTCGGTCTATTGTTGAGCCACAGAGACGCATTCCCCACAAGAGAGTAGGGGAATAGCCTCAAGTTCACAGCATCCTCGGGAACACCATTGATCTTCAAACTCCCCTCAAGTTCAATGAACTTCTGAACATGCACTCTTGGAGACTCGTTGCTAATCCCATGAAATAGGGCATTGTTTTGAATCATGGTGACAAGGACGGGCTTGATCTCGAAATTGTCGGCAGCCACGGGCGGATTTCGAATGGCGGGTTTGTGATCGGTTTTTAATATCGGTTATTTCATAAACCTTGAACCTCTTGTTCATCTCGAGTTCGGTTTTAATAACACTGATAATATCCTTATTATCATATTATCAGTGATTTGTCTTTTATGAACGAAACTAGATTGGTTGGTATGAACAAGATGAGGAATCAAAGTATGGAGTCTGTGAGCAATAATGTTAGCCATCACTTTGTAACCTTCCTTACAAAGACTAATGAGTCTAAGCTAAATCATATAGGCCGGTGCCTCTACTTTAGGGATAAGGGTAAAGATGGTTTTGTTCATTGATTGAATCTCCTCAGGGTTAATGAAGCATAGAACAATGAAGGAAATGAGTGCTTTCCAAGCGCTTTCAGCCCGTTCTATGGGGTTCAAGAAATTGAGACCATGGGACATCGAAGAAAGTTTCCAAGCTGGCTTTGGTTAAAAAGTTTGGGTAAAAGGACCAGAGCCATAAACACTGAAGTTTCATAATCAGTAACTACTAAGCATATAAGCAGAAACCCTTTCAGAGAGAGCAGAGACAAACCCCCGAGCTAGGAATCCTCAGAAACCCAGAAACCAGAATGGTGAAAATCACAAGCACCGAAACGAAAAGCGACAGAATATTGTACCAAAGTAAACGCTGAAACAGGAAAGGAAAATACAGCTACTGATAACAATAAACCAGACTAATACTCTTCCCCTACACCTTCCTCCTCCTCTTCATAATCCTCATACCCTTCCTCTTCAGCCGTAGCATCCTGGTACTGCTGATACTCCGAAACCAAATCGTTCATGTTGCTCTCCGCCTCAGTGAACTCCATCTCGTCCATGCCCTCACCAGTGTACCAATGCAAGAAAGCCTTCCTCCTGAACATAGCAGTGAACTGCTCGCTCACCCTGCGGAACATCTCCTGGATCGAAGTCGAGTTGCCGATGAATGTTGATGCCATCTTTAATCCTGTGGGAGGGATGTCACAGACGGTAGACTTCACGTTGTTGGGGATCCACTCGACAAAGTAGGACGAGTTCTTGTTCTGAACGTTGATCATCTGCTCATCGACTTCCTTGGTGCTCATCTTGCCACGGAACATGGCCGAGGCAGTGAGGTACCTGCCGTGGCGTGGATCAGCGGCGCACATCATGTTCTTCGCATCCCACATCTGCTGGGTCAGCTCCGGGACAGTAAGGGCGCGGTACTGCTGCGACCCACGAGATGTGAGCGGAGCGAACCCGACCATGAAGAAGTGGAGCCGTGGGAAGGGAATCAGGTTGACGGCAAGCTTGCGGAGGTCGGAGTTGAGCTGACCAGGGAAACGCAGGCAGCAGGTGACTCCGCTCATGGTGGCTGAGATCAAATGGTTCAGGTCTCCAACTGAATCAAAACAAACAGAATGGATTAGCCAACTTCCAAGATGAAATGATCAATTTAGAGTCTGATCATGATACTTACAGCTAGGTGTGGTGAGCTTGAGGGTTCGGAAGCAGATGTCATAGAGAGCCTCGTTGTCAAGAACCATACACTCATCTGCGTTCTCGACGAGCTGATGAACTGAAAGAGTCGCGTTGTAGGGTTCAACAACTGTATCAGACACCTTTGGTGATGGGAAGACGGAGAAAGTGAGCATCATTCGGTCAGGGTATTCCTCTCTTATCTTGGAGATCAAGAGAGTTCCCATCCCTGAACCAGTACCTCCTCCCAAAGAATGGCAGACCTGGAAACCTGCAACAGAATACAAACCAATGGCAACAATCAGTCACCGCAAAGTAAGAGCTAGAAAGACCAGTGCATCCAAACGGTAGCCATAGTGAAAATCTATCGTACGTTCCATAAGAAGCTGAGCATCCATCACAGTTCAAATGGAGAATCAAACCCACAATCAATCCATTGTATATCAGGAACGGCTCTAGATACAGAACGCTAACCAAACATCGGTTGCTCTTCGACAATCAATCAGCGAATAAATAGCTAACCCTAATTCAATCGAGCAAAAGCTACCAAAACAGCGAAGTTCGCAGAAAGAGGGGAAGTTACCTTGCAAGCAGTCACAGTTCTCGGCTTCCTTCCTCACGACGTCGAGAACAGAGTCGATGAGCTCGGCGCCTTCGGTGTAGTGTCCCTTGGCCCAGTTGTTGCCGGCGCCGGACTGGCCGAAGACGAAGTTGTCAGGGCGGAAAATCTGGCCGTAGGGACCAGATCTGACGCTGTCCATGGTGCCAGGCTCCAGATCCATGAGCACGGCGCGGGGGACGAACCTCCCGCAACTGGCCTCGTTGTAGTAAACATTGACCCGCTCGAGTTGGATATCGGTGCTGCCCTGGTACCTTCCGGTGCTGTCGATCTCGTGCTCGGCACACACGACCTCCCAGAACTTGGCTCCGATCTGGTTGCCACACTGGCCGCCCTGGATGTGGAGGATCTCACGCATCTTCGCCGGTGGAAATGGATATCGCCGGAGCAGAGAAGCAAAGAGTGTTTGTTAGTTGGGTGAGAAAGCTCTGCTCTTCTCCGCTCTGTGAATGGGAAATGGGAGACGGCAGAACGGGGGGAATAAAGGGAGATTATATAGTAAGAGGACGGAGGTGGGGTTTGGAGCCGTTAAATGGGGCGTTTAGTGGCGACAGCCGTGACGGACGTTTGCTTCGTTTAGAGGGAATTTGAATTTTGAAATGAATTTGGGGAAATAGTCTATCCCGCCTTTTCCGCTTTTCTCGGTTTTAACGAGGGAAAGGGTTCTTAACTTGTCTAGTGGGAGGCTCACTCGTGTTGAGAGTGACGCTATTGGGCCTTTCATTGGATATGATTCAATGGGCCGACTCTAACTGCTTAAGGCCAAGTACAATGTTAATTCCCAAATTTGGGGACTTCATCCTCAAATTTGGGGATTATTCTCATTTTTTCTTCTTTTACTCTAATACTAAATTTTTTAATTTGAATTTTTTTTAGTTTTCCAATTAATTAAAAATGTACTTATAGAAGGTTTAATATAATTTGTTCATGTCAATTTTGTATAGTTCTTCAGCATTTTTAAATATAAATTTTTCGATAGAATTTTTTTTAATTTCGAGACTGATATTTTTGGCGAAAAATTATTGACCGAATTTTTCTTAACACACAACACTTGAAAATGATTAATCTAATTAAACCTCTAATTAACCCCAATTGAACCAAAAATATTAACTAAAAAAAGAACGCCAAGTGGCGGGACCAACCGTCAATCAAGCGATCCCCAAAAATGGAGGAGTCGCCATTTCCTACGCCAAATTTGGGGAGCATATGGTGATTATCGCCATTTTTGGCGATTCCCCCAAATATAAAGACTCCGTTGGAGTCAGCCTGAGAAGAAGCAAAGAAGAATTTTTGGTGAAACGTTTCGTTTTCTATATTTCCGCTCAAAGAAAAGGAAAACCCATACAAAATGGTAAAGCTATTATTTGTATTTAGAAGATTTTATTCTAGAGGTTACACTACAATACAAAGTCATCTCTAACAATCAGCTTCTAACACTTGTACAATCTATTTGTTTCTCTATGTAAGACCAGCTAAATGCAGTTATATCATTTCTGATTATTTTCCTACTCGAGTTCGAATCTGAATTCCTCATTTCTACAACAGAAATAATCATCTCCTTCCTTCTTTTTTGAAAGTCACCTTCCTTCTTCCTTTGGCACAAGCTTGAAGGTGTTATTTCTCTTCATGTTTCACTAGTTCTTCATATATGATATTTTACAGCCCACTGCAAACCGGCGAGTAAAGATCATAGACTCTCAATTTGAAGAGTATCCAGTGAAATGTGCGTGCACTCAATCCTTTTGTAAATATATCAGCTAGGTTCCTTTCACTTGGGATAAGCTAGATGGTGTTCTTTCTCTTCATGTTTCACTAGTTCTTCATATATGATATTTAACAGCCCACTACAAGCTAGCGAGTGAAGATCATAAACTCCCAACTTAAAGAGTATCTAGTGAAACTTGTGTGCACTCAATCCTTTTGTAAATATATCAGCTAGGTTCCTTTCACTTGGGGCATAGTTTAGGGGTGGGCATACGATTCGGTAAAATCGAACCTAACCGAATTGAACCGAATTCAAACCAAATCGAAACCGAATAACATTAATTCGGTTCGGAATTCGGAAGAGAAAAGGGTATATTTCGGAAACCAAGGTCCTTTCGACCGAACCGATTTTCCGAATTCCGACCGATTTTCCGAATTACTATAATTGCAAGTTCCAAATGGTGGATTTTTATGTTTGTACTTATTATGAGACTTAAATATTTGAATTATGTTAGTGTTTTATGACTTATGTGTTGAAATGTTTGATTTTATCATTGATGATGCATTTAATTGCATATTTGTTGTTTACATTAGGGGTGAAAAATAATTTAAAAGAGAAAAAATACAAGCTAACCTCACAAGTTCGGTTTTTCATACAAAACCGAACCGAACCGATTATAATTTGGTTTGAACCGACCGAACCGAATTATAATTCGGTTCGAATTCGATTTGAGGTTTGATGGAACTCGGAAACCCAGTATACATTATTTCGGTTCGGTTTGAACCGAACCGACCAAATGGCCACCCCTAGCATAGTTCAACTAAAATAAGTCATGCTTCCATTATATCCCTAATTATATGGCAGCCAATCACTATGTGTTTAGTTCACTCATGGAACACATAATTTTCAGCCATATGAATTGTGGATTTGTTATCACAATAAATCTGAATAGGTCTTAATGTAGGACTAAGGACAAACTATTGGAATGGGGTATTGTTGATAATGATGATTGTTTTTTTTTTTTTTGTGCAAGGATTAAAATACCGTACCATACCCCACGATTCGACCTTAAAACCCTTCTACCGGAAGCAAAACCGGTAGGCGGTATTTGATTTTATAATACGGTTGAACCATGGTTAAACCATAATTATAACATAAAATACTCTACCGCTGACTTTTCCGGTACGACCTCCGGTACAGTATTTCAATCCTTGGTTCTTTGTGGAGGATCTAGCGAGACAAGGGATCATCTCTTCTTCTGTTGTCCATTCTCTTCTGCTATCATTCTGCAGTTTTTCCCAAACATCAGCTAGCCAACAACGTGGTAGGGATGTCTGAATCAAGTTTGTGTGATGGTACAGCAGTAGGGGGAGATGGGACTACTCTATGGCGCAGTCTGGTGCTGGATTGTAGGGATGTTGTGGAAGGAAAGGAACCCTCGAGTTTTTGGGAATCGACCGCGATCTAATCAAGCACTTATACATGCTATATGTGATGAAATACACTTGTATAGTTTAGGTAGTACGCAGTTCGGTTTATTTTTGCCCGTCAGTGGGCTGTACTGGAGGTAGGCAGTATTTCAGTTCCCATGTCTGTTGTACAGGTTCAGTTTTTTGAGAGCTTGATCACTTTGATCAAAGTGGAGCTTTATAAAATGGATACCCAATTACCGAAAAAATAAAAAAATAGGTCTTAATGTTCACTATGAAAATCTGATAGGAATATTTTAACCCACTACCCTTCACATGACAATTGTGATAAAGCTCTATACTCTGCGTCATATGGAGATTTGGAAAATGTACCTTGTTTCTTTGCCTTCCAGGTTATTAGAGAACTTCTCAAAAATGTGCTTTATTATGTGACAGATCTTCTCGTGCCATGACAAGCTCCCCAATCCAAGCCATTGTATCTTGATAGTATGGGTTTGATACTTGAAGAAAATAACAATCTCTGTCTTGGTGATTGTTTGACGTACCTTGTAATTCTACGGGGAGCCTTGAAATGTGTTGTCCTTGGTTTAGATTGGCCATTTGGTAGTTAAATAACTCATCCTTATAATTAGCCTTCTATAACCTCTATCATCTTCCACACTGGGTTTCCTTCCATGGCTGAAGCCTTGTTTACATGTCAATGAGAGTGTTGATGTGTTTAGAATTTGCAAAACCTATGTCAACAAGAAGGTCTAAACAATATTTCCTTTGGGAAACTCATATCCCATTATCACATCATGTTGTCTCCATTCCTAGGAAATAATTCAACCTTCCTAAGTTGCTAATTTTGAATTCAGAACCCAAATGACTCACTCCTACTGTCACTCTAGAAAATGGCCAAGTGTAACCACTTCCTAAAGCGTAGTATAGCGGGTTTGGGTTTTATTGTCAACCCGGGTCCTAGATGTGATGACTACTCAGTGAATTCGTATTATCTAGCAATGAAACTTTAGTGAAGATCTAAACTAACAAGCAAGCAAAGCAACTAAACTGTTGTTTTCAGGTTAAGAGAGGTCACCCGGATATGGTTCCCCCTAGACTGCAGTTAAGCCGGATTGTAATTACCAAGTTCAATTTCTATGATAGTTATACTGCGGAAGGTTCTCAAACAGCCTGAAGTCTCGACTAAAGTTCTTCAGACCCTCTCAATCTGAGTCTCTAGCGGGCGACTAACCTCCACCGGAGTAAACAGATTGAGGCCCTAACGAACCAAACCTCCACTACCGAATTGAATTCGGTACAGAATAACGAATTGGCTCCTCGACTAAAGTCACCAATTCGCTACCTTCAATTAAGGATGCTCTATCAACCTAGGCAGATATTCTCATTCTAGGTTAAAGCAGAAACAACAGGAATTTGATCAGGATTCATGCCATTCAATCATTCAAACCTCAATCGAATATAATCAAATCATAGAAACAGTACTTGGGTTCATACAATCAATCCTAACATACAGATCTAGGGTTTCCCACACCCAGATGAATGTGAGAACTACTCCATGGAGAAAGAAGCAAAAGCAGAATCAGATGCGGAAACCATACTGTGAAGGATGGATTTCAGCTCCTGGACGTTGATCGACACTCTTCCAAGCTCAAGCCAAGCTCCAATGGTGATGAAGATCAAGCTAGGGCACTTGGAGACTCTTGTTCGTCGCTTTCTCTCTCTAGGAATCGCTCTGTCTCTCTAAAACTCAAATCCCCTCTCAATTTGGCTGAAATCTGCCTAAAAGGGCATCACTGGCCAGAACACGGTCGAGGGCACGGCCGTGTTCTGGTCCAGCCCGCCCGTGTTTTCTGCCACGTGGTAATTACACGGCCACGGGCTGGGGAAAGCACGGGCGTGTTCTGTGCAAAACACGGGCGTGTTCTGGTCGACCCCGCCCGAGTTTTTTTAGCTGGTGTAGCTCTCTGGTGGGAAGTCTCGGCGGTAAAAACATGGCCAGGAACACGGCCGTGTTCTGAGGGCCTCCTGCCCGTGTTTTGGCCCTAGCTCGACCAAACGACTTCCAAACGATCCGAAACTCGCGCTTGGCCTTCCCTTCGACGCCTGGGACCTAAAATAGGACAAAATAGCACAACCCGGCGTAAAATAGGCCAAAACACACAACTATGCTCCGCAAATGGATAATAAATAGGGGTATAAAATCATGCAATTACATCGTTATCAAACTCTCCCACACTTAACCGTTTGCTTGTCCCTAAGCAAACTAAGTCAGACACCAGGTAAGCTCAAAACATTCCAATCAAGCAGGCTTTAGGGCAAATCATATTGGCACAAAACACGTGGATCATATTGGCTTTCGATCATCAACACATGGCAACTCGAACGACAACCTAGACAACCACCACAGATGACATTCGAATGCAATAAAGTCGAGCAAAGGGAGAGTTCTTTCCTGTTCACCAACCAACATAGACTTGACTCAATCACTTGTTCAAAACAGTCACTTCATGCACAAAGCTCAAGATATCAGAATTAAGACCGAGCAATCTAGGTCCTCACCGGGGTAAAGAGTATAGAAAATATGAGAAAATGAATCGCTCACTCTCGACCAGTGGGGTCAGGACAATTTGATGCGAAAAATGCGCATGCTTACTCTCTCAATCCCTAACGTCTCTTCACCATGAATGCAGCCTCTAAATGCTAGAGTTCACATAGGGGGTGTCACCACTAACTAATTCGGAGGTCTTAGACACAGGTTCAAATGACTGGCTAGGGTCTCGGACATGGGGAAAAAGCCTTTAAGGTGGTGGTAGTTCTAGAACAAGGTTCCACATTTCCAAACCCAACAAAACCACAGTCAAGCAAACCAGTAACTTTCATTCTGCTATTCTGCATTACTCAACTTCTTTAGGCACAAGAGCGAAGGAGGTTATATAAATGTTAGCATTTCCTAGCACGACTGCTAAGAAACACTACCTAATGGGCACTATTCAGAATTTTTGGTGGTGGCTCTCTTTTGCTTTCATTTTTTCTTTGTTTTTCTTTATTTTTTTTCTTTATCCATTCCTTAAGAGAACCACCACCTCTGCACATTTTTCAATTACACGCCCAACTTTTAAGCACTACCTCCAACCCTCACATTACATTTAGCAGAAATAGCAAAGAACATGTAAAAATCACTCTGTGAAACCTTCTAAAAGATGCAAAAAGGGTGACTTTTCATTGAAGACAGAAAGAGAGGAAAACACACGGCTCAAAGGGGCTGACTAGGGGTATGACACACCAGGACAGTCAATTTGGTCGTGGGCTAATCCTATGCCTCCATCATCTTAGCTAGTGACAACGTGAATGCTACATTCCATGGAAGAGGGAACTATCGCACAAGAAAGAAACGAGCAGGCTCAAATCTCACATGGCTACCTATATGCTCTATCTCACCTTCTGATTCCCTGAACTAGATGCATAAATGACTGTCAAAAGCAATTGATCAAATGCAAGTCGCAGTTGGTAAGCAAACAGTTGAAAACTGAAATCCTACACAACTCTACTACACATCTCACTCATCGTAATAGGCTGTCTTAGTCACACTCAAGTGTCATGCATCGAGTCAAAAGCCATTCAATTCTCTAATCACATCCACAATGCCAATACGATCAATTATCAAGCAAACAGCAGTGCTTGGAGCCCTCAAATCTCGAGATTTGGACAGTGGACTAGGCTCCAAGCACCCATACACACGTTCCAATTAATACAAAGAACCCCCCCCCCCACACTTAAACGCGACAATGTCCTCAATGGAGCAGAGGGAAGGGGAACGATGTTACCGTGAAATCAGGAACGGAGATGGAGAGGCAGACCAGACAATAGCAGAGGACGGGAAGGGGACCCAGTCCGAGGCACAGAGCTAAAGTCAACAAAAGACACACACTGGGTGATAGAACCAGAGTTCCAGGTCTACAATCCAAAATAAAATAAAAAAAAATAAAAAAAAAATCCAAATGAAACAACAAAAACATGGAGTCTCAGTCTGGAACAGGAAGCACGGGCATAACCAGGTACTCTCTCCACTAGAAGTCATCGCCACCATCGCCGGCAGGTGGTGGGTACTGGTCCTCATACCCCGGGGACTGGACGAAGGGATAGTGAACTGCGTTCGGGTCCATGCCCAGGAATGACATGAAGTAGTGCTGGCCGGACATCAGACGACGGCCGTGGTCCCTCTCACGATCGAGGCAGGTGTGAATGCGCTCCTGGCCGGCCAGAATGCGCTCGTTCTGCTGAGCGATGGCCGCCAACTGATCAGTGATGGGCACCACCACGGGGGGAGGGGACCCCGGAGCAGGAGATCGGGGCGCAGCGGAGGGGCTCGCGGGAGCCTGGACACGAGGAGTAGCACGGCGAGGAATCCGGCGAGATCCGGCGGCGCTGGACTCCGGCTGGTCTCCCTCTGCGGGCTCAGGTGGCTGGGGAAGACCCGCAATCCAGCGAACACGCCCTTGGCGAGCCACTAGGTACTGAGCGCGGAGGGTGTTCTCGCTGAGTGGAGTGGGCCCGTGGACCTGGGTCATCCCAGTGATGTCGACCCCGTAGTAGCGGGCCAGGGCCGTGATGACCGGGCCACAGACAAGGTCGCGATCCCGGTGAGAAGCTGCTTTCCCGAATGTCCGGGCGAGCACCGAGCCCAGCTGGATGGTGTCCTCACTGCGACCCATCGCCTCCAGGAAGAACAGGGTCCAGAGGGTGACCCGGTTGGCCGAGCCCCGACTGGGGGTGTAGGAACCGGTGAGCAAGTGGTTGAGGATGCGCCACTCAGGCCTGAGGAGGGAGGCCCGTGTCTGGCTCACGACGTACTCCTCGTCCACGTTGTTGGGCAGGCAGATCCGCCGGAAGTACGCTTGGCATGGAAAGTCGGTGGGATCAGTGAGGTCCAGGCGCAGGACCCCGTTGCTGGGGCGCGGGGAGTTGAGCCCAAGGACGCTGGCCAACTCCCAGTAGCTGATGGAGTGCTCGACCGCGCCGAGGGTGAACTGAACTGCATTACTATGGTCGGCATTCCCCCTCTGGTTGTGGCGGAAAGAGGCATAGAACTGCCAGACGAGCTCCTGGTAGGTCGACTCGGCGAGACAGAGAAGGCGCCGCCAACCATAGGCCTGCACTGCGGCCTCCATCTGCGGCCTGCAGTGAAGCCCCTCGAACACCTCAAAATCCAGGTGCAGGTGCTCGGGAATGGTGCGATTGCGGATAGTCTGCAGCGCATGGCGCTGGGTGATGCTCAAGTGGTCGAGGTAGCTTTCCATGACCCTGCAAAGCACAAGAACGGACAAAATGGGACACGAGCAAACAGGGTCAATGTTACTCAAGATCACACCGGGAGCCCTCATATCGAAAGATATGGACAGTGGACTAGACTCCCGGAGAAAAAGCATACCCATCACACGAAAATCACACAACCAAATTCACCAGGGGCCCTCAAATCGAGCGATTTGGACAGCGGACTAGGCCCCCGGGAAACAAACACCAAATCCAATCCAATTAAGCATCAATCAACCAACCACACCCAAAATCACCACAAACCCGTAATTAATTCCAACATGCAAATGGTAGGCCGAGGAACTGAAATCCCAAGATAAAATATAGCATGCAAAGAAAGCCATCGGCCTACCAAATCATTCTCAAATTATTGCACAATCACAAGTTCTTCACCTAACTCTAGGTATCGATTCTCCAAAAATAGAAGACAAGGCAAAGATAACACACCTGGAGACGCAAGGAGATACCCTGAGAAAGGTGAAGAAAGTGGTAACAAGCACCCAAAGTCGCCGGAAAACTCACCGGAGACTCGCCGGAGAACTCACCGCCGGCGACCCAACCTCGGCCAAACTTGCCCAAACCTCTGGGGAATGTGCTCCTCGACGCCAGGAGCGTGGGGGAGGTCGCGGTTTTTGATTTGGAGGTCGGGGGAGTGAGTTATGGCCGGAAAATCGAAGGGGAGGGTGAAAATGCGACTTTCCGGCGAGGGGGGGCGGCTAGGGTTTGGGAGAAATGGGGGAAATGAGGGGAGGGTCTGAAAAATTTGAATTTATAGGGGGGGATTAAAACACGGGCGGGCCAAAACACGGCCGTGTTCTGGCCATGTCCCGCCCGTGTTTTAAAGGCCGAGACAGTGCTCCCCCCACTTTAAAACACGGGCGGCCTGGGGTGCAAAACACGACCGTGTTTTGACCCCCAGGCTGCCCGTGCTTTTACTGCCGAGGGCAGTTCAGCGAGGCCCAAGCCAAGAATAAAACACGGGCGGGCAGAGGTCAAAACACGGCCGTGTTTTGGACCTCTGCTGCCCGTGTTTTCACTGCCGAGCCTATTTTGCCTTATTTTCCAAGTTCCAATTTCAAACCACCAAGACTCATTCGTGCCCCGGCTCTAAAATTTACTCAAACACACATTAAAAAGCACCGCCAGAGGCACGAAATACGTTCCAGACAGACTCCAAACAGACTCTATGACTCAAAAACCGACAAAAATGAAAGGGAAAAAAAAACAAAGGGTAGAAATGCAAACCGTGGTGGGGTTGCCTCCCCACAAGAGCTTCTTTACCGTCTTTTAGCTGGACGCCCATGGCGGAACTAAGGGTCCGCGAGTTCCACTACCAACTCCGCACGTTCGACCTCGTCTCCCAGGTAGAGCTTGAGACGATGGCCATTCACTTTAAATGGCTCAGTTTGTGGGTTGGCAATTTCGATTGTGCCATACGGGAACACCTGTGTGACCGTGAACGGTCCAGACCACCGGGAGCGGAGTTTTCCGGGAAAGAGCTTCAGGAGAGAGTTATAAAGGAGAACTCGATCACCAACCTGGAACTCTTTCGGACCCCGCAATCGTGCATCGTGTAGGCGCTTGGTGCGCTCCTTGTACAACTTGGTGTTCTCATAGGCGTGGTAACGCCACTCTTCCAGCTCCAACATCTGCATTTTTCGCTGACTCACTCCTACTGTCACTCTAGAAATGGCCAAGTGTAACCACTTCCTAAAGCGTAGTATAGCGGGTTTGGGTTTAATTGTCAACCCGGGTCCTAGATGTGATGACTACTCAGTGAATTCGTATTATCTAGCAATGCAACTTTAGTGAAGATCTAAACTAACAAGCAAGCAAAGTAACTAAACGGTTGTTTTCAGGTTAAGAGAGGTCACCCGGATATGGTTCCCCCTAGTCTGCAGTTAAGCCGGATTGTAATTACCAAGTTCAATTTCTATGATAGTTATACTGCGGAAGGTTCTCAAACAGTCTGAAGTCTCGACTAAAGGTCTTCAGACCCTCTCAATCTGAGTCTCTAGCGGACGACTAACCTCCACCGGAGTAAACAGATTGAGGCCCTAACGAACCAAACCTCCACTACCGAATGGAATTCGGTACAGAATAGCGAATTGGCTCCTCGACTAAAGTCACCAATTCGCCACCTTCAATCAAGGATACTCTATTAACCTAGGCAGATATTCTCATTCTAGGTTAAAGTAGAAACAACAGGAATTTGATCAGGATTCAAGTCATTCAATCATTCAAACCTCAATCGAATATAATCAAGTCATAGAAACAGTACTTGGGTTCATACAATCAATCCTAACATACAGAACTAGGGTTTCCCACACCCAGATGAATGGGAGAACTACTCCATGGAGAAAGAAGCAAAATCAGAATCAGACGCGGAAATCATACTGTGAAGATGGATTTCTGCTCCTGGACGTTGAATCGGCACCTCTCCAAGCTCAAGCCAAGCTCCAATGGTGTTGAAGATCAAGCTAGGGCACTTGGAGACTCTTGTTCGTCGCTTTCTCTCTCTAGGAATTGTTCTGCCTCTCAAAAACTCGAATCCCCTTCTGTTTTGGCTGAAATCTGCTTAAAAACCCGAATTCCCCGACTCGCACGGCCAGGGTGCACGGCCGTCATCTTGCCCGTGCGGCTCAAAATGCGGCGTACCATTAAGTCGAACTTTAGCCATCTCGCACGGCCAGGATTGCACTTTGCACGGCCGTGCGGATTTCACTTGTGCCCGTGTTTGCTCTCGCACAATCCCGCACGGCCAAACTGGTCACTTGCACGGCCGTGCGGGTTTTCTGCTCTGCCCGTGCGTGCTCTCGCACAATCTCGCACGGCCAAACTGGTCACTTGCACGGCCGTGCGGGTTGTGGGTGTGCCCGTGCGACTTCCTCAGAACCTCGCCATGCGTCCGATCCTCGTCCAGTCGACCCCAAACTCGCTCCCAAGCCTCCATTCACGTACTAGGACCTGAAATATCATAAACAAGCACAACCTAGCGTGAAATCGGCCTAAAACACGAGAATCAACACCTCAAACGGAGTAAGAGCAAGGGTAAAAACATGTGTAAATAACGGACTATCAAACTCCCCCACACTTAACCGTTTGCTTGTCCCCAAGAAAACCTATCTCAAACCAATGCAACTCTCCAGACCTCTGTAGCAACAAACAACCTCGATCGTAGGTAGAGGACTTCCTAGATCATTTAGCAGCTTACGAGGTCAACCGACGCACAAGTCATCCCATAACTTCTTCGGCGAGAACACTAGTCCCGAGTCGGCATCATGGTAAATAGTGAACAGAGGACAAATGAATCGTGGATGCAGAGACTCTCAAAAACAAAGATCATGGACTCACATTAATTCCAGGTGCTCGATTTTCTTTTTGAAACTGGTTGGAACCCCTTTTCTTTCTTCTTTTTGCTTGTTTTTCTGTTTTGTCTTTTTTTTCCAAGGGTCCAACCTGTTTTTGCAGAAAACGGGGGCTCCCACCTAGCAAAGGTTTTGCGGGAGCCCGGCTCTTACCGGCCATGCCAGGAGCAGTTGTCTCGAGCCACGTGCGGGGGAAAGACATGTAAGGGTGCTGGAGGTAGTAGGTGGAAATTGGGAACGGATTCCCGTCTCCCCTTACACACTTTCACCCTATTCGCACGGGAGACGTTATTTTAAAGCACATATTCGAGCACCTGTTATTTCCAAAACATGACACAAGAGTCCATGACAGGCAGAGAGTCCACAACACCACACAGTTCAAGGGTCCTAAGATCACTAATTCACTCAATCAACCAACACAATATGAAGAAGAAATGAGACTTCTTAAATGCATCAACATCCTCCATAGTGCTACACTACCTCCCTAGGTTGCAAATCACTACAGAGACTGTCAATTCAAAGCATACTGAGCAGGCAATTGCAAGGAACACGTACTTGGAGCCCTCAAATTTAAAAATTTGGACAGTGGACTAGGCTCCAAGCACACAAACAGATCTAATGCAGTCAAAAGATAAACATCCCCCCCACACTTAAGATCGACATTGCCCTCAATGGAGAAGAGGGAAGGAAAGGGGAAGGATGTTACCGGTATGCACGGACTGCAGGAGACTGGAAATGGACCCGTCGGCATGAAACGGACTGGAGAGGGGCTAGTCTGGAACAAAGCACAGCTAAAGGGGAACAAAAGAGCTCAAACACAATATGTTAGGTCCAATGTCAGCCCAATAAGACATCATCCAAAACAAAGGAAACAAACCAATCGCAATCCGACTCGAAACAAAACAAATAAATGAAAACCATGGCGGGGTTGCCTCCCCACAAGCGCTTCTTTACCGTCTTTTAGCTGGACGCCCATGGTGGATACTTAGGGAGGTGCAGGAACAGGTGCCTCCAAGAGCGGATCCACATCGCTCTTGAGGTACAGCTTCAGGTGGTGACCGTGCACCCGACGGGTGCAACCACCAGCATTGGTCAGCTCGACCTGGCCATCTGGCAGGATGCAAGCGAGTGAGTACTCGGACGGCCAGGGTGATCGTGATGCAGGAGGTGGGACCAGCTCATAGTGGTCTCCACCTTTCTTCCGAGTAGGCTTAGGCACCTGCTACTTCGGCCGCCACTCCTCCTTGAGCTTTTTATTCGGTGGTGAGGCTGGAGGGAGCGGCGGCGAAGGAGTGAGAGGGGGATCCTGCAAAATGGGAGGTGCAGAAGGATACACGACAGGCTCGTGTACCTGGTCAGAAATAGCAGGCACAGGTGTGACAGCAATCATAGCACAGTGATTGACACGCTAAAACACAACACCTAACAATGGCCAAGTGTGACCAATGAAAGGGACTGCAGTATAGTGGCACAAGTAATAAATATCGAATCCACGGGTCTCTAGAGTTACTATTACTCAGCTTCAGTTCATTATCTAGCAAACTAGATTAAGAATTGATTGATAAACTACTCTACTGACTACTCTACTAATTACAAGTTGGGAACTCACTTAGGTATGATTCCCCCTAGCTCCTCAATTAGGTCCAAGTTGCAATTACCTTTGGTTGATCTACTGTTGATTAAACTGCGGAAGATCCTAAATTAGCTTGGAATCTCTTAAGCTGACCAAGCCCTCTCAGACAGAATACCCGGCAGGCGACTAGCCTTCACCGGGATAGACTGCTGAGGCGATTCACACAGATCTCCACTACTGGAATGAATTCCAGTACAAAGCAGTGAATTGATTGACTCTCGCACAACCAATTCACTACTATCAATCAAGGAAGCTCTCTTAACCTAATCAGATTCTATCTATCATAGGTTAAAGGAGAAATCAAGAGAATTTGATCAAGATCCCATTGACTCAATAAATCATGCCTCAATCGATTATAATCAAACAATATAGCATCCAAAACTTCATACAAGAAAGATCCTAACTCATGGAACTAGGGTTCCTCAAAACCTAAGTGAAGGGAAGTTACTCCATAGAGAAGAGAGAGACTGCAGAAATCTGATCTAGATCTTCAATCTCCATCTCCAAGCTTGATTCCTGAGCTCCAATGGCGAAGAAATCCTCCAAAATAGCTCCAAGAATGTTTCCAAGTCGCTCTCTCTCTCTAGGGTTCGTCCTTGGGTGTTTGGGATCCAAAACCCAGCTCTCTCCTTTCCTTTGGCTGAAAATCGGGTTTTAAACAGCAATTCCCGACTCACACGGGCAGGCCGCACGGCCGTGCAGCTCACCCATTTGCCCGTGCGAAGGCTCGGTGATTTCCGCACGGCCACGACTCGCACGGCCGTGCAGCTCACCTTGCACGGCCGTGTGGCTCACCTTGCACGGCCGTGCAGCTCACCTTGCACGGCCGTGCGGATTTTCTGCTCTGCCCGTGTGGCTTGCTCAGCCTCTGTTTAATGCTTCGTTTCTCCCTCGTCCGAACTCCGAATCAGTCGCCGTTTGATCCCAGACGCTCGTAGTCTCGTCCTCTTTCGTTTCATAACAAGCTTGCATGATTCTTTGTCCATAAAGTGAGGTAAAAATCCATTCTTCTTCAGGTCATGCCCGAGTTTCTTCTCTCGAATCGTCCATTGATCTCTGATTGACTTGAAACTTGCGCCTATGCTTCACTTTATGTGCTAGGACCTGAAATGGGACAAAGGAACACAACCTAGCATAAAATAGGCCAAAGACGCAATAATTCAAGCTCAAACAATCAAGAAACAAAGGGGAAAACATGTGCAAATACCGAGTCATCAAATCCCCCCACACTTAACTGTTTGCTTGTCCCCAAGCAAACCTAACTCAAACCAATGCAACTCTCCAGACCTCTATAGCAACAAACACCCCAGATCGTAGGTAGAGGACTTCCTAGATCATTTATCAACTTACGAGGTCAACCGACACACAAGTCATCTCATAGCTTCTTCGGCGAGAGCACTAGTATCGAGTTGGCATCATGGAAAATAGTGAACAGAGGACAAATGAAATGTGGATGAAGAGATTCTCAAAAACAAAAGATCATGGACTCACATTTTTCAAGGTGCTCTATTTTCTTCTTGAAGATGGTTGGAACCCCTTTTCTTTTCTGTTTTGCTTGTTTTCTGTTATTTTTTTTTATTTCAAGGGTCCCAACCTGCTCTTACCGGCCATGCCAGGAGCGGATGTCTCGAGCCTCGTGCGGGGGAAAGACATGTAAGGGGGCTGGAGGTAGTAGGTGGAAATTGGGAACGAATTCCCGTCTCCCCTTACACACTTTCGCCCTATTCGCACGGGAGACGTTATTTTGAAGCACATTTTCGAGCACCTGTTAAACTCAAAACATGATACAAGAGTCCATGACAGGTAGAGAATCCACAACACCACATAATTCAAGGGTCCTAAGATCACTAATTCACTCAATCAACCAACACAATATGAAGAAGCAATGAGACTTCTTAAATGCATCAACATCCTCCATAGTGCTACACTACCTCCCTAGGTTGCATATTACTATAAAGACTGTCAATTCAAAGCATACTGAGCAGGCAATGCAAGGAACACGTACTTGGAGCCCTCAAATTTCAAAATTTGGACAGTGGACTAGGCTCCAAGCACACAAACAGCCAAACATTCACCCGCATAAATAATCGAACACCCCCCACACTTAAGCACGACATTGTCCTCAATGGAGGAAAGATAAGGAGGGTAGAACGAAGTTACCATATCAAGGGTGAATGATGATGCACGGGTCAGGCGGTGCATTCCAGGAAGAGAGAGTAATCAGAACACAAACACCACACAAAATCTCACAAAGGTTGAGTTATTGACTCTAAAATCAAATAACAAAACTTACTCAACCGAAGATAAATAGAGAAAGAAATGCAAACCGACTGGTTGGGTTGCCTCCCAACAAGCGCTTCTTTCACGTTGTGAGCCTGACGAGGGCTCCTAAGTTTCGGTCCATGCTAGAACCTCCTTGAAGTTGAGGTTCTCATCTATGAGGTGGAGTCTCAAGTCACAAGCAAGTGGTGTGGCAGGTGATGAAGGCTCGTGCACTTGATGCAGATGAAGTCTCCACCCTCGAGACCTCTTCTTCTCTTCTCTCGTCTCATTGCCCCAAACCAGATAAGACAGCATCAATTGGCCACCATCGCGTCCACCAAGAGGGACCGATGTCGATGTGGCCTTGGTCTGGCAAAGAGACACTGCAAATGGGTCCTTTCCAAGCAGCTCCTCGAAGTTTGGTGGAGATATCACATGTAACTCATGGCCGGTGCAGGCCTCTTCCACCTTAACTCCGTCCTCAGCCTGGACGCCAATTGCCTCCACAACCCCCCTTCCTTCTTCAAAATGTGGTCTCTCCCCTTGGAAAAGATCAAGAACTACCTCTTCTTTACTTTCTTCTTCATCCTCCACAACTTCCTTCCTCATCCTTGCTCGCTCTTCTTCTTCTAGAACAGATTGGAGAGCAAGTCGCCGGGCAATTTCTTCAATGGGACCAGCTTGCATCTCCTCGCACAGGCCCAGCATGTTAGAGCATAAATGAGGAACAGTGTGATCTGCAACCAGAGGACTTTCCTGATCATGATTATCATGGAAGTTCTCCGTGATAACTTCTGTATGCTCCTCAACGCCCCCGTTGCCCTTGTCATTCTCCACCTCTTCTAGCGTAGTAGCAGAAAGGTGATCTCGAGCAGGATGTGAGCAAACTTGCTTCACCCACTCTGTTTGCTTCGCTGAGCACTGAACAGTCTGCTCCATGTCATGGAGAAATGAGGGATCGGACGAGGCAAGGGCTTGGATTTGAAGATCCATATTGGAGCATGCTCTCTCAGTGTCTCGAGCAAACTGCTCCACGAGAAGCCTCAATTCATAGTTTGGATCTGGCTGTGGAGTGTAGCACGGCTCTGCAGATTGGCCCGTGAAGGCCGCCATGGGTAACTCCAGCGCCGATGGCCCTTCTGGTTGTGGGAGAAATTCTTCTTGGTAATGAGGTTGTTCTTGATATGCCCAGAGGTCTGGTTGTTCTCCGTAGAAAGGGGGTTGGTACTGGAACCCGAATCCATAGTCTTCTCCTCCTTGATTGCTACAGGGAGTCTCGGGGTAATACCACTCGGATGGTGGTGGATACCCCCAATGATTGGAGAAGCCATGAGGATCCATGATTCAGATCTGCACCAACAAAAACACCCAAGTGAAAAGCAAGGGTGGAAAACAAAAGAAAAACGCTAAAGTAACAAACTTCTGCCTTTCCTAATAATCTAGAAAGTCCCCGGCAACGGCTCCAAAAACTTGACACGCTAAAACACAACACCTAACAATGGCCAAGTGTAACCAATGATAGGGACTGCAGTATAGTGGCACAAGTAATAAACATCGAATCCACGGGTCTCTAGAGTTACTATTACTCAGCTTCAGTTCATTATCTAGCAAACTAGATTAAGAATTGATTGATAAACTACTCTACTGACTACTCTACTAATTACAAGTTGGGAACTCACTTAGGTATGATTCCCCCTAGCTCCTCAATTAGGTCCAAGTTGCAATTACCTTTGGTTGATCTACTGTTGATTAAACTGCGGAAGATCCTAAATTAGCTTGGAATCTCTTAAGCTGACCAAGCCCTCTCAGACAGAATACCCGGCAGGCGACTAGCCTTCACCGGGATAGACTGATGAGGCGATTCACACAGATCTCCACTACTGGAATGAATTCCAGTACAAAGCAGTGAATTGATTGACTCTCGCACAACCAATTCACTACTATCAATCAAGGAAGCTCTCTTAACCTAATCAGATTCTATCTATCATAGGTTAAAGGAGAAATCAAGAGAATTTGATCAAGATCCAATTGACTCAATAAATCATGCCTCAATCGATTATAATCAAACAATATAGCATCCAAAACTTCATACAAGAAAGATCCTAACTCATGGAACTAGGGTTCCTCAAAACCTAAGTGAAGGGAAGTTACTCCATAGAGAAGAGAGAGACTGCAGAAATCTGATCTAGATCTTCAATCTCCATCTCCAAGCTTGATTCCTGAGCTCCAATGGCGAAGAAATCCTCCAAAATAGCTCCAAGAATGTTTCCAAGTCGCTCTCTCTCTCTAGGGTTCGTCCCTTGGGTGTTTGGGATCCAAAACCCAGCTCTCTCCTTTCCTTTGGCTGAAAATCGGGTTTTAAACAGCAATTCCCGACTCACACGGGTAGGCCGCACGGCCGTGCAGCTCACCCAGTTTCCCGTGCGAAGGCTCGGTGATTTCCGCACGGCCACGACTCGCACGGCCGTGCAGCTCACCTTGCACGGCCGTGCAGATTTTCTGCTCTGCCCGTGTGGCTTGCTCAGCCTCTGTTTAATGCTTCGTTTCTCCCTCGTCCGAACTCCGAATCAGTCGCCGTTTGATCCCAGACGCTCGTAGTCTCGTCCTCTTTCGTTTCATAACAAACTTGCACGATTCTTTGTCCATAAAGTGAGGTAAAAATCCATTCTTCTTCAGGTCATGCCCGAGTTTCTTCTCTCGAATCGTCAATTGATCTCTGATTGACTTGAAACTTGCGCCTATGCTTCACTTTATGTGCTAGGACCTGAAATGGGACAAAGGAACACAACCTAGCATAAAATAGGCCAAAGACGCAATAATTCAAGCTCAAACAATCAAGAAACAAAGGGGAAAACATGTGCAAATATCGAGTCATCAATGGCGCGGACGTTGATCTCTTCGATCGATGTTCGAACCCTCAAACGTTACCGCAAACGCTATATTACAAAAATATGAGTTTCGGATTACACTATCGATGAATCGAATTTAGAATCGTGAAAGGATTCATGATCCTTATCTAGGGGCACGAGAAGGATGGGTCGGGGGCTCGGGGACGGGGTCAAGTCTTCCTCTCCTTTTCTTTTTCATTTCCCCTTTTCGCTCAGCCACGCTGCTTCTCTTTCGGTGCTGGGGAAGACAAGGACAGTGGCGCGCTGCTGGGGAAAGAATTTGGGAACGTGCTTTGGGGGACTCGTGGGTGCTTGGGAATTAGCACTAGGGCTGTTTGGTCCTTTCTTAGTATATATATATGGTTCAGCCAATGAAATATATTGAAGTGCAAAATTTAAGTGTGAACAAAGGCATACAGTATACCCTACCCTTTGCCATATATAGGTTAAGTAGTGTTACTGTTCCCTTACTTCTTATAGAGTTTTGTTTTGCACTACGGGAAAAATAATCTCTTGCAACCCTTAAAATGTGTTGCGTAAAGTATTAAAAGAGTTGCAACACTTTTACTAGGTTTGCTTATAGTAGAAGTTGCAAAAACAATAGACAATTGGTTTTTCATTTTCTGAAACCAAAATAAAATGGGTTTTGTATCCTTACCCCTCTTGCAACACCACTTTTGACAACAAATTTAAAAATTTTGCAACTCATTTTAGGAAAATGAGCAATAGTTTTTACAAGTCTTCACAACTTTTAAATTTTATCTATTACGAGTCTAAATAGTCACCTATTACTGCCCAATTGCGACAAATTTCTTAGTCACAATTACTAATATTTGTGTGACAATGATATGGTCACTAAATATCCTTTTTGTGTCGAGTTAGAGCAGAAATTAAAACAACAACGATGACATTTTTAGTCGTCACAAATAATTGTCATGCATGAAATAATTCTGTCACAATACTTTTTGAAATTTGAGATATGATCTGGGACCTGGTTCGGTTTTCATTGAATTACTATTCGTGACGAATTGTATTGTCACATATGCTACCTGGCCTATATGTGACGAATTTTGATCGTCACTTATAATATACTTTTATGACTATATGATTGTCACAATAGAATAATTTTGTGGCAAGTTTTTCACCACAGAAAGAGACGCAGTATCCCATCTTTCAGTAGATGATGGATTGGAGTGGGGTCTGTGAGATTGATTGTGTCAAGGAAGATGATGTGTTGGGAGAAGGCGGCGGCTTCCGACGGTGGGCTTTTACTACAACCAAGAACCAAACGAAGAGGGCGAGGTTAACTTTTTAAGGTTTATTGGGGTCAGAAGGAGTACTACTGGTTGAGGCGAGGAACTGGTGGGATGGTTATCAGGGGCGGGAGGCAGTGACTGGAGGATGAAATGGAGTCGGTGAGGTTAGAAAATGGCTAGTATCATTCAGAGGACGGTTACGATTCCAAAAAACGGAGAAACAGAGGATGGTTTCAGTCCACGAAAGAAGATAAAAAGCCCGCCTAAATGGGCTGCCAGGTCAGCCACCTAAAATCACTCTATGGGCAGGAAAATTTGAATGGGGTTGCAGTTTTACTTTTCAGCTATAAACGATACAGTTAATTCTAATTTAAAACTTATATATCTTTCCGTTCAAGTAAAATTTATTTGATGTGTTTTTTATTTTTGTGATTCCTTTATGAGACAGTCAGCTTTGTCCCTCCCTTACTTTGCTGAGTGTTTTGTTAAGTGTATTCCATTAATTGTTTCAACATGTACATATCAGTAGAACGATTAGGCAACAGCAAAATGACATTAGCTTTATTTATAGTAACAATTTATGGTTAAAGAATCTCAGGAAATCGTTTTGATAAGAGTGTAGCGAGGGATTTGTGAAAGATTTTAAAATATCTCTTATTTTGTAGGATTTTAAAACAATTATGCGTTTGAAAATATGAATGTTTTTACAATTAGAAATTTGAAAAACTCTCAAATGTGCGTTTTTGAAATAACTGATGAGGATCAGCTATTTCTAAATCTTTCGTTCTTGTTTTATTTTTTCCATCACCTACCCTCATACCTTCTTATTAAAATTTTCTATGTAATTTTAATTTTCTTATTAAAATTCCTCATTCATTTACAAACAAGTTATTTGGGTCAAATTAATTGAGGAATTTTAACCCAAATCCTTCATTTACAAATTTCCTCATCCAAACGACCCCCGTAATTTTTGCTATTCGAAATTTCTAGTTTTGAAGTTTTCTGCCTGCATTTATTAAATTTTGATGTTACTTCTAAGTTCAATATTTTCCTTAATTTTGAAACAAATCTAAGTTAATTATTATTAGGAGTTAGCTCATTCGATTCTATCTCCTCCACTCTTCTCTTTCTGTTGCACTTACCTCCCTTTATTCTTACCCTTTCCGTTTAGCTCAAGAGCACGTCACTCATTGTATAAATCAGTACAAAATGTCAACATCCAATAATAGAATTCAAGTCTTCTTCCAATTGTTAACTTATTCTATAATTATGTCATAACTAGTCACAGGCCTGGTCGGTTGGCCGGATTCATTTGCCACTCGCGTAAGTAGCAGTAGTAATTTTTATGTGAGCTTTGCGTTTATGTGATAATATGTTTAAAAATGAAGGTATTTGAAAATATTTAATATTTGGTATCGTAAAAGAAATTAAATTATTTAAGTTCTTCAGCCATTCAAAAGATGATATCATAGTATTTTTTGACATTTTAACAGAATATCGAGTATAATTTTTTTCATAATTTTTTTATCAAAAAACCCTTCTATACTCCTCATTGTCAATATTACTGGACGTTTTATTTTTTGTGTTTGTAAAGATCAAATAATCTATCAATGTCGAAGTCCAACGTGTGGGAATACCATCTCACATTATGAAATTGGTATATTAAAATTGCATTGTGCACTATTTCATGAGGTAAATGCCTGCATAAAAATTTCATCTGTGTAAACTATAATAGCCCATGTTGTAAATTTCAGGGACCCGATTAAGAAAACGGATGGCGATAATTCCCGATTCTTTTCCCACTAAGATTGCACATCTGACACTTGTGACAAACAAATTCCTTACTTTATATCCAGAACCCTAGAAGGCAACTTCTTTCAAATAGTCACTCCACTCATCATCATCTGCCAATAACCGAAGAGCATAACATGCTTTTGGAAGGAATCATGGACAACACCATTAACTGTTCTAAATTCTTTATAAGAACGACAACCTCTGACTAAATGTAGCAACATGCGAAGATAAAATCTTTCTTTGCCTAATGGAGGACGGTAATACAATCTTCCAATACAAACCTTGCTATTCCTCAACTGCCACCTTTTCAACTACGATTCCAAACAAAATACTATGAAAACTCCACAAAGGTATATTTTCGTGCTCAGAAGAATGAGCATTTATTTTTATTCATGGCAATTGCATTGATGTTACATCTTTTTCAATAGGTTTTACAAAAAATTTTCTCCTTTGTAACTTCTTTTTCACCCCAGGAAAATGACATGACATACGCAACACAGAAGGTGAATTACTGCTAACATCAAACTTAGAAAGTCTCCAACAAGTCTCACCTAATGTGATGTAACGACAGTCTAGAAACGCTTTAATCTCATCAATACAAAGGCATGTTGTTGAAGATTTTTCTTGGTTGTGGTGTTCTCCATTAACACCAGTTCTATATTCCACAGTCGCCATTGCTCTGTCTTCTAGTTTGTTGATTTATATGGACAAATACTTAATCGCCTTAAACAAAATAGTAAATCAATCATACGCCTCGAAATATTCGAATCTACAAATAATTATAAGGCATAAATTTTACAACCTTTATATAATCTTTTCTCTAAGACCAACACTTCTATTATGTATCTTAGAATCTAAACCTTTTTTTCATAATGAAACTTGATCTTGGGTAAATTAGTAAAATCTGGGTTACAATAGAATCAAAAAATTGTATTCTCTATTCATAATAATATACTATCTTTTATTAAGAAAGAGAATGTACTAAAAATATATCATATGTATGGGTCAAACTGGTGTACTCATGGAGTATACTATACTTCATATACTGATGGTGAGATATCTCTATCTAGACCATGAATTAAATCGAGTTTGGGATATGATACTATACCCTAACCTCTAATGGATAAACCCCGTACCCCGATTCTCTAAACTCAAACCCGAAGTTCAATTTAATAAAAAATATTAATGGACCGTTGAGATTGGTCAGAACTCAGAAAAGGAGATCTAACGGTCATATCAAATTGAGTATTAATATTTCTGTAGTATACCAATCAGTCATTACAATATATGTATCAAACAATCAAAATAATGATTCTGTATCCTTCCTGGAACTGGGAATAATAAACATATATATGTATATTATATTAAAGGCCCATAAAAGGGCTAAATTACACATTTGGTCACTCAAAGTATACAAATCTTTCACGTTTGCCACCCGAATTACTTTTCTTTCTTATTCACCTCTAACTTTATTAATCGTTTCATAGTTAATCACCGATCGTTACACTTCGTTAAATTTGTCCTACATGGCAGTCAACTATAAAATTTGACTGTTAACTAGATGACGTGGAAATTAAAAAAATAAAAAATAATAATTTATTTTTCCAGCTCATCATTTCACTTACTTTCTTTATCTGGTTTATCATCTGTATTATATAATAACAATTAATAAAGTGAAAATGACGAGGTTCTATAAAAGAGCAGTAAAAATTAACGCGCACAATTCCGACACATCCTACTGCTCTGCTAGTACTGCTCTCCGGTGCCACATCCTCTTCCTTCCTGCAGACCAACCAGTTTCCGCCACCGTTGTTGTATCATTCGCAATCATCGTTGCTTTCGAAAGTAGGACTGATCGAGGGTTGTCGTGTCGTTCAGCGACTGGTGGTGGTGGCGCTGCTGGTCTTCTTTCACGGCAAGGACTTGTTACACATTGGAACAGAGGGTATTGGCCGTCGCCTCGTTGCTCTGTGCCAAATCTTGCCATATTTGGTTCTCGATACAATGCGTCACTTGCTCTTTCAGCACCCAATTCAGTTTCCCGATCTTGTCTATCTCGTCTTCTTTCGCCCTAAGCCTCTTCGACATTCCTTCCTCTATGACTTGGATGATCCTCCTCGCTTGCCTCTTCCTTTTGTCTTCAAATTTCGCCCTCACTTTCTCCGTCCATTATAACCAAAAACAAATCAACACAATCAGTCACCAATTAAATTGGGGGGAAAATCAAATCGAGCCAGACTCTGTTACTCCAGCGAGCGAGAACTTACATGGTGAGAAATCAGGCGGTCGACGTCGAGTTGCTACTATGAGATCTGGAGGGAGAAATTGTGGTCGAGAAACGAGAATGGAGCACCGCCACCCCCCGCCGCCACCGGTGGCTTTGTTATTGTTGTTCGGCTGACGAGGCACTTGATAAGACAAGAACAGAGGATTTTCGTTTTTTGTCATACAATCCCTCGACCTCTTCGTCGACGCCGGAATCTGAATGTTGTTGTTGTTGTTGAACGTCGACAGACCACTGACCTCCGACAGTCTGACTTGATCGCCCTCGCCATCTTCTGCTGCGGTGGAGAGCCGGAGATATATACAGAGAGAGGGACATAATCAATGGGGCAGAGCAGTTGCGGCATGCAAAATCGGTAAAGGGGGAAGAGATGAAATGACAATGTTGGAGAGAGGAGAGAGTGAGTAAACCGTTTGGTGGAAGTCTGGTAGAGACAGAAACAAAGTCGAGAGAGAATCGGAAATGATGAAGTGGAAAAATAATGAATGTGATTTAATGATGAGGTGGAAAAATAATTTTTTTTTTAATTTCCACGTCATTTACTTAATGGTCAAACTTTATAGTTGACTACCACGGAGGACAAATTTAACAGAGTGTAACGGCCGGTGAGTAATTGTGAAACGAATCATAAAGTTAGTGACGAATAAGAAAGAAAAGTAATTTGGTTGGCAAACGTGAAAGATTTGTATAATTTGAGTGATCAAATGTGTAATTTAACCTCATAAAAGTAAAGACCTATAAAAGGGGTCGCTTTTCTATCAATGCACAGAGAGTTGCTTTTCTATCTACGCATAGAGAAATTGACCCAAATCTCTTTCCGTGAATTGCGCATAGAGCAAGAAAATGAGGATTGAGAAGGTTCCGGCCAAGAACCTCGATAAAGTAATGTTAGGATGTTCAAATATAAAGTAAGATAAAAAAATCTTCAGAAGTGTTTCATTGCAACATAGAGGACATGCAATGGAAAAGGAAAAAGAACAGTCTTGTGAATTAAACGGGGTCTAGGTGAACGAGAGGTTTCTAAAAATTTGTTCTTCAAAGAACAAACTAGGCCTAATCTTCTCCTTACTTTGGATGACTTTTACAATAGTTGGCAGTATGGGCGCTTTTATTTGGAAAAAAAATTATGATACAAACTGGTCTATATTTTAGGATAAAAAAATATATTATACCTATATCTTTTAGTACAAGAAGTTGAACTTATATTTTTAAAGATATAATACAAATTCAACATGTAGCTAACCTTTTCTTGAAAAAAAATTATGATATAAACTGAACTTGTATTTTTAACGTTATGATTCAAATTCAACTTGTACAGTTGTACCTATATCTTTTAGTACAAAATCATTTTGACACTAACTCAACTTGTATCTTTAATGTATGGTACAAATTCAAATTCTACCTAAAAGTACCAATGTCTCCAAGCATAATAATAGGGCCTCAATGATGACTTTCACGATTAATTCTCATATCACTAGGATTTCTCATAGACAAGTTGAGGTCGTGGGATTTGTGCTTGCAATCGGGCGGGTTCGGCCTGAGTTCAATCAGGTATAATGGTAGAGCTATTAGCATTCTTCTTATGATAGGACCTATGGTATGTTCAACAAAAGAATAATCAAACCTAGCGGCTAAAACTCCTTTAAATTAATACTAGGGAAACCGAAAGTACAATAATAAATAATAATAATAATGTTTATTAAAAGAATCCTTGTGATGTCCGGCAAACCCAGTCCTGATCTCACGGCAGTGAGATGAGGCTGTGAGATTCACTGTCCTCCGAACACCCGCTTCACTGGTCTCACGGGCAGAAGTCGTAACCGTGAGGCACGGCAGTGAGAAACTCCGAACGCCATCATCCTTTGCCACTGTCGCGTCTTCAGTCATCAAACCTACAAGCCTCAATGCATCTCTCTCCCACACCTCTAAAGAACTCGATCCCGAGTTCATACCGGGATAAAGGTCAACATCCTTATGGAACTCATAAATATCAACCACATTAAAGGTACTAGATATGTTCATGGATTCCGGCAAGTCGATCACATAAGCGTTGCCATTGATCTTCTTTAGTACCTTGAAAGGCTCGTACTTGCGAGACTTCAACTTCATGTAAGTTCCAACTAGGAATCTCTCCTTATGCATGAACACCATTACATCATCCCCTTCTACAAAAACTTTGGATCTCCGACGCTTGTTGACTCACTACGACACAACACCAAAATGCAACCAAGTATAATCGCAGAATGGAAATGCAGAATAGTGGTTTAGTTTAAATTATCGATCCGGGCTCTAGATCTATTGCCTAATCCGTGAACTTCTATTATCTAGCTGGACTAAGTGAGTGAAGTGATTTCAAAGCAAGAGAAATGAAAAGCAAGTAATGTTCTGGTTATTTTCAGGTGCTAAAGGTCATCCAGGTATGGTTTCCCCTAGTGTGCAGCTAGTTCGGTTATACGTTTCCAATTTACTCAGATTGATAGATAAATCGAGGAAAGTTCTTGACAAGTCTGAAATCTTGACTAAAGTAATCCAGACCCTCTTAGTTCGAATACACGACGGGCGACTAAGCTCCACCAGTATAAACTAACCAAGGCAATAACACACCAAACTTCCTCTAGTGGCTTTAATTCCAGTACGAATCAGTGAATAAATTTCTCAACTAAGGAAAGCTATTCACTATTTCCAATTAAGGTGGCTCTATTAACCTATGAAGAGACTATCGTTCTAGGTTAAAGCAGGAATCACAAAAGAAGTTTGATCAGGACTCAAGTAATTCTGAATCAATTCCTCAACTGAATATAAAACGTCAATCAATCATGAATTCAAGTTCATACAACTCTTCCTCGAATACAAATCTAGGGTTTCTCAATGTATTTATAGCATCCACATAACGAAAGTTTTCATCAAGATACATGAGGATTTTCTCTGTTGTGATATTCAACTCATTGATGAACATTCTTAATACTTGGTTATTTCCACGTTTAGTGTATGAATAAGTTATGCACCGTCTCATTGCTGAACATCCTTAATTCAAACATTGGTAAATATAACGAAAGTTTTCATCAAGATACATGAGGATTTTCTCTGTTGTGATATTCAACTCATTGATGAACATTCTTAATACTTGGTTATTTCCACGTTTAGTGTATGAATAAGTTATGCACCGTCTCATTGCTGAACATCCTTAATTCAAACATTGGTAAATATAAATGCAATATATCTTCAATTGGATGACATCGAAGCAGTGCTCAATGAGTGGAACATCGTTATCAAAGGATATGAAGTAAGGATAAAATAAAGTCGGTTGGGTATGAGATACTGACGAACGATCACATATGTGTGGTTGCTCTTTTCTTCTTGTTATTGTTTAAATGACAGGAAACATAGTGAAACGTTTAGGTGTTGCTAGAGTATGCTTCCTGGCTCGACTCTAACTACACATCTCAATCGATGGCCAAGCATAACCAACGACCGCGTGTGGCATAGGGTGAGCAACTAAGAAGCAATTAAAATATCAAACCACAGGTCTCCTAGGTGTACCTTACTTTGGTTTGTAGTTTCGTTATCTAGCCAACCTAGAATAGTGATTAAGAAACAAACCTATCTACAATAACCTAACCACTACCCCTCTAACTAATTATAAGTGGTGGAGCTCTCTTAGCTTGAATCCCCCTAGTTCTATCATTTGGATCGATGTTGAGTACTATCCTAGCTCAATCGACTCACTACCCTACCGTTTTGAGATAAACTCACTCTGGATTTACCCGGAACGAAAAAGTGATGGATAGGAAGGTGCTCTATTCAACCTAGGGATTCATATATCGTTAGAATATTTTTCGAATCAGCTCCCTCGGGGATTACACAAACGATATATGATAGGAGTGACCCGAAACGCCAATAATGGGCTCTAAAGGATTATCTCCCTCCTAGGTCAATAGCTCAATTGACATGAAGTGGATTCCAAAATCATGCAATCCATGAAAACATCCATCAAATAGATAAATTCATCAATCAAACATAGAATATGTCACATACATCAACTTCAAACCAAAATCACGATCAGCTGGAAATTGTCACGGTCTGGTGAAAAGTTTAGCTTCTCTTCTTCTAGTATCATCCAGATTAATTGGATTTTATCTCTTAAACCAATAACGCAAGGAGTTAAAGTTTTTGCAGGCCAATAGTCAAGTATAATTGGCTTCTTTTTTATAATCTATTACTCTTAAAAATTTGCAGGCCAACTTCTTACTATTGTGTTTGATATTTTATCTGGGGTTTATTAGCTTGCTTGACCTTTTTCTCTAACTACTTGGGCAAGGCTAACATGGGATAATATATTTGTTTATTTTGCAGGTGAAGTTGTTGCTATGTAACTGATGGGTAGAAGATACGTTAGAGATTTCATCCATGCCGAACATGAGGAATTCATTACACTGCTTAATCTTACGGTCGGAATTTGTCCTATGTAATACGCCCCTGGGGGTGTATGTTTATCAAAGTCACGCACCAAACGACTCAATCGAAGAATCTATTGAGCTCGAATCAAGAACAACGCGTTCTTAATACGAACTTGGATAAAACGGAACCAAAAGGACGATTCCACACCTGGGGAACGCTCGATTGGTATAAAAGGTAGATGCCCGACCACGATTGAGGTGACTATTCAATCAATACAAGCGCTCACGAGCTTGGAATCCACCAAACTCAACACAAGTCGCAACTTGCACAAAAACCAAAAGGTTCTCAATTCGATTAATCAAAGTCTAAGTTTTTACAACGTAAATAGAAGGTTATTTATAGCCAAGAAAACCTAATACAAACCTAATAGAACTAGGAAACAATTATGGTAAAAAACAAACTCTAAAAAGGACTCAAAATTCGGCCATAAACTTCCTTTCTTGGCGCACAAGTAAGCTGCCAGCAAAACAGTCAAAAGGCAGCTTTCGTACTAACTTCGCGCCCTTCGTTCGAGGCCTTCCCGAACTCCAATTCTTCATCTGATTCCTTCTCTTGGTAGATAAACATACCTAGTTTCATGTTGTGGAAGCCTTTGGACTTGAATCAGATACATACTCCTCGAATTAAGCTCCAAAGTAGGCTTCATAAAACAGTTTTCTGCCTTAAGTCATTTTCTGGCAGTTTTCCAGTTTTGAGGTAGCAACTTTGAGGCCTTGGAAAACAACCTTAATCACATCTTCTGGATCCACAAAGCATACCATTGGAAACATGGCAATTTGTCTGTAAAACAAGCCCTTGAACTGGAATTTCCACCAAACCAATTGAGAGAACCATGCCTCCAAAGTATGTACCCTGAACACGGATTTTGACTTGGCCAAATTCTGCCTTTCTTCTTCCCAACTTCGATAGCTTCTTCGTAAAGTAATTTAAACGTGTACAATGGACCATTTGGGATCATATCACTATGGCTGTCACGCTGCAAAGGGTTAAAAAGGTCATTCATGAATTTTACTCTTGTCGAAAAGGTATCATAAATTTACTTATACCATAGACAAAAAAGACTCTCTCGTCGAGAGTTCAAGATTTCAATGTCCAAAGAGAGTAGTTATTGAAGTCCTAATCATCATCAGTTGACCTGAAAAGGCTGAAAATAGTTGTTGATTAGTTAATACAAGAACTGACAGTGTCGGCAATTGTGGGATTGGACTACTGACAATTTCCAACTCTAATCGGCATTAAGCAATCTTCTGCACATGACAAATGTCAAATGTGGAGCTAGTGAAGTAGGAGAAAACTCATATGATTGATTACTTCATAAGTGTAAAGATTTGTTTCATTATGATAATTCGAGTTCTCGAGAAATTTATTTAGTAAGTAAATTGTATAAGGTTGATTTCTAAACTTTGGCATACAACTTTAATATACAAAACATAGTGACACAATCGACATAAACCCTCAATTATAGGCTTTTTATTCATATGAAGCTTTTTTTTTTTTTTACTAAAAATATTATTGAAAAATTATATTTTGGGACATAAAATTTTTGAGTAGATACTAATTTTTAGCAAAACCTTTCCCACATTTTTTATTAGCCAAACCTATAGAGTTACTAATTTTTAGTCAAATATTAAACTTTCAGTTATCAATTTTGTTAGTAATATTGACTTGCCAACATGGTACTGACTTGAAAGAGACACATGGAGGTCAACATTCCAAAACTTTAGAATTTTTACTAAGAAAAGAGTTACAAAATTATTACGATACTACAAAAAAGGCTAATATTTTGATGCATTACAAAATATTTAGCTAATTATTAGTGATTCAATAGGCTTGACTAATAACCAAGAATGCGGAAAAGATTTGGCTAATAAATAGTATTTACAAAAAAAAAATTATCATGACATTTTAGTATCTAAATTTTTCAAAATATATCGTGGTCTAATGTTTAGATGTCACTTGGATCCATATGTTAGTCAATGACATATGATCCACAATTGGACCTCTCCCAACAACTCGAGTTGTTGGGATCAACTAGTTCTCGGCATAGCATTAAAACCTTCTGTAACGATTTCAATCCATCAATCAATTTGATACAATGCATAAATCCACCAATTCATAAATCAAATCCGATCAATCACATTTGTTACATGCCCACCTCTCCTTGTCATCATCCTCTATCCTTGCTGCAACCTTGCAACACTTCCCAAAACAGCGAAAAACGACCATACTGGGTAGGTACTGACTCCATCCTTCCCCACTTCATCTAATGACCAGTCATTTAACATGCTTGCTAGGTAGGCCATTTTGTTGTGGGGACCTTTTACATGTGCTTGTGTCGATGGATTGGATGGCTTAACATCCAAGTTGAGATGAGTCTATCAGTAGAAGTCAAGAGCAGTTAGAAATGATAGCCTTGTAAAGAAAAGGGAAACTCAAATATGGCTTCCATTTAGCCACGTTCGATGTTAGACATGTGGTACTACTGCTGCGGCCTTTCTACAATGAAACTCCCCAGGGCTGCCGCCGGCATCTCTTGGTGACCGGCGGTAGCCCATCCTTTTTCCTTCCATCCTTCTCCCTTTATTTGCTTCCTTGTTTTTGATTTTGATGTTTATTCACTCTGCTTTTCTGCTTTCAAGCTTTTCAAGCCATTCTTGGCATCGCTCCCCTGTTCTAGGGTTTTTTGTTGGGATTTGCTCTCCTTTGGGGCTGGGTTATGCATCTTGGGTCTTCCCTCATGATGGTCGGTTTATTAGCTTTTGTGGTGAATCGATTCTCTGGTTTTCCCCTTCGTTCTTCCCAGGTGGTTGTTCTGCATCTTGGTGGCTGACGGAGGATGGAATGCAGAATCTAGCCTTGCTGCTCGTGGGTTCAGTTCTTTGATCTGGGGATCTGGGTTCTTCTGCTTCCCTTGACCAAGTCTTGGAGCCTCGTCTTCCCTTGCCTCTTCAGCTCGGAGCATTTCGATCCTCATCTCTGTCCACCGCCATGTAATCTCTCACCCGTGATTCACTGTGTTGAGCGTCTTTGAGCGACTCCCAGGAGGCGGCTAATGACATTGTGTTCAATAGTCATGGACTCGGTCGGATCGGACGAGCTGATTGCGCTTGGTGCTACTTCGTTTGTTTTGATTGCAAGAGAGCTTTCAGTGTTTACTGCTTCTAGTTCAAGTGTTTAAGATCCTTTGGTGGATGACTCCTTCTGAGTTTTGTGCTCTTCTTGTTGTATTTCTGAAGCTCAGATTGAGCATCTTTGTGCTTCTGTTTTTCTGTCCTTGTTCTATTTTTGGTTTGCTTTGTTGGCTCTCTTGTAATTGATCATTCAAAGTGCAATGCAAGTATTCCCTTTGTAAAAAAAAAAAATACAATGACGCAAGTAGTTGCCACCTCTTCTATTTAAAGAAGGAAGCTGTCCCATTTGCAATTGCAGGCTTCTTAGCTTCGGTCTAAAAGAGGCAATTGTCGGAGATGGAAATGGCGCATGTGCTTCATATGAATGGTGGAACGGAAGACACAAGCTATGCTGCCAACTCCTTGTCCCAGGTAAATTACATGAGACAGTCCGATCTGTTTGAAATCGACCCAGAGAGTTAAAGTAGTACGTCAATTTGAGATTCTGCCCGCTCCTTTCTTCTTTTCACAGCGGAAGGCCGGTGATATCAATGACCCAGCCCATAATAGAGGAAGCCGCTATGGGGCTCGTCAGCAGCTCCAACTTCTCCGGACGGAATCTAGCGATCGCCGACCTGGGATGCGCTTCAGGACCCAACACTCTTTTCGCTGTGTCAGAACTCATCAAAGCACTAGACAAAGTAAGAAGGAAGTTAGGTCACGTATCTCTCGAGTTTCAGGTTTTTCTGAATGACCTCCCTGGAAATGACTTCAACAGTGTCTTCAGGTCCTAGCACAGGTTCACAGAGAAGATGAAGCAGGAATTGGGGATCGAGCTACCGATGTTCTTCAATGGAGTGCCAGGATCTTTCTACGGCAAGCTTTTCCCATCCGACACTCTTCACTTCATTCACTCGTCCTATAGTCTCCACTGGCTTTCTCGAGTTCCTCCAGGACTAGAAGAGATGAATAAGGGAAACATTTCCATTGGGAGGAGCAGCCCACCAGATGTCCTGAAAGCCTACTACACTCAATTCCAGACAGACTTCTCGTTCTTTCTGAGCTGAAGGGCGCAAGAACTGGTGCGAGGAGGGCGAATTCTTTTTGCATTATTGGGAAGGAAAGTCAAGGCCCATCCACCGTGCAATGCATTTATCTCCTCGAACTCTTGTCTGATGTACTCAACCAAATGGCCTTCGATGTATGGTGAACTGAAATATATTGATGCTCTATAACTATTAGGATGTTCTGTGTCTTTGTAATCTTATGATTATGTTGTGTTACTCCTCAGGGATTGATAGATCAAACGAAACTGGATTCCTTCAATCTTCCAATTTACATGCCATCCCCTATGGAAGTACAAGTTGAAGTCCAAAAACAGGGCACTTTCACCATTGAGCGTCTAGAGGTTTGGGAATCCAGTTGGAATCCCCATGAAGGGGAAGTAGACTTGCCTGAATCCCTACAAGACGGTGGGCGCAATGTGGCGAGGTGCATCAGGGCGGTGATGGAACCACTACTAGTCCGTCAGTTTGGTCCACAAAGGAAAATTATGGATGAGATATTCCTGAGATATGGAGTTATTCTCTCAAATTGGATGGCCATGGAGGAAGCTAACTATGTGAATGTCATTGTATCGCTAACTAAGCCCTAGTGTTGCACAAGACATGTTCACATAGTATCATCATGTTTCATGTATCGTGCTACTGTGTAGAGCATATCATGTTATTTGGCGCTAGAAACTTACGATTTTTCTTCCATAATTTTGAATAAAAGGACAATTTTCATATTACTCTTTGGAACCGAAGTACACCGAAAACTTGAGGTAAGGGCCACTAGCCTGTTTCTTACAACGTCATGATATGAACGAGTTGCCAACACGGACAAACTTACCAGAAATGGAATAGCTTGTATCAAGCCAACCTGTTTAGTCAATTGTTTCGTTGGCGAAACTCGCGTGTTCAATGCGCACTGTTTTCAAGTAAGCACAAACACAAAGTCAGAAAAATCGACAAATATCCGCCGCCGAATGTCGGCGCCGTTGATTTGATCGATTACACAGAAATTAAGACGACCGTCAAATATCCACCTCCGGCGTAGGCGTAGGTGATGTTGATTTGATCGATGCCCCTTTGACTTGTAATCAAACAATCGTTATTCGGTTCACCACCTCTCCAAACTACGTTCGAACGAGGGTGTTCGGCGAATAACCAGAAAATCGAACCAGGAGTGTTCTAAACTACGTTACCTCTACTCCTATGGAGGTTCCTCTGGAGAGCTTCGCAACTACGACTACTACGACTCTGCAAAGGAGGTCTTTGACAGAGCGGTTCTACGAAAACTAGATAGAAAAACTTATAATCTACGACGGTGCAGTTTGTGATTTGATTTTGCCGTCTTGAGCTTCTCTCTCTTCCTGATGTTTATACTGCAATCTTCTGCCCGTAGTCGTGGTAACCGCCTTCGCGCCTTTGTTTCCCACATCTTCATTCTCGTCAACCGTGCAGGTAACTTCCTCCTTGTTGCGTGATAATCACGTGCCATCGAAACCGCTCCTGTTTGTAGAAACTTGGCGAAACGACGTTGAGCCAAATCCTACAACCTTGTCCATGTAACGATGTCGTTTCACCAATACTGAGGCATCACCTTTCACTAATCGATGCCGTTTTATAATCACAACTCAATTGCCTCGACCCGGTTTGACCAACAACACCGTTAGCCCATCATACAACGTCGTTTTCCAATCTTGCGCTGTCGTTGGGCTTGGCGGGCCGCCTTTGGCCGAACTCTTATCCACTGCCGCGGTGTCGTTTTACCTTTCCGCGGCATCGCTTTTCACTAATCGATGCTGACAAACAATGTCGTTTTCCATTCCGCGACATTGTTTTTTTCAACCAAACGGTACCTTTGTTCTCGTCTTGCAGTGCCGTTGGTCTTGCCAGGCCTCGCCAAAATCCAACCCGCTGTGGTATGGTCTCGAACGCCTCGCTTAGTAATATCGCGGCGTTGTTGATGCCTTAAGCGGTGTCGTTTTTAGCTGAACAACACCGCTTGATTCTACCTGCGACATCTTTTTAATATTAAACGACTCTGCTTCCAGCCTTGCGGTGTCGTTTTCTTCCCCAACCAGCTCCCTTTGTTTTTTTCTTCCGCGACACTGTTTACTATTAAACACTGTCGTTTGCTAGTATAGCGGTACCGTTGGGCTTTCTCGCGGTTCCGTTTTTAATTCAGCAGCACCGTTTTTAAATCCGCGGTGCCGCGTCTTCCATCCAACAAGGAATAAAAATAATAATTAATTAGAGAAACTCCTTCCTGATAGAAACCCACGGTTTCTATTATGATATTTTTATTATTATAGTTATTATTAGGATTCATCTAGATATGGTTAGTAGTCATTGAGTCATATTAGGATAGTCTATTAGGTTTTTTCGAGTCTTTCGTTATAAATATGTACTCTGGGTCTTTGTTCAATTAAGCAGAAATCAGTTAAAGAATTATCCTCCCAAACCCTAAGCTTCCCGTATCTCCTAATTTCTCTTCGTCCCAAATCAAAGGCTTCGGCCGATTCTTATTCTGTTCTTCCTCTCCTAATCCCAATCTCAAATCCCTAATTCTGTTCTTAATCCCTAAATCCCCAATTCTCGATAGAACCCTAATCCCAGGTTCTATCATTTGGTATCAGAGCCAACATGAGCTCTGCAAGGCTCTCTGATCCCTCTTGGACACGGCTGCTGCAGCGGATTGACGCTCTCTGCGCCGACCGGGAAGCTGAGGCGTGCGAGGAGGACTGCCCCGCGAAGGGCGGGCAGGCGGAGGCGGCAGGCGACCCGGCGGGCGATCGACGGCGGCGCCGCGGCAGGTGGTGGTAGGAGGGCGCGCGCTCGAGGCGCTGCCGCGGGAAGGGCCGCCGAGCGCGGCGGCAACTGTCTTGTCAAGGGAGGCGGCCGCAGCTGGCGGTGGGCGTGGCGCCACGGGTGACGGGGCGGCGCTCGCCCACGGAGGCTCGCCGGCGGCAGTGGCACAAGCGAGCAGGAGCTTGGAGTTCAGTTCGTGTGGGTGGGTGGAGCCATGCGAGCCTTCTTGCCGGGGGAGGATCGATCTGCTTCCGGGGAAGAAGAAGAAGGAGGAGGGAGCAGGTGGTGATGACAGTGAGCTTCCTCGCGCGTTGACGGAGAAGGAGAAGAAAGATGGAGGTGGACAACCTCCGTGCGAGACGCCGACGAAGGAAGTGGGGAAGGGCGGCACAACGAAGGAGATGGAGGACGGCGGCTCGTCTCTCCGTGCAAACCCTCACTCTGTCGGCGCCGCAAGGCAGCAGGTCAGGTCACCGATGGGCCGCGTTGCTACTCGGACTGCACATCCCGATGGGCCTAGGCGAGTGGGCCGTTTCTGGAGGAAAACCATCAAAGCTTGGGGCGGCCGCATGCAAAAAGGAGGGAGTAGTGGGGTTTTGGTTGGGCCAAAGAGATCTGCCAAATGTGATTACTCTTGGTCCATTTCAAGAGATAAGGCTACTGG